>OV788323.1:1888584-2085807 GCA_928718305.1 Tetramorium bicarinatum
TGACAACCAAATATTACTTCTAAACTTTTAATATAAAAATTAAATATGAGAAGTGGGAGTGCGATATGACATAACAAATAAAAAATTATTACGCTTATTAAAATTATAAATTTATTTTTAAAATCCCTAAAACATATTCGTAAAATCTAACTAAAGATTTATAAAAGCGGAAGAGATATCAATAAGAGCGAGCGAGATGTTAACAAGAGCAAGCGAGACAATAATAGGAGCAAGCGAGATGAGAATAATAACATGTAAGCAAAGAAGACTCGATCCGATCCTCGGATTTTCTGCATTCTATTTTTCTTTTTCATGTAGGATCACTATTTTTCCGGTTATATCATTAGGAATATCCGGTATATTATAACTGCCGACAATAAAATAATTGAATTATATTATTTAAGAAAAATTAACAGTAATAATATAGTTGATTATAAAAAAAAAGTTATATGGACTTCCGTTTCCGGTGGTGAGAGTGAGTGTTGCGTGTGTGGCAAGGAGAGAGTGCGAGTGCGTTTAAAGAAGAGAGGAGAGGAAGGAGGAAGAAGCAGGGAGGTAGAGTAGATAGTGGAGGATCGGGTGAAGTAGAGAGTGGGGGAGGCGAATGGCGGTAAGGGTGGAGTAAGACAGAACAGGAAATAGGTAGGCGGTGAGAGAAGATTAGGGGCAGCGGGAAGGAGCATACAGTAACGAAGTATCGAAGATGGCGGAGAGGATGGAATAGAAGAAGGATGTAAAAAGTGCGGAAAAGTGAGAAAGAGCAGCGAGAAAGTAAGCAGGAGAGTGATAGGATGACGAATGTACCGGGAATTTTGAAAGGGAAGGAAACGGAGATGGAGGAGGAAGGGAGAAAGGAAAAAGAACAAAGGAGAGGAAAGAAAGATAGAAAGGGGAGGGAGGAGCAAGAAGAGAGGGGAAAAGGTAAGAGGAAGGTAGGGAGACCGACGAAGGTAGAGAAAATAATGAGGGAGAGATCAAATAGCTTATCGAAAGTAGAATTTCTTAAAAAGAGGGAGAAAAAAAGGAGAGACAGGAGAAAAAGATGGAGGTGGAGAAGATGGAAGCTTTTAAGAAAAGTACAAGAGTAGTGAGATCGCCGGTGAAGATGGAGGAAGGGGGATGGGAGGAAGATGATGAGGGAGATGAGAACGGGTTTCAGGGAAATAATAAGGGAGATGAAAGAATTGAGGGAAGGGAGAGAGGAGATGAAGAGATGGATGGAAGAAATGAGGAAAGAGTGGGAGAAGAAGGAAGGATTAGAAAGAAGATTGAATAATATAGAGAAAAAATTAGAAGAGTAGGAGGGAAGAGAGAAGGAGAGAGAAAAGGGACAGGGAAAGAGGGAGAGAGAAAGAGGAGAGCAGGAGGAGTTGGGAGGAAAATGGGAGGAAATGGAAAAGAAAGGATGAAAAGACTGGAGATAGAAGGAGAGATGAAAAAAGAGAAGAGAAGAAAAGAAATGTATTAATAAGAGGGATGGAGGTAAAGAAAGAGGGGTAGAAAGGGCTGAAAGAAGAGGTTGAAGGGATAATGAAAGAGACGGAGGCAGTAGCGAAGATAGAGAGGATAAGAAGGATAAGGAGGAAGAACGGGGAAGGGAGAGAAATAATATGGGTAAGATTCGCGAGTGTAGAGGAAAAAATAGAAGTGATAAAGGGAAAGAGAAAGTTAAGAGATAGAAGGGAGTGGATAACGGACGATTTGACGGAAAAAGAGAAAGGAATAGAATGGTTGATAAGGAGGGAAGCGAAAAGAAAGAAGAAGGAGGGGATGAAAGTAAGAGTAGGGTACATGAAGATGTGGATAGAAGGAATGTTATGGGTGTGGGATGAGAGTAAGGAGGGTTTGAGGATAAATGATGGAGGAGAGATGAGGGAGAAAGAAAAAGAAGGAGGGGTGGAAGGAGTGGAAAGGACAGAGAAGGTTTTCGTTTAGGGAAACCTGGTGAGGAGGGGAAGAGAAGGAAGAAGGGAAATAAGGATAAGAGAAATGGGAAAGTGGAGAGAAAAAAGAGAAAAGAGGAGGGATATAAATAGGTTTTTGAAATGTAGCAGGGTTATAAAACAAAAATAGAGAGTTTTGGGAGAGATTGGGGAAGTGGGAAGTAATGGTTTTGAGTGAAACATGGGTGCAGGAGAAAGGATGGGAGAGGATAAAAGGAAGGCTGCCAAAAGGGTATATTTGGGAAGTACAGGAAGCGGGAAGAAGGAATAAGAAGGAAAGAGCGATAGGAGGAATGATAATGGGAAGGAAGGAGGGAATTGAGGTAAAGAGGAGGAAGAGAGAGAGTAGGGAGAGAAGAGAGGAAGGAATAATGATGGAGAAAATAAATCTAAGGGAAAAGTGGTGGAGGATAGCGGGAGTGTATATTTGAGTGTATGTAAACAAGAACATAGAATGGATAATGGAAAAATTAAGAGAGTGGATGGAAAATAAGGAGAAAGGGGTAAAGGTATTAATAGGAAGAGATTTTAATGCAAGGATGGGAAGGGAAGGGGGAGGGTGGGAGAGAATGATGGAGAGGGGTCAGAGGAAGAAGGAAAGGAGTCAAGAGACAGAAAAATAAATGGGGAAAGTAGAAAATTGTGCGGTGTTTTGAAGGAGCTAGGGTGGTCGATAATGAACGGAAATATGGAGGGTAATGAAGAGGGAGGTGGACATATACAGGAGGGAAGAATGGAACAGTCATTGATTATGTATTAGAGAATGAAGAGACAAGGGAAGGAGTGAGAAGGATGAGGGTGGAGAAAAGGATAGATTCAGATCATCAACCATTAACGGTGTGGGTAGAAGGGAGAGGGAGAGGAGAAAGAAGAAAAGAGATAAGGAAGAAAAAAGGAGCTAAGGGGGTGTGGACAGAGGAAGGGAGAAAAAGATTTGAGGAATACTTTGGGAGGAAGGAGGAGGAATGGAAAGAGAGAGGGGGTTGGGAGAATTTGAAGGAGAGAGTAGAGGAGGTGGTGAAGAGAATGGAGAAAAAGTTGAAGGTAAAGGAGAAAAGTGGATGGTGGGATGAAGAATGTAAGGAGAAGAAAGGAGAAGTAAGAGAGGAACTAAGGAGGTGGAAAATGCTGGGGGAGAGGAGAAAAGTCTAGAGAGGCGAAGAGAGAATACAGGAAAATATACAAGAAGAAAAAGAGGGAAGAGGGAGAAAGATGGGAGAGAGAAATAGAGAAGATAAGGATAGAGAGGCAGATGTGAAAGGTGTTGAGAAGGGAGAGAAGAAGAAGAAGGAAAGGAAGGATGGAGCAGGAAATTGAGATGATGGAATGGGAAAGATATTTTAAGGAGTTGTTAGGAGGAGTGGAATGGAGGATAAGAAGAAAAAGAGGAAGGACTGAGAGGCGGGAAGCAGATGAGGAAGAGATAAGCAGGAAGGAAATGGAGAGGGCCATAAAGAAATTGAAAGAAGGAAAGGCAGCGGTGGGAGATGGTATAGGAAATGAAGTATGGAAGTATGGGGAAAAAGAGGTGAGAGAATGGTTATGGCAAATATGCAACAGAGTATGGAAAGGAGAGGGATGGCCAGAGGATTGGAGAGAAGGTATGATAGTACCAATTTTAAAGAAGGAAAAGGGAGGAAAAGTGGAGGATTATAGAGGAGTAACACGACACAAATGGTGTATAAGATATATCCTACAGTGTTGGCAGAAAGACTCAGGGAAGAGGTAGAGAGTAAAGGGATACTACCACCGAGTCAAACAGGTTTTAGGAAAGGGATGGGTACAATAGACCAAATATACATGATAAATTATTTGATAAACAAGAGGGTGGCAGAAGGGAGGCAAAATGGTGGTAGCCATGTTTATAGACATGAAGGCGGCGTTTGACTCGGTGGATAGGGGGATATTAGTAGAGAGTATGAGAAAAAGGGATGTGAGGGAAAGGCTGGTGGTAAAGTATGAGAAGACTGGAAGAAACAGTGAGCAGAGTGAGAGTGGGGGGAAAGAGAGAGGAAGATTTTGGATGGAAAAAGGAGTGAGGCAAGGGTGTCCTCTGAGCCCTTGCCTGTTCACCTTGTTGATAGCGGATATGGATGAGGCTTTAGAGGAGGAGAGTTGGGAGGGATAAGAGTAGGGAAGGAAAATATACTCGCTGGCGTATGCAAACGACGTGGTGGTTCTGGCGGAGGAGGAGAATGGGATGCAGAGAATGATAAAAAGATTGGAGAAGTATGTAGAGGGAAAGAGTTTGGCAGTAAATGTAGAAAAGACGAAAGTGATGAGATGCAGAAAGGGAGGAAGGAGATGAAAGAAAGTTACGTGGAGGTGGAAAGGAGGAAAGGAAAGGAGGTAGAGGAAGTTAGGAAATTTAAATATCTAGGGTACACGTTGATGGCAAGTGGAGATCAGAGGAAATATATAGGGAAAGGATAAGGAAGGGAGCGTTGGTGATGAGAGAGATATGGGGAATTGGGAAAAGGAGGTTTGGAAAGGATTGGGCAAGAAGGATGTGGCTGTTTGATAGATTGATATGGACAGTGATGGGATACGGAGTGAAGATGTGGGGATGGAAAGAGAGGAAGAAGGTAGAGAAGGTGTAGGAGAGATTTATAAAGTGGCTCGCGGGAGTGGAAAGGAATACATTGGGATATATGGTAAGAAAGGAATTTTAAAGAGAAAAATTGAGGGGGAGGGCGGGTCTAAGAGCGTGGGGGTACGAGAGAAGATTGAGGGAGGGAAAAGGGGAGGAATTAGCCAGGTTGTGTTGGGAGGATTTGAGGGAGAGAGTAAAAAGAGGGATAGTAGCAGGGGAGTGGGAGAAGGAGAGGAAATAGTACTATAAGAAAAGGGATGGAGTTTGAAAGAGATAGAAGAGATGAGAGAGGAAGGGAAACTGAGAAGAGAGGAGATAGTAACAAAAGAGAGGGGGACGCAGGAGAAAGAAAGATGGAAAAGGATAAGAGAATCCAAATTCAATAAATGATATAGTAGAATAAAAGGAAAAGGAATGCCGGAGTATTTAAAGAGGGGATGGAAAGAGGAAAGGTGGCAGAAGATAGCGAGGTACAGGTATGAGAGATGAAATGAAAGGAAACAAGTACTGGGATAGAGGAGAAGGGAGAAAGTGTAAGATATGTGAATGGGGGAGGAAGCTTGGAAACATATGTGGGAGGAATGCACGAGCTGGGGACAGGAGATAGGATGGCAAGAAGTAGTAGAGATTTTCGGGGAGAATGGGGAGGGGGAGGAGTGGATGATAAAATTGGAAGAAATGAGGGAAAGGTGGGAGGAAGAGGGAGGGTAAAAGATAGAGAGAGGTATGAATGAGGAAGAAATGGAACGAGAGGAGAATACAGCAGAAACGGAGGTCCGAAGGAATGAGAGTGAATGCGAGGATGAATGTGAGGATGTGTTATTCTCTCTTTCTCTCTCTCTCTCTCTCTCTCTCTCTCTCTCTCTCTCTCTCTCTTTCTCTCGGTAGAAAATAAGGAGATTTTGTAGGCGGAGCGGAGGTTCGCATGAGGGAATAAAGATACCCCGCGAAAGGGGAATAAATATATCTATCTATCTATAAAAAGTTATATATTTCAGTTTGTAAAAGAAATAAATATTAAGAAAGAAAAAAGAATAATAGGAAATAAAGAAGAAACAAAGAATATGGAAACAAAGGAAGAGAGAAAAACAAGAATAGAAGAAACGAAGGAATAAAGAAAAGAGAATGATGACAGAGAAAAAAGACAGAAAAAATAGAAAGAAAAGGAAAACCAACTTCGTTCTCCAGATGAATCTTCCTCGTCATAGTTTCCTGCAGATTTTGACGTAGCATATCCAGTTTCTCATTTAATTTAGCTAGCATTTGTCGCCTCTCCCATAAAAACGTAAGAGTGTTTTCATAGTCGCGTTCAGCAGCGAAAAGCTTGGCTTTCTTTGGTGCTACTATTTTCGCCACCTGATCATATAACACCATCGCACGTATCCATTTACACAGACCCTCAGCTGCTTGAGAGGCACGTGCCACTACTTTCGGTTCAAAGTTTTTATCTGTCATATATGTCTTCTTAATCTCCTAATATATAATAATATTTTATTAATTTTCAAATTTATAATTAAATTATATATGATAAAGACTTTTTCAATTCTTTATAATGTAATAAATACACTCGCGCATAAAGAAAACGGGACAAAATTTTGATCGAATTTTTAGGCAATTTTCAAAATGTCATAACTTTGCGACAAAGCATCCAAATTGCATGAATTTTTTTTTAAATTAAAGGTTAAAATCTCAGCTTTAAAATGGTGTATATATTTTTTTTATTAGGGGCATTGATGCAACAGGAAGCCCTTAAATTAAAGGGCATGTTTGAGAGTTTCAAATTAGCCAAGTTTGTAAGTGTGCACAGACTTGGATAATTTCTTTTTCGAGCATGTGATATATATCAAATGAAAGCCTAATTCTTCCTCTTTAATTTGAGTGGTTGCTGATCGCTGTGCGATTTTTTGTACCGAGTTATTAAGGTTTGAAGAAGAAATGGTCATTTTGTCTTTGATCACTTATTACTTGTAAACAAATCAACATACAGTACTCCGCGAAAAAGCATTATAAAGCTGAAAGTCAGCTCTTTCAAACGCTGTTATTGTTTTTTTCTTATCCTTACTTTTTCTAACCAAAAATTAGGTTCAAATGTCATATAAAAAATCACGTATTTTATGTTTCTTCTTCAATTCGATATATTGTCATGAAAAAAGATCCAATCAAATCACTAAAGCAAAGTTTTGTAGTTCAAGTATACCACAATAAGAAACAATAACGTTTATCAGCTAAAACATTTTATTCCATGTGTCCATCGTTCTTGAAATTCTTTAAATTGCTAAAAACTAAAAACTAGCGATATTGTGTTAAAGTTAAAATTTTAAGCCTGAAAAATGCCTGTTTAATTTCTTGAGCCGTTCTTTCTTTATTTACTATGGTAAAGCAGATCGATTCTCTTAATTTTCAACAATTTAAATTAGATCTGCGATCAAAATCAAAATGACCATTTCTTCTTCAAACCTTGATAACTAAATTAAGGGAAATCGCACAGCGATCAGCAACCACTCAAATTAAAGGGGAAGAATTAGACTTTCATTTGATGTATATCACATGCTCGAAAAAAAATTATCCAAGTCCGTGCAAACTTGCAAACTTGGCTAATTTTAAAATCTCAAACATGCCTTTTAATTTAAGGGCTTCCTGTTGCATCAATGCCCCTAATAAAAAAAATATATACACTATTTAAAAGCTAAGATTTTAACCTTTAATTAAAAAAAAATTCGTGCAATTTAGGTGATTTTTCGCAAAGTTATGTCACTTTGAAAATTGCCTAAAAATTTGATCAAAATTTTGTCCCGTTTTCTTTTTGCGCGAGTGTATTTTGTGCTAAGTTAAGTTTTATTTGCTTAAAATTTAATAATTAAATATCTTTATTTAGTTAATTCTAATAAGACTTACACATTTTAAATATATTATTACAAAATATAAATAGAAGATTAAGAAATTAATGTGTAAGTTTTGAAAAAAAAAAGAAATGGATTGGAACAAGAAAAAACAATTAAATAAAAAAACAGTAAAAAACAAACACAATAAATAGTCTTTTGTTCTGAGATTCATGCTATTTATCCAATATATTTATCCAAGTCGAATATAATGTATAATTTTGCGAATATGTTTAAACAAACTGTCCTTAGTATGATAACAAATTGGCAATAAATTCAACCAGTAGTTGCTAGTAAATTGACATCGATTCTGTCTATAATAAGTTGATATTGTGATGACAAAATCTAATGATATAATGTGACAGAATGATGGCAGAAACGGACAGCAGTTGTGAT
This sequence comes from Tetramorium bicarinatum, assembly GCA_928718305.1. Taxonomy (NCBI): domain Eukaryota; kingdom Metazoa; phylum Arthropoda; class Insecta; order Hymenoptera; family Formicidae; genus Tetramorium; species Tetramorium bicarinatum. The sequence goes on from OV788323.1 coordinate 1,896,396, forward strand.
AGGAGATAGTTCATTACGTTAATGTTAGTCTTTTATTCTTTCCTAGTTGGATTAGCTTAAGAGGATTCTAAAGTGATTTTTTAGCGATCGAGCATGATTACTTTTTGATTTCATTAAGGGTATCCTAAAAAGACGCTCGAACTTGATCGAGGTTGATAATGTAGGCCGGAATTCTAAGCTATAATATTATAAATTATTAAATTGGCTTTACAAAATATAAAATCCTTTTGCAGGATCAAAGTACGCGCAAAAATGAATCATGTGAGTATCGACTTCATATCAAAAACGAAAAAAAATTAAAAATATTACCGAAATTTGAGGCACGTATGACTCGAAATTTTTGCGACGTTGACAATTTTTTTTGGCTTTATAGAACTAAAAAATTCTTGTACAGAATTAAAGTTTACACTCAAATAAAGGGGGCTCGACAGTTATTTTGTGCATAAAAGCTCTAAAACATATGAAGCTAATGTATTCACAAGTTGACAGTTCGAACCTCAGTATTGTGTAGGCAAATAGACATGTTTTTATACTTTTTTTCGTTTTTAGCGTGAATTCTAGTCCAGCCTCCTCCATTTGCGTAAGTACTTTAATCCTGGAGAAGGATTTTTAATTCTATAAAGCCAAAAAAAATTGTCGGTGCTGCAAAAATTATTATATTTTTGACGGAAAACAGGACATTTTCACAGGACACTTTTTTATTAAAGCATCTAGACTTATTTTAAAAACACAGTATTATTTTTTAACTCTAGTTAACTCTAAAAGTTAGATGAGCCTAGGTGCTTTAATAAAAGAGTATAATTCATTTGAAGATTTCGTACGTGAAAATTTTTTTTCTGCATACGAAATCGGTGGAAAAGTAAAACATAGCAGTAGATTAGTTCACGTACGCAGTGTGTTATTGTCTGTATTTTAATTCTGGAAAAGAATTTTTAAATCTGTGAAGGCAATTAAAAGATTTAAGGGGAAGCTGGAGTGACGGCCAAACTTGATTGGGGACGATAATCTAGAACATGGTATAAACATTTCCTACATTATCGATCCTAGCTCAAGCATGTATATAATTGCACGCTTGTGCCTGCAATGTTGCCGCCTCGATTGTTTACAATCCGAGAAGGACAGGTATATGATCTTTCCTTTTCCTCTCATTGTTACCAAGAATCTCGATGTTGCCAAGATTCTTGATGTTCTGAGACGGCTAGAGCATCCGAATTTCCTTTTACCAGGTACTGCAGGGCTACCCTACAAATTGTGGGCCCCTCACCCTGATAATATTTTAATAAATATTAAAGTCGCGTATTATTTTAATACATATAATAATATAATGACTTTATTATATCTTATAAAAGAAATATATTCAATAATTTGTACTAGACTTGTATAATACTAGTTTTGTCTTGAAATGCGACTAAAATTATAGTATTGTATTAAATCATATTCTATGATTTTGAATATTGAGAACATTGAATGGGCCTCCCCATCGTCCCTTTTTGTGAGAGCGCAACCAATAAATTTTGCAATAATATTTATAATAACCAGTACTATCATAAAAACGAGATGCTTCTGATTTTTATTAAAATTAGTACCATCAAAGAAACACATCTGATTTTTATTACAATCAGTACCGTCAAAACAGACGTTTCTGTTTCGGATTGTACATTCATAATCGAGACTGAGACTATCATGTTATTTCGAGATAATATGAATTTGGACATTGAGAACATAGAATGGGCCCCTTCAATGCCCATTCTCATGAAACGTAACCGAAAATTTTTCGTTTTTCCATTTACGTTTGCTCACACATATGTGTATATACAATAGCGCTCAAAAGTATTTTGACAAGGACAATAATTGGGATAATTTAATACAACTAAAAGACACAAATATACAACTATTTTTAATTAGAAGAAATTTGATTGCCTATATATTTTTGTAAACGAAATTGTAGTTTGATAACAAAATTACAAAACCAAACTAAAAATAAAGAAAATGATCGCTCAAAAGTATTTTGACACCGTAATTAAATGAAAATTTTTAACGCTTAAACATCATTTTTATTTTTAAATGAATCAATATTTAGTAGCATATCCTTTAGCGTTTATAACAACATCACAACGAGCCGGCATCGAGTCGATTAACTTCTGTATTCGATCCAAAGGAATTTTTTCCCACTCGTTCTTAAGAGCTTGAAATAAAGTCTCTTTACTTGAATAATTTCGACATCTTGCGATCTAACTCCTCCCACAGATGCTCTATGGGGTTTAAATCAGCACTTTGACTTGGCCAATCGAGAACCTTGACTTTTTCACGTTTCATAAATTCGGTTATGTGCTTGGACTTGTGTTTCGGATCATTATCGTGCTGAAAGTACCACCCAGATGGCATGTTCTCTTTAGCATAGGGAAGCATTTGCGTCTTTAATATGTTCTCATACATAAATCGATTCATATTCCCTTTAATGCGAACTAGCGGTCCAACTCCATAGCGTGAAAAACAGCCCCAAATCATAACACTGCTGCCTCCATGTTTGATGGTGGGCACTTGGTATCGAACATCATATCTTTTGTTAACAGGACGTCGAATGTACTTAATCCCATCAGATGACACTAAATTAAATTTGCTTTCGTCGCTCCACAAAATACTAGACCATTCAGAACTCGTCCACAGTTTGTGCCGTTTTGCAAACGCAATTCGTAACTTCTTGTTCTTTGCAGATATAAGAGGCTTCTTTGTTGGTCGACGGCCGTGTAATCCATAAGATATTAGACGACATTTGACGGTTGAAACATGAATATCCGTGTCGTAATTTTCTTTCAGTTCATTTTTTATTGCTACTGCCGACTTACGAACATCACTAGTGGCTTGTCTTTTTATTATGCGATCAATAGTAGGAGTTGTTTTTTTCGGACGGCAACTTCGGGACTTGTTTTCAATAGTCCCTCGTTTATTGAACACTTTATTCCATATACTAACAAGCTGCCGAAACACGTTAAAATTACGTGCAACTTCTGCTTGTGATTTTCCTTGTTTAAGGGCGGTTGTTACAGCTTTTTTAAAGTGGAATATTCTTTGTGCTTCGGCATGTTAAAAGAATCACGATAAATTGATATAAACACAAATCAAATAATACTACAACCAACACTTTGAAAAACTCGAAACTAAATAACTTGTCAAAATACTTTTGAGCGCAAGAAATGGAATGTTTGTCATTTAGCGCCTACTGTAAACAAACAAGTCCAGACTTGTTGTTTACTTATGACCTGCAATCACATCACACTCAACAATGAACTAAAACGTTTTTTATTTAGCACTATGTAACGCGTGATAATAAAGAATTTCTTGTTGTCAAAATACTTTTGAGCGCTACTGTATATATACAGGGTGTTACAAAAGTATGGAAACAGCCAGATAACTTTCAAAAAATGCGTTTTGAAGAAAAATGTTTCAGACAAAAGGTTTAGGATTTTTCCCTGGCTATTCAATTGTGACCTTGTATTTGACCTAGATCTTGACCTTCAAGGTCATTTCAAGGTCAAAGTTGTTTTTTTAAATTGGAACCCTCATTTTTTATTGCGGAATTGGAAAGAGCAGGAAATTTCACGTTCAAATATGACCTTGACCATGTCCTTGGCCACGATCTTGACCATGATCCTCAAGGTCCTCCGGCCAGTTAAAGCGAGGCTAGCGATCCCGGCCAATGAAGGCAAGGAGATAGCCCGGCCAATGAAGGCAAGGCTAACGATCCCGGCCAGTCAAGGCAAGGAGATGGCCCGGCCAATGAAGGCAAGGCTAACGATCCCGGCCAGTCAAGGCAAGGAGATAGCTCGGCCAATGAAGGCAAGGCTAACGATCCCGGCCAGTCAAGGCAAGGAGATAGCCCGGTCAGTTAAGGCAAGGCTAACGATCCCGGCCAGTCAAGGCAAGGAGATGGCCCGGTCATTTAAGGCAAGCAGCTTACAACTTATGTTCAAAATGTTTTCCTTCAACATCCTGGCAGATTCCTAAACGGATATAAAAATTTTCAATCGCACTCCTTATCATATCAGGTGCAATATTCGTGCAAACATTAACTATTTTTTGTCTTAGATCTTCTAAATCTCGTGGTTTAGTAGCGTACACTTTATTTTTAATGTAGCCCCAAAGGAAATAATCAAGTGGAGTCAGGTCAGGAGACCTGGCTGGCCACTCAATAGTTCCTCTTTGACCTATCCAACGATCATGAAATACTACATTTAGATAGTCTCTCACAATCACACGATAATGAGCAGGTGCACCATCTTGCTGGTACCAAACCTCATTAAAATCATCGCCAGCTATCTCCTGAATTGCCGGGACTATTTGTTCCTGCAGTAATTGTAGATATCTTGCTCCATCCAAATTCCCGTCAATGAAAAACGGCCCAACTATTTGATCCCAAAAAATACCAGCCCACATTCAATTTTTCCGGGTGTTGTGTGTAATTTTCTTGTAGCCAATGAGGATTTTCATTGCTCCAGTATCTGCAATTGTGGCGATTGACTTCACCGTTAAGTTGAAATGTCGATTCGTCTGAAAAAACGATGAGTGATTGGAAATTAGGATTTTGAACAATTCTTTCTATCATGTTCTCACAAAATTCAACTCACCGGTCAGGATCATCTTCATTTATTTCTTGATGAAGGTGTATTTTGTAAGGGTGAAATTTGATCTTCAAATTCCTAAAAATTGACATTCGATTCATTTCAAGCTGTTGAGAGGCTTTCCTAATAGTTGAATGCGGCTCTTCGACGAACAATTGGGCCACTTTCATTTGCCTCTCTTCTGTGGTTTCTGTTTTCGGCTTTCCAGATTTGGAACGATTCTTATTAGTCCCAGTTTCTTAAAAACGCCTGATAGTTTTAGAGACAGTTGACTTGCTAATGCCTGTTAAGCCCACTCGGAACGTTTCATTGAATAACTGCACTACTCCGTCGTACGACCTACATTTATCACCCCAACCTCTCATTATTAATAAAGAAACTCTCTCTTGGTCTGTTAAAGAAGCCATGGTGGAAAAAAAAAGATGATTGAAATAACAGACTTCAAAGATTCCCAGAAAGAATTATTAAAAAACAGCAACCGAGCAAAGTAAAGAAAACTCCACTAACTATCCTGGAAAGGACTGTCAGAGGTGCAAATACAACGAAAGTGACTGCTTTTCAACTATCCTAAAAAGGACTATTGGAAAACAGCAACCGCGTAAAGAAAAGGAAACTCCTCTAACTATCCTGGAAAGGACTGTCAGAGGTGCGAATGCAACGAAAATAACTGTTTTTCAGTTATCCCCAAAAGGCATATTAACCTTTAGACAACAAAAACACCCGTGTACGGTCATCAATTTACGCCTAATTTAGCATGCGTGGGTTATTGGGGTTGCCGATTACGAAACTGAAATAAGTTTTTGAAAATACCTAAATTCAAGATGGCGGATCAAAAATGGTGATGATGAATTTGAGAGAATCAACCAATTTACGGGCCTTCATTGGCCGGGCTATCTCCTTGCCTTCATTGGCCAGGATCGCTAGCCTCGCCTTAACTGGCCGGGGGACCTTGAGGATCATGGTCAAGGTCGTGGCCAAGGACATGGTCAAGGTCATATTTGAACGTGAAATTTCCTGCTCTTTCCAAATCCGCAATAAAAAATAGGGATTCCAATTTAAAAAAACAACTTTGACCTTGAAATGACCTTAAAGGTCAAGATCTAGGTCAAATACAAGGTCACAATTGAATAGCCAGGGAAAAATCCTAAACCTTTTGTCTGAAACATTTTTCCCCAAAACGCATTTTTCGAAAGTTATCTGGCTGTTTCCATACTTTTGTGACACCCTGTATATTTATACAGGGTGAATTTTAATGGTTAGAACAGCTTTTTACCATAAGAGCTGGGTTACCGACTCTACTATTCACACATTTATATCACACTTAGGCATTTAGTCACACAAACGGTCATTATAAATATGTGTGTGTGTAGTAGAATCGGTAACCTAGCTTGGTAAAAAGCTGTTCAAACCATTAAAATTCACCCTGTATATATATATATATATATAGGGTGTATCAGATCACCCGTGCCAGTCGTTTAAATAACGTATAAATTTTTTTGATAAAAAATGCTGAAAGTTTCGATAAGTAAATCGGGTATGCTCTATCGAATGATGATATTTTCAACTTCCGGTACTGACCGGAAATAGGCTATTCAGACCGGAAGTCGAATTTTTCAAATGAAACATGATACTTTCAATCGCAGATTTGGTTTACATAAAAAAAATAAGAAACTTTTGTTTCAAACATTTTTTTCTGAAAATGCCTCTATTGACCTTGAAAAAAATCTTGAAAGAATGCGATGTTATAGTGAACTGTAATTGCTTTTGGCGTTACCCAGGACCAATGACGAAGATGTAGCAGTTTTTTGTCCCGTGTGTGTGTGCGTGCGTACGCGCGTGCATGCATGCGTGCGCACATGTTTGTGTATATGTATGGAGTTGCGGTTCCCACGACTCGTCAGTTTCGCGTTATTTATTTAGATTCCAAATTGCCCTTCATACGGGGATGTAATGTGTAGTATGCATGCGTAGGGAGGGTGTATCACAACCACTCTTGTCAGTCTTTTGTCCCGAGAAATTGCGAATTAATTATATTGCAAGGAAATGGTAAATAATAGATAGTGTTTATAAGTGCATGTAACGTTTTATATTATTTATTTATCGAGTAATGCTTCTGATTGGTTACGTGGTTACGCGTTACTCGGAAAATATATGCCATGGGACGTCAGCCTTACTGTTAATACTCTGAAGTTAGGAAACAGTTGCGGTAATAAATCAAGGCAAGTGCATTTTGTGCACTTATAAACACTATTATATACCATTTTCTTGCAACATCGCAATTTCTCGGGACAAAAGGCTGGCAAGAGTGGCTGTGTTACACTCTCCCTACGCATGCACTCCCTACTACACATTACATCCCCGTATGGAGGGCGATTTGGAGTCTAAATAAATAACGCAAAACTGACGAGTCTCTGGGATCCGCGACTCCATACACATACACAAACATGTGCGCACGTACGCACGCACGCACGCACTCACACACGGGACCAAAAAACTGCTACATCTTCGTCGTTGGTCCTGGGTAACACCAAAAGCAGTTACAGTTCACTTTAACATCGCATTCTTTCAAGATTTTTTCAAGGTCAATGGAGGCATTTTCAGAAAAAATGTTTGAAACTAAAGTTTCTTATTTTTTTTTTTATGTAATCCGAATCTGCAATAGAAAGTACCATATTCCATTTGAAAAATTCGACTTCCGGTCTGAATAGCCTGTTTCCGGTCAATACCGAAAGTTGAAAATATCATCATTCGATAGAGCATACCCGATTTACTTATCGAAACTTTCAGCATTTTTTATCAAAAAAATTTATACGTTATTTAAACGATTGGCACGGGTGATCTGATACACTCTGTATATATTGTTCGCGAAAGACTGCGAGCGCCTAGCGGTAGATTGAATGCTTCCCGAGAAGCATGATTGTACGCGAGTGCGAAGTGAATCCGTGAGGTGTCAGCACCTCCCGGGGCATCATATGTTCACCGGAGGCCCCGCTTGCGGCGCCTATGGGCCGGCCGGCTTCCTCTTCCTGCCTAGTGTTCTGTACCTCGTAGTGTGCGGGTCGTTGCTCGGAAGTTCATAGCTTGCGTTCTCGTGCATTTTACGGTTGCGACAGTACGTTTCTCTGTGTATCAGCAGAGATTAGATCGAACGGCTCATCGGCTCACTATCTCGCGGATTAGACTCAAGCATAAAGTGTAGACAGCTCTTGTTACGGATACAGCCTCACGGCCCGCGCGGCCAGCCGTGCGTGAGCCACGTGCTCATGGTAATCCCGAGAGAAACTGCAATTATCGAAATACACGCATAAAGTTCAGCTCAGATTCTCTTGCGTGCTGTGCACTCTCTGTTTTGGCTCTGCTCATCCTAGTGTCACTTAAAGTCAGCTCGTTTATGATCATCGCGCTTGCGCTTCTAACGGCAGATTTTGACCGAGCACACCGGCCATCGTAACTGTTGCGCCTTCCGGTTATCGTGGCCGCCTTTATTGTGCGCATTTTCCAACGAGCCGGTAATTCTTCGAGAAAAGTGAATCGCACTTCCATCCGCGTTACTCTAGCAATTTAATTTCTCGAACATTTATATATATATATATATATATATATATATATATATATATACAGGGTGTATCAGACCATGTGATATATATATATATATATATATATATATATATATATATAAAATGAAGTGCATAATTTATATGTACATGTATCACATGTTATATATCATATGTATATATAAATTATGCACTTCATTTTTTTTTATAGTTCTATCATGGGTTTTGCAGTGTGCAATTAAATTTCTATATGAAAATACAATTACAATATTCTTTAAAATAATGTTATTCAAAGAATATTTAAGAAGAATATCCTGTCTCGGAAAAGACGAGAGTTAACTTTTTAAAATAATTTTAGTATTTTAATAATTTAATAATTTAATAACCAGCACACCAAGAACGCCTCTAGTTTTTAAATAAATAATAATAACCAGCACACGAAGAACGCCTCTGGTTTTTTAAATAACTAATAATAACCAGCACACCAAGAACGCCTCTAGTTTTTAAATAAATAATAATAACCAGCACACGAAGAACGCCTCTGGTTTTTTAAATAACTAATAATAACCAGCACACGAAGAACGCCTCTGGTTTTTAAATAAATAATGATAACCAGCACACGAAGAACGGCTCTGGTTTTTTAAATAAATAATAATAACCAGCACACGAAGAACGCCTTTGGTTTTTTAAATAAATAATAATAATCAGCACACAAAGAACGCCTCTGGTTTTTAAATAAATAATAGTAACCAGCACATGAAGAACGTCTCTGGTTTTTTAAATAACTAATAATAATCGGCACACGATGAACGCCTCTGGTATTAAATATTTAAATATGTATCATATCAATAACTATGTTGATATGCGTTATCGGGATGTGCGCTATTGGGATGTGCGCTATCGGGATAAAGCGTATTCGGGAATGTGTGCTACCGGGATGTGCGCTATCGGGATAAAGGATATTCGGGAATGTGTTCTATCGGGTTGTGCGCTTTCGGAATGTGCGCTATCGGGATATGCGCTATCGGGATGTGCGCTATCGGGATATGCGCTATCGGGATAAAGGGTGTTCAGAAATGTGTGCTATTGGGATAACATGTTTCTTTCTTTGTGCGCTATAGGGATAATGTGTTTTTACCTTGTACGTTATCGGGAAAATGTGTTTTTTTATTTTGTGCGATATCGGGATGTGTGCTGTCGGGATGTGAGCTATCGGGAATTTTTATGTGTGCTATCGGGAAGTGTGCTATCGCACCGTGCGCTATCGGAATCTTCTCGTCCGGAGTGGAACAGCCAAAGTTTAAAATTTTCAAAATTTGGATCTTAGCATTTTTGGGGTTTTGGGGTTTTTCATATCGTTGATCATTATTTTGATATCAGATTATCAAAGAATTCAAAGAAAGGCAATTATTTACATAAAATAAGCCTGTATTACTATAAGTAATCACATACAGTAATAAAACTTTCCTTTAGCAAAACCCAGAGCTAACGACGAGGACGTAAAAATTTATGTAGCTCTTTTGTTATATATCTTTTTTGTTTTTAAATTTTTATATATTTATTTTTTTATAATTTTTAAAATTTTTATTTACACGAACAAATATGCAAATATATTTTTAGAGCACATAAACATCGACATAAATGTATAATTAATTATAATATAATCTTTAAGAAAACACTGAATGCCGCGATTTATGTGACTCCTATAGGAGCTATCTCATTCCTCTAAAGGTTAAAAGGATTGGTAAACCTTTTGGAGTTGCGAAACCAAGTAAAAAATATGTTTTCTTTTAATTTTCCACAAAATAGCGAAGGTGGAGTAAACGAGTTTTGATTTAATACCCCACATTTGTTGTCTCTTATGATAGGATGGTAACATAGAAAATGTCGATTAAAAATATTGATAATGACCGACGTTTTTATTTTCATCTAGATCAGAGCTGTCAAATATCTGCACATTTCGGACCGATTTCGTTGTCGACGCCCACTGTCCCTCTCTTACCGCGCGTCGAGCCCGCAGATGCTTGTAAACAAAACGCGCGAGGCTTGATTTCAGGAGCGTCACGCGTACTATAAGAAGGGATCCTTCTAGAAATCTAGACAATATCAAATACTGATTAAACCTCTTATATAACGTTAGATCAAAATTAAAAATCTTTAGTATTATTATTATTAATATTCTACATATATTATTATTCTTATTAATGTATATCTCTTAACTCTGTAATAATACAATATTTTATTTCTTCAAAGTTCTTAACTTATCACTACATTTATAAAAAAATTAATTTTATTTTATGTAATTATTGTAATTTATTTTATACATAGCAAAATATGTAGAATTATGAAATTATCGTAGAAACATTAAATTTAATTACTATATAATTAGGACAATAGTTTCCACGTCACCCATGAGTAGGGCTGCCATCTGTAATTTCACTGACCTAGGGCTGAAAAGCTTAAAATCCCGGACATTTTCGACTAAAACCCGAACACCCGTAATAACAAGTATATTTTTAATTAAAAATTTAATAATATTAATAATTATTAATTATAATATGTATATTTTCGCTAATAATTTCTATTATCGCTAATAAAGTGATAAAAATAGAATCTTTTATCTTTAATTATTGATAATTATTAATGTTATTAATAGTCAATATTATTGAGAATTAATATTTGTCCGCTATCAGTGATCTGATGTCACGAAATGTCCGCCGATAAGACAATGTGCGCAAATGTATTTTTAAGTAGTATTATTCGTTTTACCAGACAACTGTGTTTTCAAGTAGTTCAACCTAACAGGTGGACAATCAGGGAGAAGAAAAGTAATTGAGAGAGAGGATAGGAGAAATTGTAAAAGTTCAATGGACAGAAAAAATTTAAAACCACAAAAATCAAAAATTAAAAATATATATATATATTAATAAGAATTTTATTAACTTTTATGTATAAACAATTTATACATACAAAACAGTTCTGTGTGATTTCATTTTTATAATAATAAAATTAACTGTATTATTATTCAGAGTATCACAGAAGAAAAACAAAAATATTATATTTATATAAAGACTTCCGTTTTCGGTGGTGAGAGTGAGTATTGCAAGGAGAGAGTGTGAATGCGTTTAGAGAGGAGAAGAGAGAAAGGAGGAGGAAGCAGGGAGAATAGATAGTGGAGGATTGGGTGAAGGAGAGAGAGTGGGGGAGGCGAACGACGGTAAGGGTGGAGTGAGATAGTACAGAAAATAGGTAGGCGGTGAGAATAGGAGCGGTGGGAAGAAGCATAGAGTAGCGTACTATAGAAGACGGCAGGAAGGACGGAATAGAAGAAGGTGCAGAAAATGCGGAAGGGTGAGAAAGAGCAGTAAGAAAGTAAGCAGAAGAGTGATAGGGTGACGGACGAACCGGGAATTTTGAAAGGGAAGGAAATGGAGATGGAGGAGGAAGGGGGGAAGGGAGAAGATAAGAGGAAGGTGGAGAGGCCGACGAAGATAGAGAAAATAATGAGGGAAAGATCAAATAGCCTACCGATAATAGAATTTCTCAAGAGGGGAGAGAAAAGAATGTAACAATAAGAGGAGTGGGGGTGAAAAAAGAGGGATGGGAAGGATTGAAAGAAGAGGTGGAAGGGTTAGTGAAAGAGACGGGACGGTAGCGAAGATAGAGGGGATAAGAAGGGTTGGTAGAAAGAACGGGAAAGGGAGAGAAATGATATGGGTAACGTTCGCGAGTGTAAAAGAGGAAATAGAAGTGATGAAGGGAAAGAGAAGGTTAAGAGATAGAAAGGAGTGGATAACGGACGATTTGACGAAAAAAGAGAGAGGAATAGAATGGTTGATAAGGAGGGAAGCGGAAAGAAAGAGGAGGGAGGGGGTGAGAATAAGGGTAGGGTACATGAAGATGTGGGTAAAAGGAAAGTTATGGTTGTAGGATGAGGATAGGGAGGGTTAGAGGATGAATGAGGGGAGAAAGAGAGAAAAAGAAGGAGGGGTGGAAGGAGCGGAAACGACAAAAAAGATTTTTGCTTAGGGGAACCTGGTGAGGAGGGGAAGAGAAGGAAGAAGGGAAATAAGGAGGAGAGAAATGGGAAAGTGAAGGGAATAAAGAGAAAAGAGGAGGGATATAAAATAGGGTTTTGGAATGTTGCAGGGTTGGAAAACAAAGATAGAGAGTTTTGGGAGAGATTGGGGGAGTGGGATGGTTTTGAGTGAAACATGGGTGCAGGAGAAAGGATGGGAGAGGATAAGGAGAAAGCTGCCAAAAGGGTATATTTGGGAAGTACAGGAAGTGGGAAGAAGGAATAAGAAGGAAAGGGCGATGGGGAGAATGGTAATGGGAAGGAAGGAGGAGATTGAGGTAAAGAGGGAGAGTGAGGATAGGGAGGGAAGAGAGGAAGGAATAATGACGAAGAAAATGAATCTAGGGGGAAAGTGGTGGAGGATAGTGAGAGTATATGTAAACAAGGACATAGAATGTGTATTTTAGGGTGGTTTGTTTTATGTTAATAAAATCACCCCTTTGTTCACAATTTATGTGAAACCGCGATATTTATTAATTCTTGATTTAGAATGGACTGTATCTTACAAATGATTATATATACTGACTGTTCGAGAGCTAAATTCGAAATGAAAACGGGCGGTCGTCCTGAGCTATCTGAGAGTCAATATCCGTGCGAGGTGGGAGAACAAATAAATCCACCTGCTAATAACGTGATGAGCAAAACAAGTCTCTCTCTAACGAACTCGAGTATTATTAAATTTTAAACCAATAAGAATATTATTGAATATGTTACAAGAATATTTTACAGAATGGAAGACGAAAAAATTAAGAGAGTGGATGGAAAATAGAGAGGAAGGGGTAAAGATATTAATAGGAGGAGATTTTAATGCAAGGAAGGGAAGGGAAGGGGGGAGAGTGGGAGAGAATGGTGGGGAGGGGGAAAAGAAAGAAGGAAGGAGGTTGAGAGATAAGAAAATAAATGGGGAAGGCAGAAAACTATGCGGTGTTTTGGAGGAGCTAGGATGGCCGATAATAAACGGAAATGTGGAGAGTGATAAATAGAGGGAGTGGACATATACAGAAGGAAAGAATGGAACAGTTATTGATTATGTATTAGGAAATGAGGAGACAAGAGAGGGAGAAGGGTGAGGGTGGAGGAAAGGATAGACTCGGATCCACCAACCAATAACGATATGGGTAGAAGGGGGAGGGAGAGGAAAAGAAGGAAAGGGATAAGGAAGAAAAAAGGAGGTAAATGGATGTGGACAGAGGAGGGAAGAAAAAGATTTGAAGAATACTTTGTGAGAAAAAAGGAGGAAAGGGGGGAGAGAGAGGGGGTTGGGAGAATTTAAAGGAGAGAGTAGGGGAGGTGGTTAAGAGAGTAGAGAAAAAGTTGAAGGTAAAGGAAAAAAGAGGATGGTGGGACGAAGAATGTAAGGAGAAAAAAGGAGAAGTGAAAGAGGAATTAAGGAAGTGGAAGATACTGGGTGGGGGAGGAGGGAAGTATAGAGAGGCGAAGAGAGAATACAGGAAAATATGCGAGAAAAAAAGGAGGGAAGAGGGAGAAAGGTGGGAGAAAAAATGGAGAAGGTGAGTGAGTTCGTGTAATAGTTGGATTATTCTCATAAATTTTCTAAAAGATTTTTTATTATCTCATTTCTCTTTAATTAATGATTTTGTAATCTCTTCATCAAATCTAAGAAGGACTAGGAAGGATGGCTATTGAGCAAAAGTATGAATAACATTTTGATAAGGTATGGGAGAATAATTTGCGCTCATTAATAATTATACAGTTTATCTCTTATGTAATTATCAACCTGTTGTTGTAAAGAAATTTATCGTTGATACACATAATAAAAATAAATATTTGAGTGATTATTCAAAATATGTAGGTCAGAGAAAATTAAATTTAATTGAAGGTTTAAAATTGATTTATCAGGAAGGTTTAAACTTCAATAATAATGATGCTACATCTTCGTCAAAAGCTGTTACTGCATCGTATGCTATTTCTCTTCTTATTTCCAAACATTCTTGGGCGTTTATTGAAGGCGATTTTATAAAGAAATGCCTCATCGAGGCAGTAAAATCTTTCGGCAATTCATTGACTCTTGCTGAAGCTGCTAGCATTCCTTTAAGTAGAAATACAGTAGCATCAAGAATTAATAATATTGCTTGCTCAATAGAGGAAAAATTAAAAGGTTCGTTGTTGAGTTGTCATTATTTTTCATTGTGTTTAGACGAAACCACCGATAATCGACGCGTGAGTCAACTGAGTATTTTTGTTCGAATCGTACAAAATAATTTCTCATGTGTCGAGGAGCTTTTAGATTTTATTCCATTTCATAATACAACAACAGGTGTAGATATTTCTAAAGGTATTGAACAAACTCTTAAAAAGTTTAATACTGACTTTTCAAAGTATTCAGCAATAGTTATGGATGGCGCAAGAGCAATGATAGGTCAAAACACTGGTTTTTTTTTTGTCAAATAAAGCAGCGGTTTTTGTCAAATAAAGCAGCGAAGTTTTAAATTTCTCGTAGTTCATTGTCTAATTCATCAGGAAGCATTATGCGAAAGCCATAAAATTGTGTAGCGCCATGAAAACTGTAACCAAAATCATCAATTTAATAAAAGACGGTCACAAATTTCTTTCACATCAAAAATTTCAAAACTTTCTCGAAGAACATAATGCAATTTATACAGATGTACCCTTATATTGTGAAGTACGAAGTACTTGGCTCAATGCCGCGAAACGTTTAGAAAAATTCTTTGCAATAAGAAAAGAAATCTTTCTTTTCTTGCAAGATGATGACATTACAAAAGATGATGACATTAAATCCCTTTTCGAAGACACAGAGATTTTAGCAAACTTGCTTTTATTTGACCAATCATTTAAATATTTTAAATTTAAAGCTGCAAAAAAGACCAACCAGACAATATCTCAATTAGTCAGTCATATTGATTCATTCCGTAGAAAATTGTTATTATTTAAAAATCACTTACAGAAAGATAATCTCCATTTCTATCCCTCTTGCTAGGTTCTCTTCGAAGAATACGGTATAAATTGTAATTTATAAATTATATTTACTTTATCGATTTAGTAATCGATCAATTTAACACGCGTTTTAGTGACTTCGAAAGTCTTAGAAAGGACATAATTCTTTTTGAAAATCCTCTCACTGCGGAAATCGAAGAACAAAATGTACAATTTCAAGAAGAACTTTGCGACTTACAAAATGATCTTTCACTTAAAACGCGTCTGGAAAAAGGAGTGGAAGTAAAAAAAAATTTTAATGTATCAATTTATCCTAATTTAAAAGATTTCGGTCTTCAAATTTTTTCTGTTTGGTTCCATATATTTATGTGAATGTTCATTTTCAAAAATGCAAAATATAAAAATAGATAAACGTTCTTCCTTAAGCGACACATCATTATTCTGCTTCATTGATGCGAATTAGTTCTTCTAACATTTCTATAGCTATCCCTTCTCTTGTAGAAACATGTAAACCGCTTAGAAAATTAATATTTCATACTTTTTCATTATTGTTTTGATTTCCACTCTTTCATTTTTTTATCATTCTTTTTTTCAGTGGAATAGGCCTATTGGGAAGACCACTTTAAAAAAAAACGCGTCAACAATAGTATCTCATAGGTGACGTGGAAACTATTGTCCTAATTATAATTATATAGTAATTACATTTAATATTTCTACGGTAAATTCATAATTAATTGATTCTACATATATTGCTATATATAAAATAAATTACAATAATTACATAAAATAAAATAAATTTTTTTATAAATGTAGTATATAAGTTAAGAACTTTAAATAAAATATTATTACAGAATTAAAATATTATTACAGTATTATTACAGAATTAAAAGATATACGTTAATAAAAATAACAATATTTGTAGAATATTAATAATAATGAAAACACTAAAGATATTTAATTATTAATCTAATATTATATAAGAATTTTAATTAGTATTTGATATTGTCTAGATTTCTAGAAGGATTCCTTCTCGTAGTACGCGTGACGCTCCTAAAATCAAGCCTCGTGCGTTTTGTTTACAAGCGTCTGCAGGCTCGACGCGCGGTAAGGAGAGACTGGGCGTCGATAAAGAAATCGATCAGAAATGTGCAGATCTTTGACAGCTCTGATCTAGATGAAGGCGCTTTCCAATTAAAATGTAATCACTCCAACATCCATTTAAGTTAAGTTCTTCAGATGAACTATTATGCATACCTGCATCACATCCTCTGGAATATTATCCTTGTCGTATTGTCGTAGAGAATCTAGAAACTTTATGTCACCTAATAGCCGCTTGCTAGATGTCCAATAATCGATAATTTTAGCACCAGTGATTGGATCTTCGGTTTTAATCGGTGGTACATTCATCATCACGCATACAGCTGCCATTACCAACTTAATAACTTCCGGAGGGCTTTTCATGGTTTTTACCACAGCAATATCCGCTGGTTTCAATGTATCGAGGGCGGCTATTTCCAAACATATTAGATTTCCAAATAATCCAAAAAATATAATAAATAGAGAAAACTAATAATTAATAAATTAAAATTGACCGTTAAGAATATATCAAATTAATAATAATAAGCCTTATACGATCGATGCTGGATCACTTTGCATAATAATATCATTAGGTACACTATTCTTTTGCCCCGTCAACGCCGGGAGAGGTTCACACAGTACAAATGGACACAACGCAAATAGACACGGTGCAAATAGACACGATATTTTGTACACGGTTCAAATGGACACGGCCCATTTAGACACAGAAATTTTAGACACAGTGGCTTTTGGACACATAAAAAATTAATTTTGTACACTGTTCATATCGACACCGTTCACTTCGACACCGTTCAAATCGACACCGTTCATATCGACACCGTTCAAATCGACACCGTTCAAATCGACATCGTTCAAATCGACACCGCTCATATCGACACCGCTCAAATAGATACCGTTCAAATCGACACCGCTTATTTCGACACCACTCATTTCGACACCGCACGATCGGTGTCGAAATGAGCGGTGTCGATATGAACGGTGTACAAAATTAATTTTCTATGTGTCTAAAAACCACTGTGTCTAAATGAGTCGTGTCCATTTGAACTGTGTACAAAATATCGTGTCTATTTGCAACGTGTCCATTTGCATTGTGTCTATTTGTACTGTATCCAAGTGAGTGCCACTCGTCAACGCCGAATAAATTTTCGGTCTTTAAAACACAGTCTGGGAGCTAAAACATGTACAATCCCTGATTTACATGGTAAATCAGGGGTTAACCTGAAAATAAATTTAGAAATCAATTTTTAATAAATAAGATACTAATGTATCATTAAAGAGATCCTAAAGTGACTTTTTACCGATTGAACATGATTAAGTTTTGATTCATTAAATCTTTTAATTGCCTTTACAGATTTAAAATCCTTTTCCAGAATTAAAATACAGACAATAACACACGGCGTACGTAAACTAATCTATTGCTATGTTTTACCGATTTCGCACGCAGAACAAAATTTTCACATACGAAATCTTCAAATGAATCATACTCTTTTATTATGTGCTTGCATGTATTTTGATCAGCGACATCTTTGGTGAAAATGCGAAGAATTAATGCAAACAACCTAACCTAACTGTTAAATTCGATGGTTTTGACATTTCTCTACATAAAATAAGTTTTGTATTTAGTATTATTGAGTTATTCAGTATACAGACGCTAATCGTGGAACGCTCAAAATTGCATTTTCAACATTCATTACTTTTGTTGTTTGATTTGAAGAAATCTGCCGAAACCCATCAAATACTTTTAGAAACTTATAGGGATGCTGCTCCGTCATATCCCAAATGTCGGTTTTGGTTTCAACGATTTAAAAGTGGTGATTTTGATATCAATGACAAAGAACGGCCTGGAGGACCAAAAAAGTTCGAAGACAATGAATTGCAAGACTTATTGGACGAAAACCCAGCTCAAACTCTCAAAGAACTTTCAGACAGCTTAGCAGTTGATGATGAATCAACTGTTTCCAGACGTTTACATGCAATGGGAAAGATGGGAATGGCAAAAGGAGGGAAAATGGCCACACGAATTGACTGAAAATGCCATTTCGAACCGTTTCAACATCGCGGTTTCATTGCTTGTCAGGCAAAAAAAGAAGAATTTTCTGTGGCGTATTGTGACTGGCGATGAAAATTGGATCTACTACGACAATCCCAAGCGCAAAAAGTCATGGGTTAGTCCAGGAGAGCCATCCACATCGACACCGAAGCGGAATATTCATGGCGATAAAGTCTTGCTGTGCATATGGTGGGATCAGCAAGGTATTAAGAGCTGCTAAAACCGAATGAAACTGTTAGTGCAGATGTCTACCGACGTCAATTGAACAAATTGACGTATTATTGCAAAAAAGACCAGCAATAGCGAGTAACAGACGCAAAATCATCCTCTTGCATGACAACGCTCGGCCACACGTTGCAAGAGTTGTGAAGGATACATTGTTGCAGCTCGAATGGGAAGTTCTGCACCCAGCATACTCACCAGACATAGTGCCTTCTGATTACCACTTGTTCAGATCGATGCAGCATGGCACACGGTTTCGAAATGCTGAAGAAGTGCGAAAATGGATCGATGATTGGATCGCTGCCAAACCAACATCGTTCTTTCGACACGGTATCGCCATGTGGCCAGAAAGATGGGAAAAAATTGTAGAAAATGATGGAAAATATTTTGATTAATATATATTGTACCAATTTTTCTCAATAAATGCCTTTTTAAAGTGAAAAAATGATCAGAATACATGCAAACACCTAATCATTCTAAAAACACAGTATTATTTTTTAATGTTAACTCTAGGGGAGACTGTATCTGTTTTACGTGAATAATTTCATAAAAAACGAAAAAATATTGTAAAATTATCGGCTTCTGTCGTTGACTCGTAACAATACTTGCTTAAATAAAAATTTTACATCTTGTACATATAAAACAAGTACAGTCTCCCCTAGAATTAACATTAAAGAATAATACTGTATTTTAGAATGAGCCTAGTTTTAATAAAAAAATTTAATTCATTTGAAAATTTTGTATATGACCATTTTTGTCTGCATGCGAAATCGGTGGAAAAGTAAAACATAGTAGTAGATTAATTTACGTACGCAGTGTGTTATTGTCTGTATTTTGATTCTGGAAAAGGGTTTTTAAATCTGTAAAGCCAATTAAAAGATTAATGTATCTGAAATTAATCATGCTTGATTGATAAAAAGTCACTTTAGGATCCCCTTAAAGGCTGTATAGGAAATTGAGTTGCGAAAAAATATTATCTCAGCCAGGGTTTGAACCTGGGACCTCCCGACTATTCGGGGCCGATGTCTTAACCAATTCGACCATGTGATAATATTTATTTGCAACAGTAAAGTCTGCGGCACACGATACGATTTTTCGTGTTAAATCGCATGCGAGATATTTTACTAGCACTTATACTAGTTATATATGCGTGAAATATTGCTTGCTACGTATTGCTATACGTGCTAGCATGCTAGTTTTCAATAATAGATTTGGTGCTATTTTTACTGCAAGATTTATTCCTTAATTGATGATGATTACAAATATAATGACAGAAACTTAAAAAAAGACATAAAATATTATATATTTGGCTGGTTATGATTGAAATGTAGTAGATAGATAGATAATAGATAGATAGATAACAACTTTATTCTTCCCTTTAGGGTTTGAATGGCGTTTTTCTATAGGAACGTTCCCAAACCTTTACAATATTTTTATAATAACTTACACTCAACGCTTAACCTACCCTACCACTCCGCCCCGCCTCGCACGCAATCCTTCTCCACGCCTCTTCTTTCCCAATATAAACTTTTTTCATACTCCACTTAGCCCCTACATACGCCTATCTAATGCGCACGCATACACATGCCCTAACCGCTCCTATCTCTGTGACCTCTCTCTCCGCCGTCCTATCTACGCGCCTAGGAAACTTCTGTTTCCGTGTACAAAACGCTTCCTTCCTTCCATATCTTCTCTCTCACACTCACACCCTCTCACCCATCACTCAGCCATTCTCTCCTCACTCTCCCTTTCCCCCTCTGCCCCTCGCCCTTCCTTTACTCTTCCTCTCTCCTCATCCACCTCTCTCATTCACTTTTCCCCCTCTCCGCCTTCTCCCAGAATTCTCCTGTACGCCTCCTAACTTCCCTTCCCTCTCTCCCTCCACTTCCTGCATCCCTCCCACACGTGTTCCCACGACTCTCTCTCCCTTAACTCTCTCCACATAATCTACATACTCTCCTTTCTTCCTCCTCCAAATATTTACCTTCTAACATCTCATTATCCAATCTATACCTCGCTACCCTCCTCCATCTATTCACTCTCCACACCTTCTTTAAGTACTCCGGGATACCACCCTCCTTAATCCATTTGTACCATCCATGTTGTACCTTGCACTCCTTATTTTTTCCCATCTCTCCCCCTCCTGCAATTTCCTCTCCGTTTCCTCAATCCTCATCCATAGCTCCCCCCATCAAAATTGCCCATCCTCTTTCCCCTGTAAACTCCACCATTTTTCTCCCATCCCTATTTACTTTTCTATCTTTCAATTCTCTCCTTATCTCCTCCTCCTCTTCTTCCCACTATGCCACGTTTCCTTCTTCCCTCCCTGTTCTCGCATTAAAATCTTCTCCAATTAACATCTTTACTTCGTACTCTTTCTCTCCATCCACCTCCTCAACATCTCTAACTTATTTTTCATATCATCATTCACATATACCCCTACTATCCTCCTACTCTCCCTACCTCATCTAATCCTTCCTGCTATTGTTTCCTCTACTTCCTTCCTTCTTCCCTTCCCTCGTCAACCAAATATTTTCTGATCCCTATAATTATCCCTCCCATTGCCCTTTCCTTCCTATTCCTTCTCTTTGCCAATTGACACTTCAATGCGTAACCTCACGGGGGCCTCTCTTCCACCCTCTTCCATTCTTTCTCTTCTACCCATGTCTCTAATAAAACCATTATATCCCACTTTTCTATCTCCCTCCAAAATTCCTCGTGTTTACCTAACCCCCCCCCCCACTTTATTCCTCTTTCTCTCTCTTCCTCTGTCCCTCCCTCCCTTCCCCTCTCTCTCTCTAACTCTACATCCGACTCCTCCTCTCTACACTTCTCTACCCTTTTCAAAATCTCCTCTCTCTCTTCCTCTCCCCTTTCTTCCTGTCCTTCCTTACCTCCTCTTACCACCATCCCAATATCTCTCTTCTCCCGCTTTTCTATTCCCCCTTCCTTCCTCCCTCTATCTCCTTTCTACTTTCTATCAATCCTACTTGTCCAACTCCCTCTCTCTCCTCCTCCCATAATCTTCCCTTACCATCTCTTAACTCTTCCTTATCTTCGTCTCACACCCACCATATCCCTTCGATTCTTAGTTTTCCTCTTTCTATCCATACTCTAACTTATGGATAGGAAGAGGAAAACTAAGAATCCTCTAGCCTCCTCCTTTAATGCTATCTGCTTCAGCTTTTATTTTGCCCTCCTTTCCCTCCATGATAAATCTTCCTCAATCCAAACCTTTCCCCCTTTTAGTTTCCTTTTATTCTTCATCACCCTTCTTTTCTCCTCTATATTTCCTAACCTTACCACCGCCATTCCCTAACCATACTACCCCATTCTCTTTTTCCTACTTCAAAGCTCCTCACCTCCTCCACTTTGGCCTCCACCCCCATTTCCTTTAATATCTCTTTAATTTCATTTGTCTTCTCCTCTTCTTTCTCTTTTAGCCCCTTCACTACTGTTTCTTTTTCTCTCTTCTCTCTCTCTTTTCTCCCATAGCTTCTCTATCCTCACCACTCTCTCTTCTACCTCCCTTTGCGCTTTCCCGCTTTTCTCCTCCATCAACTCTCTTATCTCTCCCCCTCTTCCCTCAACTTGCTTCGCCATCCCCTCTCCCCTTCTCTTTAACACCTCTATTCTCTCCATCATCTTCCTCCTTTCCTCTTCTCACCTTCGCTTCTTCTCCCTGAACTCTTTCTTCAACTTTCTAATCTCATCCCCTACTGCTTCACTCTGCCCTCTTATTCCATTTTTAATTTCCTCCCCCAACGTCCGAAAACTTACCAAAAATTCCTTCCTCTCTTAGCTCTCTCTAGCTCCTCTCTCATCAACTCTCTACATCTCTCTCTCATTTCGTCCCTAATCTCTCTGTTTCCCTCTTCAACTCCTTCACTTACCTCCTCTATACCTTCCTGCTCTTCTGTATTTTTTCCTGCCCCCCTACCCCCCTTTTCCAGGTGATATAACCATCTTGTTGCTCTTCTTAAAAATCTCCCCACGACTTCCTCTGCTCCCCCCTCTATTCTTTCTTCCATTACATCTCTCTTCCTTTTCAAAAACTCTTCTAGATTGCCTACGCTGCTCCTCCTTTCCTTCTTAAGTTTCCCCACCATGTTTGCCATCTCCACTTCGTCTACTCACTGCCCGATCCACCGTCACCACAGCGTCTGACTATTACCCCCTCCACTCTCTATACTCTATGCCCGTCCACGCGAACCGGCCCAGCGATCCTCTACGCTCTCTATGCTACTGCTTACTCTATGCCCCGCGATCTATCTAACCTCTTGCAGACCTACCTCTCTACTCCTCTTATCTGTCCTCACCCTTCTCTCCCACTCACCCCCTCACTCACTCCAACTCCTTGCCTTCTCCTCCTCACTCTCCACTCACACACGTCACTCACCACTCGCTCTATACCTCTCTCTGCCATACATTCGCCTCTCACACATTCCTACAACTGTCACGCTCGCTACCGGAAACGGAAGTCCTCGATTGAAATGTAATAAATTACTATGTTTATTTTTTATGAAATTATCAATAAAAAATTCTTAAATATAAGGTTAGAAAAAGATTTAAAAATCTGTCACGTTCATAAACATATGTAAAAGAGAGTGGGGCATTATAGGCCACGGGGTACCATGGCTCATTGACTATTTAGAATAATTTAGAATGTTTAGATTGGTACAACTGTTATCACGTGACAATTACTTTGTTGCCTATACTTCATATATAGGTATCAGTGAAAAATACTTGTTATCTTGAGACGCACGTAAATGGTTTTTAGTGATGCGTAGATAATTTTTTAACCACCATATAAATTTTTTAATATCATTTTTGCAATAAAATATACATGTACTCAGAATTAGAAGCACTTTCTAGCATTTTTTGTTATTTTATAACACTACGAATAATTATGTATCATTACTTTTTTTCGTTGTTAATATATATAATCACGCTCTGCTACCAATAGAGATATTTAATTTGTAATGAGCGCACACATGGGTAATGGTATGCAAAATATTCATTGAGCGGGAGTGTTGTTAATATATAAATATGTAATACATATTTTGTAGTCTTCATTGCGATACAAGGTTCCCATAATTCTGAGGAGACCATTTGATCCTGAAAAGGTTTTATTACCCAGACGATATCTTCTGTTTGACTCTGCACCCGACTAATCCGAGAGAACACCGGAATCGAGAGAGGCGAGGCTAAGGCAACTCGGCTTCCAGTAACCGCGAACGCGTTATAAATGTATATATCTAATACTTAATTATACGAGCTTTATTATATTTAAAATTGCTCTATGAAATGGGACACACGCACACATGCACACACACGCACGTACACTCACACGCACACACACCCACACGCACACACATACACACATGCGCACGTACACCTCTACATTCCCACAGCCCCACACATCCATACCCATATACACACCCATTTCCACACCCACACGCACACACGCACACCAATACGCGCACGCGCACATACACACACACACGCACACACGTTCAGACACTCTTGAGAAGGATTGTATGCAATAATAGTACTGCAGCCGTATAAAGTCTCTTTATATATTTGTAGTGCATTCATCGTTCGATATCTCGAAAACTGTACATTTTTGGACTTCGTGTCCATGGACACTTTTGATCAGGATGTCATTTATGACTTTAGTATAACATATCAAAATTTTAACCAATTTAACTGGAATCCAAAACCTCTTGGTTTTGTGCGGGGTCCCTTGTAATTTTGCATCATTTTTTCAACAAACGGGTTTTTTGCAACTTTTTGTGTTTTATTTTATTTTTCTTATAATATTTTGTATATACCAGGTGTAGAAGTATGAAACCGGAATTTCTCTATAAATGGTGCTCGCTATCAGTTTAAAGACCGTAAGACCGTTTCTGTAGCGCCATCTTCTCCCTCTAACAGCTGACAAAGTTTGTCAACACACAATAACCTAAGTTTCATACACCGGTATATTTTTCTATAACCTCAAACATGTCGAGTTTTGTGCCTACAAACTATGATTTGCGGACAGCATTGGTTTTCTGCTATCATTTGAAGAAAACTGCTGCAGAATCGCATAGAATGTTTATCGATGCATACGGTGAACATGCTCTTGGCAAAACTCAGTGCCTCGAGTGGTTTAAAAAATTTAAAAGTAGTGATTTTGACGTGAGAAACGAGGAGCGTGGGAAACCACCGAAAAAGTTTGAAAACAAGGACTTGCAAGCCTTATTGGATGAAGACGACACTCAGACTCAACAAGAACTCGCGGAACAATTAAATGTGACGCAGAAAGCAGTATCTCTTCGTCTGAAAGCTATGGGAAAGATTCAGAAAGTGGGAAAATGGGTCCCACATGAACTGAATGAAAGACAGCAAGAAAATCGAAAAACCATTTGTCAAATGCTGTTCGTCAGATATAAAAGAAAATCATTTCTCCATCGAATAGTGACAGGTGATGAAAAGTTGATATATTTTCAGAATCTTAAGCGTCGTAAATCATGGATGAATCCAGGCGAACCATCAACATCCACTGCAAGACCAAATCGTTTTGGAAAGAAGACAATGCTCTGCATTTGGTGGGATCAAAAGGGTGTAATGTATTATGAGCTTCTAAAATCTGGCGAAACCGTTAACACTGATCACTACCAACAACAAATGATCGATTTGAATCGAGCAATACGTGAAAAACGACCGGAATATGCAAAAAGGCAACATAAAGTCATTTTGCTTCATGATAATGCCCCCTCACACACAGCAAACGGGTCACGGATACGATCGAGGCGTTCAATTGGGAAATACTAGCGCATGCGACTTATTCTCCAGACTTGGTTCCGTCCGATTACCATTTGTTCGCATCATTGGGACATGCACTCGCCGAACAACACTTCGATTCGTATGAAAATGTACGAAAATGGCTCGACAACTGGTTCGCTTCAAAAGAAGAATTGTTTTTTTGGCGTGGCATTCATAACCTGCCGGGGAGGTGGAAAAAATGTATAAATTCCAATGAAGACTATTTTGAATAAAATATTTTTTATAATTTTCAAATAACAGACGTGTAATTTTTACAAAAAAATTCCGGTTTTATACTTCTACACCTGGTAAACTATTTTTGAATAATAACAGAAATAAACAAATCTACAATTTGTATTCTTATTAGACAATTCTTCCGAAAACCATCGTCGTATTCCGATTCGAGTATAATTGTGGACCTAACTTCGCCCCGAAAGCAAGGAAAGGGGTGGGATGGATTTCAATCCGCGTGAAAAGTTGCAAACCCACGTGAAACCGTACAATTGTGGAACTAGTTTCGTCCTTAAAGCAGGGGATGAAATGGGATGAAAGTTGCTTTGCATGGAAAGTCGCAAATCCTATCATACAATCGTGAACCTAGCTTTGCCTCGAAGACAGAGGAAGGGATGGGGCCTAAGTCTTCCGCCTTCATTCGAGTCTACATTGAAAAAAAAAAATTATTAATAACAAGTAAATTCTTTTATTTATTATTTATTATTTATTATTGTAAAAAATAGGTTTTGTAATTGTAAATAAGAGTTTTTATTTTAGATAATATTTATTTAAATGTAACAAATATTTATTTAAAGCATTATATTTTTATTTTAAAACATAAACATTTTATTTAATTTTAAATAATATTTTTTAAAAATTAGTAATTATTTTTTTCTTATAAAAAAACTATTTTTCTTAATATTAAAATTATATTTCAAATAAATACTTTCTTTACTTTAAAAAAGAAATATTTAAATTAGAATAAATGAATATTCGAGTTTACTGCAATATACACTTATATTTTAATAAATCAATTTTTATTTAATGAAAGAATTAAATTATTTGAAATAAAAAAACAGATTATTTGAATGTTTAATAATTTTTCCAAAAAAATAACTACATGTAAATTGTAACGATGCCTCCGGGCACCGTTACTAGTCGGCGACCACCAGCTGGCTCTCTCCGACCGACCATCCGTCGGCGGGGATGTGGGGCGTACGTCGCCCCAAAACCTTTTTAAGCTCCTTCACACCGCGTAAACCAGGGAAGCCGAAAGCGTTTGGTGCGGCGCGCCGAGCGACTCCGAGCGGGACCGAGCGGTTCCCGGCGGGAAGCTGCGCGCGCTTCCGAGAAGCTGCCGCCGGCCCTCTGAGTACCCTCGCCACCGAGCCGGGGTATAAAAGGGGGCCCGTTCCGAGACGGCACGATTCCCGAGCGAGTCGCTCCTAGAGCCACACTCGCTATCCCAGAGACCGAGGTAGGGCGTTCCCTGTCTCTGCCGGGTTATAACGGCGGAATAAATTGTTTTGTTATATTTTTATAAATACTTTGTCGTGCCAAAAACCTTCTCCCACGAACCCAGGAATCCGACGAGATAGGCCGTCGCGGGAAGCAGGGTTGTTTTAAAATAAATATTATATTACCATTTTAAAAATATAATAAGTATATATGGGGCATTCTTTGTCAATTGGACACTCTCCTCTGCCCAAAATTTGTTTGGACTGATTGAGGTCAATAAGAGCTCAAATTGTAAGTAATGATATGTAGTTTCTTTTACCGTGTGATCTTTTGAGAATTCAAGATGGCTACCAAATTCTCGCGATGATAAGTGGAAGAAACAAGGAAAAAATCAGAAAAGGACTTTCGCTTGCCACACGATCACTCGAAGAAGTTCCAAAGCTATTGTTGAAATAGTTTTAGAGGTTGTTGATTACAAATCTGAAGTTAAAATTCCGAAATTTAAGATGGTGGATTCAATATAGCGTCGAAATTCGCTCATGTAAGACTCCAAACAACTGAAAATTTTTTGGAACCAATCAATAGTGATTACTCGGAGGTTTTCGGGGTCACTGATCACAAATCTGAAATCAGAAGTGCAAAATTCAACAAAGCGGATCCAATATGGTACCCAAAACCACGACGGCACCTTCCTATGTTCCGTAAAATTGCTCGAAAGGGCATGAAAATAAATACTTGAGGGTTTCTGGGATCGGTGGTTTTGGATCTGTTGTCAGAATTGAAAGTTCAAGCGGTGTTCGACCAGTTAAGACAAGACTGAGGAACTGTCCAGTTGATTAAGGTGAGACCAAGCATTGTCTGACCAGTTAAGACAAGATCAAGCGTTGTCCAAACAGTTCTGGTAAGACCAAGCGTTGTCTGACGTTAAGGTTAAGGCATAATCAAGTGCTGTCTGATCAGTTAAGGTAAGACTGAAAGAGTTTTCAGCTAGTTAAGGCAAGACCTAGTGTTGTCCAACTACTTCAAGTAAGACTGAGGACTTGAAGTAGTCGGTGCAGACCACTCACCGCATCGCGTTCACGTGAGTGATTGTACCATCTCTTCGCGCCGTCACCTAACAACGCGACTTATCATATTACATATTGTATCTTTGTTACAAAGCGTTTAGAATAAAACCTATTCTAAAACTAAGTATCTTGTTGAGCCGGTATCCCGGATTTTATTTCGTGAACCCTGCTGCACGATGAGCTAGTCCATCGCGAAAATCAAGTCGTTTCAATGCTAATAGATGTAATATTTTAAAAAATAAAAAATAATTTTCTTGCAAATATTGAAAACAACCATTTATTAGGACTAAAGAAAAATTTTTTGAATTTAACAATCTTTTTTCAATGTACCATGTAACAAAAATGGATTTGTAAAGATATCTACACAAGGAAAGAAAATTAATAATATTATGCTCAAATCTTTTGTTTTCCTTCATTAATGCGTGGAAAAATAAAAACGCATGTAATTAAATTGAAGTGAAATATGATGATTTTCGAAAGAATAGTCTTTATTTATAGAACTCTTATTGACTCACCTATTTATATAAACTTTGTAAGAAACCTAGTCTTCGATATACTGACTAATTAAAAACGTTACAATGTTTCCTACATTCGTCTGTAGGCGTATGTTATTGAAAACATGAAAACAAACAAGTTATGTCACAGTACAATGTTATTTCGCCCCTAAAGTGAAAAAGAGTGCACCTCGCTTTGCGTGGAAAAGTAAAAACTGCATATAATTAAGAATTAAATAGTCGTTTCTGTACATTCGGTTCTGTGGCATTTGTCTACATTTAGTAAATACTACGTGCCTGTAAAATTTTATTAAAGTTAGAAGGCAGTCAAATAAGGAAGTCCAGCCCCTTCCTCTTTTAATCCCTTTACTGAGCAAATTCGTCTCTGTGAAGTTAGCACCTCACTTTTAAAACTCGAAAGTTTTATTAAGGGTTTCCCATTTGCACGCGCAATAGTTCTACAGTTCCTGACAAATTTTAGAAATAGTTCCGTTGATTTAGCTAAAAAAAAAATGAAATTTGAAAATGAGATGCCAACTTCCCGTGGCACCTCAGCTTCGAAAAAATTGATTTTCAACAAAAAATTCTATAGTTCTTGAAGAGTTTTATAGTTCCTGATAGGTTTTAGCGATAGTTTCAAACTTTAAATATTTTTAAATAAAGGAGGATATTAAAAAATGTCAATTTTTGGACTTTCGGCGGAACCTGTATGAACACTCTTTTCGATGGTGTTGAATACGAAAATGACCTTCGAAATGGCCAGAAATACGGAGAAACATCAAAATCAACGATTTAAATCAGCTTTATCATAAAGTAGGATATTGAAAAATGGGAACTGTTACCGGCATGTAAAATTCTTATATATGTATACCCCAATAGCTAAAATGATAACAGTGTGTCAGCAGATAGGCAACAGATTTAACCAAACTATTACAGCAGACTGACATCAACTGCGTCGTCATTAAGCTTATGTTCTGCCGGCAGAATCTGCTAACATAATCAGATAGCAGATTGGTAGCAGAAATCAAGCAGGGTCTGCTGATATAACCTGCCGACAGATCGGTGACAGAAATCGAGCAGGATCTGCTGACATAAAATTCATTGCTAGTACTAAAGACTATAGTGCACGTAACATATACTATAGATTTTCAGCGCTGGTAGTAAATTTTAGAACACAGCCTGAATTATATATTAAGAGTATCTATTTCCATATGAAATAGATGCTATATTCAGGTTACACTCAAAGAAGTTTTAATCAATTGAAAAGTATACATTATAAGCTTCTTTATATAATCCACCAAACGAACTTTACTTACGCGAAAACGTATAATCCTTGCGACTCCTAGCGATGTGAGCGCAACTAATGTGAATTTACGAATATTTAACTTAACTACAAAATTTGTTCTATTTCTGTTGCCAATTGGTCGACAGGTTATGTCAGCAGATCCTGTTCGATTTCTGCCATCAATCTGTTAACTGGTTATGTCAATAGATCCTGCTCAATTTCTGCCGCTAATCTGTCCACTGGTTATGTCAGCAGACCTGCTCGATTTCTGGCGTCAATCTGTCACCAAATTACATTGAAGCAGAGTCTGCTCGGTTTCTATCACTAATCTGTCGATAAGTTATGTTAGCAGACTCTTCTCGATTTTTGTCGTCAATCTGCTATCTGATTATGTTAGCAAACTTTGTTACACCCCTTTTGACATTCTGCTGGCATCATGTGATATACCAAAGTCTGTATTCAAACTGTAGCCTTTCTGTTGACAAAATTTGTAGCAGATGCTTGGCAAGATCTGATTTTAACAGACTTGGCTATTGGGGTATATAATCACAACAAAATTATCTTTTCAAAAAAAGATAAAAAAAAGCGCCAAGTATACGCGCTCAAAACACGCCTACAAAAGTAGTGATATCAAGAAAGTGCGCCAACTATAAAAATGGATAGTCACAGAAACTACAACATTTATTTCTTCACTGTTACTATTAAGCGTGTTCGTAATTTGATCTTATATATAAGATTTTCATACAAATAAATTTTTTTAAAAAAACTTGGCGCTGCCAAACCAAAAATAAGTAATAATTTCTTATAAATTAAATTACATATTAACCTATTAATTATAATTACAATAATTTTACATATATGCTTAATCTAATCCTTAATCCTTATTTTAAAATACAAACACATCCGCACAAGAAAGAAAAAACGAAAAAACAAGCACAAACGTGCACGCACGCACGCACATGAACTCGATCTTACGCGCGGACGAACAGATTAAAAGAAAAAAGTTAGACAATTGAGATATTTATTCGGTTTGACAGCGCCAAGTTTTTTTTAAATTTATTTGTATCAAAATCTTATATATAAGATCAAACTATGAACACGGGCCAAAAAGTAACAGTGAAGAAATAAATGTTATAGTTTCTGTAACTATCCATTTTTATAGTTGGCGCACTTTCTTGATATCACTATTTTTTAGGCGTGTTTTGAGCGCGTATACTTGGCGCTTTTTATACCTTTTTTTGAAAAGGTAATTTTGTTGTGATTTCATACATTTTGTAGTAATTATTATTTTGTACAAAAGTTCTTTTTTCAATACAAAATTTCCGATACCTAATCATTGTCATATAATTTCACAAGATATTTTAGAATTTCGACTGGTATTGGTATTAAGGAAAAGTCGTTGATAAGAAATGTATTCGACACCCCGGTTGACAGGAGTCGCCTGGCACGATCCCTACGCGTACCCCGGTGCCGCCGAACCCGTTGGTTCTCGTGGCGCATCTCTGAGTTGTGATCTTTGCGACCCGGACTTCCTGGTTGACGGGATTAGCCTGGCACGGTCCCTACGCGTGCCCCCCGTGTCTCCGAACCCGTTGGTTCTCGTAGGGAATCCCTACGTCGCGACTTAGACACCCTGGTTGACGGGGGTCGCCTGGCACGGTCCTTACGCGTGCCCCGATGTCGCTCTTTGTTCTCATGGCGCACCTCTGTGTCATAATCTTCGCGACCCGGACACCCCGGCAGTGATGTTAGATTCTGTCCTCGGTAGCATTTGGTAGCATGAGAGAGAGTAATGGTGGGGATAGTCACGTGTGCGCTCGAGATTTCGGGCACTGTCGACTAATAGAAAGAGATATAAGACTTTCCATCTCCTTCTCTCGCTCGGCCGAGTTGGTATCGTAGGCTGCGATTCGATATTCACTGCCA
The DNA here is from genome assembly GCA_928718305.1 of Tetramorium bicarinatum. Lineage (NCBI taxonomy): Eukaryota > Metazoa > Arthropoda > Insecta > Hymenoptera > Formicidae > Tetramorium > Tetramorium bicarinatum. The sequence goes on from OV788323.1 coordinate 1,927,967, forward strand.
GTACTGAAAATCTGTAGTTTACGTTACGTACTACATTATAGGTTTTCAGTATTGGTAGTGAATATCGAAACGTAGCTGTTGGCGATATAGCCTTCAATTAGAAATGAGGTTCAATAATTCGTCTCATAGAGTAAAACATATGCTATCTTTATATGTAGAATAAAATAAAATGACATTATGTATAGAATAAATAAATATGTATAGAATAAAAATAATAAAATCTACTCTTTGCCAACATGTACGTTTGACAAAAGTCAAATCAAGTAATTCGTCTGTTTCGGCAATTATTTTCTTTTTTAATATATGACACAGGATATCCCATAACTTGCGATTATAATTTTAATGACATTTTTCTGAGCAACAAATAATGGGTGCATCCAGGAGCGCAACCGCTCACTAAGCGGCTAAGTAGCGATTTGACGTAATTGTTTGGATCTAACGGTAAGAACCAATCGGTAGCCTCTAATAAGCTACCAATGAGTAGCTTCCGATAGACTACCGATAGGATAGCCATTTTATTTTTCGTCCTTTTGCGAATTAGTCCCGCACTTGTTCGGACGTATTTCGTAATAAAGGAAGAATTTTCGAATGTTACTGAGGCAATCAATCGCTTTTATTCTCCCACATACAAACTTTGTTTCATCTATTAACCTATGTTATAGATCGTATCAGCTCCGTACTCTCCAGAAGCTGGGAATCAATTTACCCAAATAGCCAAGTCTGCTGAAAGCAGATAATGCCAAGTGTTTGATATCAATTGCTGTGAACAAAAATTTTACAAATTTGGTATAAATGTTGTTATTAAGTTATCAAATTGGTACCAAAAATCGAGCAGACTGTTCATAGAATCTGACAGCAAATTGACAGCAAAAATCGAGCAGGATCTGATAACCTGACTTGATGTCAGATTGTTGACAGAAACCGAGCAGGATCTGCGCGCATGCAATCTGATGGCAGATTGGTAGCAAAAACTGAGCAGAATGATTTCTATTAAGTGAGCTTGCAAACTTGCATAAGTTCCACTTACGCCGCTAGGAGTCGCAAAGGCTATACGCTTTCGCGTAAGTAAAATCCGTTTGATTCGAAAATATATACAAGCTTAATATTAGTGTCTAATCTAATTGAATCACGAAATTAAATCAAGAATTAAATTTTGAGAATATAATCAATGTTGGTCTCAGTGACGATTCTTCGCGCATATACACGTTGAATGTAATTTCACTGAAGTATCTAACTTATGTGTGGGTACTGTCTTAATTTAAATATATATAGTTTTAAAGTATCGGAGTACACAAATTAATTTAATCTAATTTAATAAATGTATTAAAATCTCAGAATCTGCATATGCTGTTAGTGAAATAAAAATTCTTAAAGCTAATATTTTTTCAAATATTAACACATTTGTGAAACAAATGTGTGCTGAGAATTGTCAAATGATAAAGATTCTGCTCCGTTTCTGCTGCCAATCTGTCTTTAATTTCATTTAAATCCCTTTAAACATATTTAAATGTACATTTATATTACTATGACCAAATACTGCAGATTCTGCTCGGTTTCTGCTGCCAATCTGCCGTTGGATTGCGTGCGTGCAGATCCTGCTCGGTTTCTGCCGACAATCTGACGTCTAGTCAAGTTATCAGATTTTGCTCGGTCTCTGCCATCAATCTACTGTCAGATTCTGTGAACAGGATCTGCTAGCAAATTGTAAGCCTATTGCGGATATAACAGATGCCAATTTGCTGACAACTTTTGTGGGAATCAGTTGCCAATCTGCTGGCAAATTTGACGCATTTTGCTATCTGGGTATTTATCTGAATCTGAACCTAACTTAAGCGTCCGCTATCACTCTCACTTCATCCGCAATTTCGCATTATTGAACATTATTTATACGCATATACACGCAAGTTGAGAGGGTTTAGAGTCATTAAACTGTGGAAATACGGGGAAGTACGAATTACGGGATCCTCTATTTGCCACATATATACACCCACATATCTATCCTCACTATGGAATCGTATGATGAAATGCCCGCAAAGTTTAAGCAAAGCTTTGTAGAAGCTTGGCTTAATGATGAGCGTTATAAACATTGAATACATAAAATATCGAATGATGACAGTGTTTATTTTTGTATTGTGTGCAATAACTTTTCATGTAATGCAGCACATGTTTCCAGACATGCGAATTCTGCATGTCATCGAAATAATTTAAAGAATTATGTGTCTGTATCAGATACCTCAACAGTATCAGATACTGTAACAGATACAGATGTGTCTGTATCAGATACTGTAACAAATACAGGAAATAAAATTTCGAGTAAGCCATTATTTAAATATCAATGGTTAGATATAGACAATTTTAAATCATGGCTACGTAATGCTCCACATGACAGCAGTTTATGTTTCTGTGCAGTTTGTCATAAAACTTTTGCTGCCCATTTAGGGCATGTTCGTCGGCACGCGGAATCTAAGTCATTTAAATCTATGCAAACAAAAAGATATTGAAGCAAGCGAACCAAATGTTTTTAGTACAGAAGATGAATCTCTTTTGTCATTTGATGAGCGTAGAAAGCATTGGAAATACGATATACTGCTTTAATTGCGCAAAAGAATATACCTCATCAAACTGCAGAAGACATTCTACATTTTTTTCAACATATTGACGATATCAATTTGTTGAAAAGCATAATCTTGGGCTGAAATAAATGTAACAACGTACTTTCCAACGTGTTTTGTCCCGTAGAGACTGAAAATGTCGCTCATAATCTTCAGAGAAAAAATTCTCTGTTTTTATTGATGAAACATCCGATATAGTTAATGAAAAGTGGATGACATTTTTTGTTCGATACATGGATCCTGAGTCACTAGATATTCGCCCACAATTAATAAAACTAATATTGACGCGAGAGATTCTAATGCTGAAAAGTTATTCCATGCTGTTCAGAAAATTCTGTCTATACTGCCTCCGAATTTAAATTATAGCCGAACGAACAGCTGACGATTGAACCTTGCGGTCCCCGCTCTCCGCGCGTCGGTGACGACCCTATCCGCATTAGCACGCGATCGCGGCGTGCTCTTTCCTGGAATTTGCACTCGTCTTCGTGCGATCTTCGAACTCCCAGTCAGTCGCGGTACGACCATTGTCTACGGCACTTTCGCGAGAATTCTCTCTTTTTTCGAAGTATCGTTCGTAGACAGTGAGCTTTTCTGTATAACGCAATAAATACAAACTCAGTATCTATCGACTCTCTCGGAGTAAATTATTTTGTTTTACTTCACCATCATCTCGAAACACATGCATTTCAGTCTAAAACGTGGAAGTTGCAGATTCCTTTTCAAAATATTGTTGCCCTGTCTTGCGATAATGCCTCCGTAATGACAGGGAAACATTCTTCCTTTAAAACTATGTGACGTTGGATTTTTGATTGATTGGAACGGATAGTTCGCGGGAATCCAAGGTCCGGGCGGCGGGTGCTTAACGAATGAGAAGCCGTGTGAATTTAATATATATATAAAAGATAGTTTATTCTTACATCTAAGGTGTGTGGGTAAATATGTACAGTGTTACTTATCTCTAATTCGGCTTAATTCTACGGTTGCGGTCGTCGCAAGACGCGATTGCACGGTGACGTCGGAGCGCCAATCGGGCGCGTCGGTGTCGCGGGCGGGTCGCGGCTTAAGGTTCGGCGCGCGGGGCCGGTGCCATAGGCCGGCGACGTTGGGTAGCGCGGATCGGCGCGCCGCGATCAGCTGTGCTGGACGGGAGCTGTCAACGGACGGGAGCACTCAGCACGTGCTCGCGACGGCGGCGGTGTGAGCCTCTCAATTCGTGGCCCTAGAGGATGCCGGCGCCGTTGCTCATCTCGCAGACGGCCCGGGTAGGAAACCGCTCAGCTCGCGGTGCGTGTGTTAGGATCGGTCTGTGCGGGAGACGCTCAACTCGCGTCGAGAGGTTCGGTGGTCGTGCTCATCTCGCACTTTCACCAGGAGTCAAGACTCAGCGCGTCTTAAGGTAGCAGATCGACTCAGCTCGTCGATCCGGGAAGATGTGTCTCTCTACGGCTCGCGGGCCCTATTTATATCGGCCAGTCGGTGGTGCGGGGTTACAGACGTGGCGGGGGAAACTGCGCGAGGTGGGGCGCGACGACGCGGTTCCCTAGTAACGTTTCGTTACAACTAGATTAAATAACGTTTGCAAAAATTTAATGATATTTCCATGCCGGTGTCATTCAGCCGCGTTAGCCGCGCATGCAGCATGTGAGAAGATTCCTTCATTTTGTAAAGAATTTTTTTTTTAAATTGCACATTACATTAATAGCAGTCCAAAACGTTCGGCAATTCTTGAAGAGTTTTGCGACTGCTTTCAAGAAAAAAAAATTTTTTTTTAATTTAGTGAAACGCTCTGGCTGTCTCGTCATGTGTGTGGAGAGACTTAAAGATTTTTGGAATCGTGGAATACTATTAAACATTTTCTCCAAGAAATGGTTGTGAGCGACAAAACAAAATCTGTAGAATATCTTTTCTTTTTGATGAACAAGTTGGAAACAAAAGCTTATTTTCTTTTTCTGAAATACATTTTATATTTCTTTAATGCATTTAATGCATTTTTCCAATCAGAAGAAACAAGTCCATTTATTACAATTAAAATCGGCTAACCTTCTTTCCCAAACCTGTCACAACTTTATTAAAAAAGAGTACTTTAAAGATGTAGCCACGGATATAATTTTTTCGCCCAATGTTCACAAAGATACAAATGACATTTTTATTGGATCAGAATGTGAGGAGTATTTGAATACTTTAATAACAGAGGGTCACACCGATATTGTAAAATCAATTCGGCACAATTGCTTACAATTTTACCTCACTGCTGCGGAGGAAATTAATAAACGATTACTCATCCGTAATCAAGTTTTGAATAAATTACAAGTTTTTCAACTGCATACAACTCTGTTGGATGATAACAGAGAAATATCATATCAACACGTATCTTTCGTGGCAAAAACTCTTTTGATGAAGAATCTTTAAAGAAAGAGTGGCTTACATTACCAGCAGGATTTACTGTTGACGAAAAACAGTTTTTGTCGACATTGGAGTTTGACGATATGTGGAAAGAGATCTTACAGTGCCAGATGAATAATAATTACACATATCCCGCGTTAAGAGATGTTTTGAGCGCTGTTCTCTTTCTAATTCAAATACAAATCCGGAAAGAATGTTTTCTATTTTAACAGATTTAAAAAATAAAAAACGTAACAAGCTTTCTTCGACCACCGTTAATGCCACTTGTGTTATAAAATCAGCGTTGAAGGCGAGGGGCAAAACACCAATAAGCATGTCAATATCTGACAAACATTTATCTCGCATGTCATCTAAAATATTATATGCACCTATAACTAAAAAAATATGACATTCATTAAATTTATATTCTGAAGAGGAAATAAGTTGTCCTTCGTCTTCAACACAATAATAATGTTCAAATCGCTTTTGTATTCATTTTTCATGCTTCATATATTATAATATTATTTGTTGCTTAGAAATGTCATTAAAATTATAATCGCAAGTTATGGGATATATTGTACTTTATTCGTAAGGAGAAAGATTTCGGGATTCTTATAATCACGTACTCTCAAAGTCTTTTCTTTTTACTTGAACATAAAATATTATATTTGAGGCTACAGAAACGTAACTGCCTTTTTGGCTGCGCAACTACAACTAACTAACAGCGCTCAGATCGTCGATCGATCAGCCTCTAATAAAAAGAAGAAGGTGGCGACACATGAATTCACCGCTACACCGATCACGGGAATACGCGCAAAACTATTTGAACATACATCAATACTCCCACTGTTTAAGCGTACTCTTTCACACCCATACTCTCACGCATTCTACAAAATCGCTCTCTTGGCAACGCTTTAGTAAAAATGTCAGCTTCTTGCTGTTCAGAAGGAACATATTTTACAACTATTTCGCCTGTATTTGATTTTTCTCGAATGTAATGATACCGAATATCTATATGTTTAGTACGCTGATGAAACTCGGGGTTCTTCACTAGTTTAATTGAGCTCTGATTGTCTACATAGAGTTCTGTTGCTTTTTCGCAAGGATGTCCTAGACCTCTCAATAGATTTCTAAGCCAGATCGCTTCCTTGGATGCAGCTGCTGCTGCTACATACTCCGATTCGGTGGTGCTCAGTGTCACAAGTTTCTGCCTTTGCGAGGCCCAAGTTACAGGCCCGTTCACTATCTTGAAGACGTATCCAGTTGTTGACCTCCTTGTCTCTATGTCACTCGCATAGTCCGCATCTGAAAACCCTACAAGCTTTAATGAGCCTTCAACACCGCAAAATTCTATTCCATACTCGCTCGTACCGATTAGATACGCTATAATACGCTTTACAGCCCTCCAGTGTTCGTCGTTGTGTTTATTTAAATATTTACTCACAGAATTAACCGAGTACGCAATATCCGGTCGCGATACAATAGATAGGAACATGAGTGAGCCCACGGCTTCGCGGTACGGCACATTTTCATACGTTCTCTCTCCTTCGCTCACAGGATAAAGCACAGCATGTGAATCTGAAGGAACATTGACTGTCTTTGCTTCACTCATTCGAAACTTCTCTATTACTCGCCTAGCATATGCACTTTGATGTAGAAAGATCGACTTTCTCGCCCTATCACGCTCGATTTGCACTCCGACAAACATACTTGAGTCACCTAAGGTGATCCTGAATGTGCTATTAAGACGACTGATTACAAATTCAAGAACATCCTGAGTTTTTGCTGCAATTAACCCATCGTCAACAAACAACGCCAGATACACCGAGTTCCCCTCGACATTGCCTACGTAAATACATTTGTCCGCTTCAGTCTCTTTGAAATTAAACTCTCTTAAAAAAACACTAAATTTCTGGTTTCAGCACCTTGGTGCCTGCTTTAACCCGTAAAGTGATTTTTTTCAAATGACACACGACAGTTTTCCGCGTATCACTTCCGCTGTCTTTGATCTTGAGGCCTTCCGGGACTTCCATATATATTTCCTCGTCCAATTTCCCGTGAAGAAAAGCCGTCTGCACATCGAATTGTGCTAATTCAAGATCCTCGATTGCCACTATGGCTAGCAGAACCCTCAGTGAATCATACTTTACGACTGGAGCAAAAGTCTCGTTGAAATCCACTCCATATTGCTGCATGAATCCGCGGGCACACAATCGTGCCTTGTAGCGATATATATTTCCAACTTCGTCTTTCATGAGTCTGAAGACCCATTTTGAGTCTATCGTTTTCAGCCCCGGTTTCCTTTTTACCAGTGACCACGTTCCGTTCTCTTCATGAGCCTTGAATTCGTCACGGATGGCTTCCCTCCACTTCTCAGAGTCCCTGCATCTCATCGCTTCTTCATAGGTAACAGGCACACCAATCTCTGCTACACTTGCTTCGTAACGAGACGGTTTTTGTAACGTTCTTCGATCCCTTAAGCCTTGTCGCAGTGTTGTTGCCACTTTCGTGTCCAGCGTTTCCGTCACGTTGTCAATGTCATCATCCTCAGCAGATCGAAAGACTTCATTTTCGTCCTCTTCATAGCTGACATCTTCTGAACATTGTTCCTCCTGCTTGTCCTTTGGCAGAACAATCGCATCATGTTCCTTGACATCGTTCTTTAACTCCGTTTTTTCAACCTTCTCATTGAAAACAACATCACGTGATATAGTAACTTTTCTTGATACTGGATCGTATACTCGGTAGTTCGATGAATCTCCATCATAACCAACCATTATCATCTTCTTCGCCCGCGCGTCGAATTTTTTTGTTAGTTGCTTTGGTATATGCACAAAAACCTCCGATCCAAATATTCGTAGATGCTGTAGATTTGGCTTTCTACCATTTCAGAGTTCGTATGGCGTTGCACCATTTTTTACTCCGACTGTTCCCGACCTATTCATGAGGTAGATCATTGTATTGGACGCCTCCGCCCACAAACTCAACGGAAGATCCTTTGCTAGGATCATTGTCCTCGCGCCTTCAATAATTGTACGATTATCACGTTCGGCCTTGCCGTTTTGTTCGGGCGTATACGGCGCCGTACACTCACAAACTATTCCGCGTGACTCTAGATAACTATCCATATTTTTATTTCGATACTCCATTCCATTGTCCAAACGCAGAACTCTCATTGGCTTCCCGAATTTATTCTCGATCATTTTGTCAAAGATCTTAAACTTCTCGTACACATCGTTCTTATGCTTCAGGAAATAAATGTAGCGAAAACTCGTAGCATCGTCTTTAAATGTTAATAGAAACCTCGCACCACCAGAAGTTTCCACCGACATAGGACCACACACATCTGTGTGCATTACCTCTCCCGGCACCGTAGGTTCGCGTTCACGACACTTTCGAAATGCTAGTCGATGTGACTTTCCGATCTGACAGGAGTCGCAGAAAAACTCGTCTTTATTTGACAGTTTTACTCCACTGACAAGTCCTTTTTCAACTAAATTGCGTACTGTACGATAATTTGCATGCCCGAGGCGTTTATGCCACACGCGCAAGTCCGCCGTCGCCACACTCGCTTCGTTGACCGTTTTAGTATTGTCTTTACGAAACAACATTCGATAGATTTCATTGTTTTGCTTGATTCCCGTCGCGAGCACTTTATTTCCGTCCACGATATTAACCGAGTTATTTTTAAATATTACCTCGAGGCCTTTTGAAGTGCAGACACCCACAGAAAAAAGATTTTTCTCCAATCTTGGCACATACAGTACGTTATCGATGCGCGCCTTTTGCCAAGCACCGTCAACAAACCGTTGAATTTGTATCGTGCCCTCGCCTTCAACGTTGCACTTCTCATTATCGCCGAGAAATATTGGCTCGCTATTCTTCAGTTTCTTGAAGTCAGAAAACCACTCGCGCCTCGATGTCATATGCCTGGATGCACCGCTGTCGGTAATCCAGATCTCCTTCTGATCATCCTTCAATATCGACTCGACGATTTCCGTAGAGAGACCAGCGCTCCTGTTGTCACTTCCTTTATCACGCCTGACTTCCGCTCCCTTTTCCGCTACGAAAGCACAGTCACGTGACTCGCGGGATTCACTCTCGCCACCTTCGGCTTTTTCCCGCCTTTTATTCGTGCACTCCCGCGCATAATGTCCTTTCTTTTTACACTTGAAACACTCAATGTCTTTCTTGTCCTTGGACTTTCGCGTCTTCTTATTGTTTATCTTCGCGCCCGACTGCTCACTCTTTCCAGCATTTTTCTTCCTGAATGCTGCAAAAGCACCGCCGGATTCGCTTTCACTAGTTAGCCGAACTTCCTCTCGAATCAGTCTTTCCTGTAGATGTTCTATCGTCTGTCGTCCCGGATCAACACTATCCCATGCCGTCATGAATGCCGAATATTTCGACGACAGATTCGCCAACACTTTCGCCATTACCGTCACGTCGGAAACCGCCTCACCCACATCTCGCAATTGTGCGGCCATGTTCTGTACTTTTGCAATGTGTTGAACCACGGTATCTTCCGGAGACATCCGGTATTCATGGAATCTCTGTGTAAGCATAAGCTTATTCGCTGAGGATTTCTGTTCGTGAATGCAGGATAACTTTTCCCACATCTCTTTTGCCGTACTGCACACCAACAATGGTTCCAGCTCTCGATATTCGATCGTCGACGAAATCAAAAACATTCCTCGTGCATTGTCTTTCTGCCATGTTTTTTTCGCCGCCTCCTCGCCGGTCCCGTCCGGCATCCTTCGCGTGCCATCCACTACGTCGCGTATTCCATGTGCCACAAATAACGCGTTTACTTGAAATTTCCAGCTCTGGAAATTTGATCCGTTGAACTTCGTTATGTTCTTTGCTGAGATCTCTTCCGTCATCTTTGATTCCGTCATACGCACGATCGCGACGATTTTCCAGACGAACACACGTGCAGCACACACACCACAACTCAGCTACCTCGACTTCCGTACTACCGAGTTTTACTTCCTTACACCGCGTGCTCAGTAAGGGTACTGGGCCCATAACCTATTGTACTTTATTCGTAAGGAGAAAGATTTCGAGATTCTTATAATCACGTACTCTCAAAGTCTTTTCTTTTTACTTGAACATAAAATATTATATTTGAGGCTACAGAAACGCCTTTTTGGCTGCGCAACTACAACTAACTAACAGCGCTCAGATCGTCGATCGATCAGCCTCTAATAAAAAGAAGAAGGTGGCGACACATGAATTCACCGCTACACCGATCACGGGAATACGCGCAAAACTATTTGAACATACATCAATAGGATATCCTGTGTCATATATTAAAAAAGAAAATAATTGCCGAAGACGAATTACTAGATTTGACTTTTGTCAAACGTACATGTTGGCCAAAAGTAGATATTATTTTTATTCTATATATATTTATTTATTCTATATATAATGTCATTTTATTTTATTCTACATATAAAGATAGCATACGTTTTACTCTATGAGACGAATTATTGAATTCGTCTCGATTTCTAATTGAATGCTATATCGCCAACAGCTACGTTTCAATATTCATTACCAGTATTGAAAACCTATAATGTAGTACGTAACGTAAACTACAGATTTTCAGTACTGCCAGTGAATATCGAAACGCAGCCTACGACGCTAACTCAGCTGAGCGAGAGAAAGAGATGGAAAGTCTTATATCTCTTTCTATTAGTTGACAGTGCCCGAAGTTTCGAGCGCACACGGGACTACCCCTACCATTACCCCCACTCATGCTACCAAATGCTACCGAGGACAAAATCTAACATCATTGCACCCCGGTTGACAGTAGTCGCCTGGCATAGTCCCTATGCGTGCCCTGGTACTGCCGAATCCGTTGGTTCTCGTGGCGCACCTCTGTGTCATGATCTTCGCGACCCGAACTCCAGTTGACGGGAGTCGCCTGGCACGGTTCCTACGTGTGCTCCGGTGTTGCAGTCTATTGCAACCTTTGTATCTACGAGTGTACGTGCTGCAGCGCCTTATGTGACAACATTCCAACACATCAGGCGCCGCCTTATGTTGAAAATGCTAACAGTACATTCCCCCACCACTGGCCAGAACGACGACGATAATGACGACGATGTTTCTTAATCAAAAATTTCCCAATTCAGACTTTACATCGCGATATCTCCGCTCGTAGGTCACGCAGAAGAAAAATAAAAATACTTTCGTTATATAACTTAAACCCAAGCTATTCATTGAGCCTATTTAAAATTGACCATGCCAGGCGATTCCCGTCAACCGGGACGTCTGGGTCGCGAAGATCACGACACAGAGGTGCGCCACGAGAACCAACGAGTTCGGCGGCACCGGGATACGCGTAGGGTCCGTGCCAAGCGATTCCCGTCAACTGGGATGTCCGGGTCGCGAAGGTCACCACACAGAGGTGCGTCACGAGAACCTACGGGTTCGGCGACATCAGGACACGCGTAGGGATCATGCCAGGCGACTCCCGTCAACCGGGATGTCCGGGTCACGAAGATCGCGACGTAGGAATCCGCCATGAGAATTAACGGGTTCGGCAGCACCAGGGCACGCGTAGGGACCGTGCCAGGCGATTTCCGTCAACCGGGATGTCCGGGTCACGAAGATCATGACATAGAGGTGCTCCACGAGAACCAACGGGTTCGACGACACCAGGATACACGTAGGGACCGTGCCAGGCGACTCCCGTCAATCGGGATATCCAAAAAATAGAAAAATATATAAAATTAAAAACAAAATACAAAATTAAAATATAAAATGAAAAAAAATTTAAAAACAAAAAATACAAAAATAAAAAGTTGGAGACAATGACCGCCATGTCCAAGTTCGTGTCTCTGGTTCAGCTGAGTGCGGTCGACGGACATCGCTTGCTTCTCTGGAAAAGTAAGGTATAAAAAGGACTGATCAAGCTAAGGTGACAGTGATATACATACTCAAAGTGACTAAAAGTATACAGAGTGTTAACAAATCATCGTATTGGCTACCTATCGTCGGGTGAAAATCTAAGAAAAATGCCGTTTGTTTCAAGTCGATCCGACCATTAGGTCCCTAGTAATTAATTATTGAAAAAGTAAGAGAGGCGCGCGTGGTGAGCACGTACTTTCCGTTGGACTTGCGCGCTTATTGACCCTCGCGCGCTTTTTTCAATAATTAATTATTGAATTATTAAATTAAAACTCGGGACCTAATGATCGGATCGACTTAAAACAAACGACATTTTTCTTAGACTTTCATGCGCTACCCGACGATATGTAGCCAATGCGATGATTTGTTAACACCCTGTATATGTATATTAAATTCTGTAAAGCATAGAAAGAATTTTACGTGCCGGTGGCAGTCCTTATTTTTTAATATCCTCCTTTATAATAAAACTTATTTAAATCGTTAATTTCGACGTTTTTCCCCATTTCGAAGATCATTTTTGTATTCAGCACCGTCGAAAACATAAGAAAAGAGTATTCATACAGGTTCCGCCGAAAGTTCAAAAATCGTCATTTTTTAACATTCTTCTTTTTTATTCGGCTACTGTCAAGTTTCGAAAAAATTGATTTTTAACACAAATAGTTCTTGAAGAGTTCTATAGTTCCTGATAGGTTTTAATGAAAGTTCTGTACTTTAAGTATTTTTAAATAAATTTTTTATCCGACGGCTGGCACCTCACCACAAGAGTAAAATACCACGTTACAAATTCTAGTCGCTTTATGACTTTATGGCATTTTCCGATAGTTCTGCAATAGTTCCGACGCTTTTCATAGGTTTCATTGAAAGTTCCGACTTTTATGTATTTTTAAACAATTTTTTAATCCGACCACTGGCACCTCACGACAAGAGTAAAGTGCCAAGGTACAGCAAATTTCAACCCGACTTTATGGTATTTTTCAATAGTTCTGCAATAGTTTCTACGATTTTCATAGATTTCGTTGATAGTTCCGGCCTTTAAAAATTTTTAAACAATTTTTTTATCTGACCGCTGGTATCTAACGACAAGAGTAAAGTACCACGTTACGACAAGTTTCAGATCTTAGGGTATTTTCCGATAGTTTTGCAATAGTTCCGATGCTTTTCCGATAGGTTTCTCTAACAGTTCCGGCCTTTACGTATTTTTAAACAATTTTTTTTAATTCGACCGCTGGGACCTCACAGCGAGAATAACGTGTCCCGTTATAGCAAGTTGTAGAAAAGAAATTGTATTTTAGATATTTTTTATTACAATGTTCAAAACTAAGCTTATTCAAGAAATTAATGAAAAAATTACAAAAGTTAAAAGAAATTGTATTTTATATATTTAACAAATTAATTATTTAATAAGAATGTAAAATAACTGCTGTTCGAGATTTTACTGTAGTATTTGAAGGATGGAAAATAATTTGACCACACTCAATTTAATTGCCGATGATCTTTAATCGCAAATAAGAAAGCAGCCAATTGGTCGGAATGCGCAACGTACCAAAAGGCTGTTGTACAATGAGCAAACACGACACATGCAAAGCCAGTCAAGATAGCGCAAAGCAATAACAGAAAACAAAAACTGAGCAGTAATCGGAACGCCCGATATTGACTGCAATCGAGTAAGTCCCTTGAGGCTGTATCGTTTATAACATATAATATAACAATATAATGCGGTCCCGGAATCGAAGTGAGCACTTGGTGAACGCGCGGCGAGTCACGTACCGTGAGGCTGTATCCGTACATGTTAGAAATCTTAGAGTTGTTGTTGAGAATTATCCGCGGGACACGATGAGACAACGTTCACTGAGCCGAGCAATGTAATGCAACGCGCACTACTTACAAAACCCGAGCACAAACGCTAGAACTACTGAGAGAAAAAAAGCGCAAGCTGAGAGCTCCCCTAAACCGAACCGCACGCTACGAAAACTCGAGCAAGAAGAAGGAAGCCGCAAGCTGGGCAAAAAGCGCCGCAAGCGGGGCCACGTATGAATATTTATGCGCCGCGAGGTGCTGCCACCTCGCGGGTTCACTTAAGACTCGCGTACAATCGCGCCGAGCGGAAAGCACGCTTTTTCACCGCCGGCGCACACAATCTTTCACGAACAACTGCTTTGTATTGTTCCGTTTAATCATAAATAGATTAAATGTGCGATCCATGGTGCCCCGGCATTAGGTGACCTATCGTGCCCTGAATGCACGTAATATTGAAAACGACGAAACATAACGAAAAAAATTAATGATATATAATTACTCGTAGAGTTATAAAAGACAATGACAAAAGATGTTAGAAAGTTGCTTCTAATTTTGAGTATATGTATATTTTATTACAAAAATAATATTAAAAAATTTCTAAGTGGTTGAAAAATTAGTTACGCATCACTAAAACCATTTACGTTACGTGCGTCTCAAGGTAACAAATATTTTTCACCTACATATGAAGTATAGGCAACAAAGTAATTGTCACATGATAACAGTTGTACCAATCTAAGCATTCTAGATTAATCCAAACAGTCAATGACCCATGATACTCTGTGGCCCATGGTGTTCCGATCTCCCCTACTTTGTAAAAACGAGATACTAGCAGTCAAATTAAAAAATTGTTTAGAAATAGTTTAGAAACAGGCGAAACTATTGTTCAAATATATCAAAATGATCGAAATTATTGCAGAACTATTGGAAAATGCCGTAAAGTCGGCTGAAACTTGTTGTAATGTGGTACTTTTGTCGTGAGACGTCAGCGATCGGATTAAAAAATTGTTTAAAAATACGTAAAAGCCAGAACTTTCAATGAAACCTATGAAAAGCGTCGGAACTATTGCAGAACTATTGGAAAATGCCATAAAGTCGACTAGAACGTGTGGTCTCTTGTGGTGAGGTGCCAGCCGTCGGATAAAAAATTTATTTAAAAATATTTAAAGTGCAGAACTTTCGTTAAAACCAGGAACGATAGAACTCTTCGAGAACTATAAAATTTCATGTTAAGAATCAATTTTTTCGAAACTTGAGGTGCCAATGGTCGGATAAAAAATTTATTTAAAAATATTTAAAGTGCGGAACTATCGCTGAAACTTATCAAGCACTATAGAATTCCATATTGAAAATCAATTTTTTCAAAGCTTGAAATGCCACAGAAACTTAGCATTTCATATTTTCAAATTTTATTAAATTTTATTAAATACAACTTTGCTTCCGCCGTTTTCCAATAGATGGCTGTAGCGGTAAATGGTGGCCGAAATAAATAGATCGTAGTCGTCATGCAATAAGCTTAGACATTTGTAAACATAACGCTATTGAAATATTAGTCGATTTGTGTCTGCATCATAAAGTTATTCTCGATTCAAAAAGTCAGTTTACGAGTCAAATTCTCGTCATTTGCGGAAGGTTTTAATTTTCTGCTTCAATATGAAGAAATCTGCGGCTGAGGCTCATCGAATGCTCTCAAATACTTATGGTGAGGCCACTATTAGTGAAAGAACGTGCCGAAAGTGGTTTCAACACTTCAAGAACGGTGATTTTGACGTCAAAGATCGACATGGCGGTGGAAGAAAGAAGATTTTCGAAGATGCAGAATTGAAGGCATTACTTGATCAAGACTCGTGTCAAACGCAAGAAGAATGGGCAGGATCATTGGGAGTGACTCAACAAGCCATTTCAAAACGCCTCAAAGTCATGGGAATGATTCAGAAGCAAGGAAATTGGGTGCGGTACGAGTTGAAGTCGAGAGATGTTGAACGGCGTTTGTTTGTTCATGAACAGCTGCTTGCAAAAGAAAGACGGAAGGGATTTCTGCATCCTATTGTGACTGGGGACAAAAAATGGGTTCATTACGATAACTTCAAGCGCAGAAAATCATGGGGACTTTCCGGCCATGCTTCCACGTCGACGGTCAAACCGAATATTCACGGCTCCAAGGTCATGCTCTGTATTTGGTGGGACCAGCTCGGCGTAGTGTATTATGAGCTACTAAAACTGACTGAAACAATCACAGGCGATCGGTATCAAAAGCAATTGATGCGTTTGAGCCGAGCATTGAAAGACAAACGGCCGCAATATAACGATAGACACGATAAAGTGATTTTGCTGCATGACAACGCTCGGCCACATGTTGCAAAACAGGTCAAAATATACTTTGAACCGCTCAAATGGAAAGTCCTACTCCACCCGCCGTATTCTCCAGACGTTGCTCCTTCTGAATATCACTTGTTTCGATCAATGATACACGGCCTGGCTGACCAGCACTTCCGTTCTTATGAAGAAGTCAAAAATTGAATCGATTGGTGGATCGCCTCAAAAGATGACCAGTTTTTTCGACGCGAGATTCGATTCGTATGCTGCCTGAAAGATGGAAGAAAGTAATGGCCAGCGATGGACAATACTTTGAATCGTAAATGAGAGAGAATGATTTATTGTTTCCCTTTCGGGGTACAAAGGGACTCCCGATCCCTTTACAATTTATCCATAATTCTCCTTTCCTCGCTCGCACCTCCTCGCTCCTCTCTCTCTCTTCTTTCTCTCTCCGCCACTTAACTCCTCACTACCTCACCTTTCCCCCACGCTTGCCCTCTACTCTCTGTTCTACTCGTCCTTCTCTCTCTCTCCCTCTCATTCCTCCACTCTCTCTCATTCCATCTAATTCTATCTTACCAGCTACCTCCAATTTACATTCTCCTCTCTCTACCTCTCATCGCATTACATTCTATCTTATCACGCTCTTTTACAATCTCATCTCCTCCTCTCTTCTTTTTCATCACCATCCATGTTCCTCCTATCTCTTACCACATCTCTCCCTTTTCCCATTCCTCTCCTCTCCTCCTTGCGCCATCGCACCCAAACCGCACACATTCATCCCACATTCCATCTCTCGCTTCCATTTATCCTTTCCCCTCCCCCTCTCACCCACACTCATCACCCACTATCACACTCTTACTTTACAGTTTACATTTTCTTTCCAATATCCACTCTCATCCCACTCTCACACTCTTCCATTTACATTTTGCATTTTCTTTACAATATCCACACTCATCACCCACTCTCACACTCTTCCATTTACATTTTACATTTTCTTTACAATATTCCCACTTATCGCCCACTCTCACACTCTTACATTTATATTTTACATTTTCTTTATCATTACATATATATTTGCCATTCCCCGCTCCTTTCTGCGTACATTCTCTTTCCTTCCCTCATCCTTTTTCTACCTCCGTTATCAGTACCCGCTTTCCTGCTACTCCTCTTCTCTCCTCCACTCTCTCCATGTCCACCTTCCTTCCCAGCACGTCCTTCACCACCCTCCGCACATATGCTCTCCTTTCCTCCTTGTTCTCCTCCACTAGGCTCCTCCACACTACCTTTCTCACTCTCTTCTTTCTCCTCTCCTCCTCCTCCATTTCCTTCGCCTCCTTCTCTTCCCTCTCCTCCCTCTCTCCCTGGGCCCCTTCCTCCTTCCTCTTCTTCTCTTCCTCCAGCTTCCTCTTCTCCTCCTTTCCAGCTCCTTCCCTCGTCATCCTCCATCAGTCTACCATTTCTTCCCCCACCTTCTCCTCCTCATTTTTTCTCCTCTTCCTGCCATCTCACCTCTCCTCTTCCTTGACTCGGCTCTCTCTCTTCCTCCTCCCTTCTCTCTCGACCTTTACCTCACCCTGCCTTCCTCATCTCCACTCTTTCCGCTCTCCTTGTATCCTCCATGTCCTCCTCTTCTCTCTCCATCCGCTCCTCCGGGCTCCTTCTTCCTTCGTCCTGTCCTTCCTTCTCTAACCTCTCCTTCTCTCTTTCAGCTCCTTCCATCGTTCCACTGACTCTCTCCTCCTTGCTCCTCCTTTCCACGTTCATCTCCCTCCTCTTCTCATTTTCTTCCTTTTTTCCATATTCCTCTCCCTCTCCTTCGCTTTCCTTTCTCTCACTTTCCGCAGCCACCTTCTCCCTGATCCACCTCCACATCTTCTTCACACATCTTCTCATCTCTCTCATCTCTCTTCTGCATTCCTTCACTTCCTCCTTTATCTCCCTCATCTCTCTCTCTCCCTTCTCTTCCACTTCTCCTTATTCACCGCCACTTTCTTCCTTCCTGCCACTCGCTCTCTCTCTCTCTCTCTCTCTCTCTCTCTCTCTCTCTCTCTCTCTCTCCGTACTCTCTCCGTGCCTCTTTTGCACCATGTGCACCTCTAACCTCCTCCTGTCAATTCCTTCTTAACTCGACCTATCGGTCGATTTCTAATCGACCCGTCGATCTTATCTTCCTGCCGTCACCTTCTTCCTCTGCCTTCGCGCCATCTGTGTTGACTGCCTCCTCCTGACTCTGCACTGTCTGCTTTACCGACACTTCCATCTCTTCTAATCTGCCGTGTCATCCCACAGACCTTCTCTCACCTCTTCCTTGCTCCGACTTTGGCTCTCCCTTGCGCCTCCTCCCTTTGCTCCTCCACCTTCCTTCCAATTGCCCATCTTCCTCTCCTTCCTGTTTACCCTTTCATCTCACTCACTCTTCTTACATCCACCTTACACCCTCTCTCTACTCCACTTTAACCGGACTCCTCTCACAACCCAACTACACTCGTCATCTTTCCCAGGAGTTCCTTTGAATCGTAAATGTATAACCATTTTTTCACAATAAAGCCTCGAATTTTGAAAAAAAAATGCGAAAGCAAAGCACCTAATATTTTTTTTAGCTAAATCAACAGAACTATTTCTAAAACTTATCAGGAACTGTAGAACTATTGCGCGTGCAAATGGTGCTCTTAATAAAACTTTCGATTTTTAAAAATGAGGTGCCACAGAGACAGCAAATTCATTAGAGTGGACCAAAAATGTGCAGGGTGTTCTAATGGATGATTTTTCATAAAACTTTATTGTTGTTAATATCACTGAATATAAATTTGAGGTTAAAATTAGAAATTAGAAAAGTCAAAATGACGAATTCAATATGGCGATCAAAAAAAACCCCCGCAGAAAGTATACGGAAATCCAGTCTCGGTTGGCTGAAACTTTGCTAAATGTTAGTTCTTGATACGTAGATAAAAAATATTTATGTTCACAAGCTGAAAAATTATATTTTCCGAGCTACTGACACTTGAAGTTAGAGATCTTGTACATATGCAGCAGAATAGTACGGTCATGTATGGGTGTGTGTGGGTTTGTATGGATGTGTGCGTTTCATTTTTGTTTGTTTTAATTATATCGCAGAAAAATATTTTCCAGCTAAATACAGAGGCAAAAATTCTTTATTTCTTAACTTTTCTTATTTATATTATTTAGATTATTAAGGGGATCCTAAAATGACGCTCGAACTTGATCGAGGTCGATAATGTAGAACGGAATTCTAAGTTATAATATTATAAATTATGAAATTGGCTTTACAGAATACAAAACCTTTTGCAGGATAAAAGTACACGCAAAAATGAACCACGCGAGTATCGATTTCATATAAAAAACAAACAAAATTTAAAAATATTACTTATTTGTACTTGTAAAATTTTATTCCATATAATCTTTTTTCTACCCTTCTAATCTTAGTTTCAATTGCACAATATTGTTCGTGCATGTTGTCCCTATCCCGCCAACATCTCATTTTGCATATATAAACTGTAGAATTTTTGTGTTCAGTAAATATTATTGTCAAGTAATATTGGCAGTAATATTTTAAATTTTTATTTGTTTCTTACATGAATCAATACATGCGGGATTCATTTTTGCGTGTACTTTAATCCTGGAGAAGGATTTTGTGTTCTGTAAAGCCAATTTAATAATTTCAAGGAATAAAAAATATCAATTATGTCACTTTAGGATCCCCTTAAGCTATTTTCAATTATATAAAATGACATAAAGGCACAATAACAAAATTGGTATGTAACTTAAAATTTATATTTAGAGATTCAAAAAATCTTTCAAGTTTTATGAAAATCTAGAAGTCATTTTAATTTTTCAGCATTTCTGTTCGTCATATTGAATGCACCATTTTGAATTTTTTAATTCAACCTCAAATTTTAACTTCAAATTCATATTCAGCAATCCCTAAAACCCCCTAGTACTTAGTTTTATGAAAATCCAATAATTTACTCAATTATTATTGAATTTTTCTTCAGTACGTGTATACACGTACTTCATAGGCTGAGCCCACCTAAGCGAGTACGTGTATATACGTGTATATACTCCACAATCAAGGTTAAGAAAGTACATGATCTTATTTTGGGGTAACAGGGATTAAGATTAAGTTCCTTGACCCGAAACATAAGTCGCATAGCATGATTAAGGAGTCATAGAGTTTCTTTCGAACGTTGACCCATAACCGAAGCATCCCATGTGCGATATTACTTTTATTAATTATATATTTTGTTATGTAAATTTTAAAAAATTATCTTATTCATAAATAAATAAATAAACCTTTTGCTTCATCCAAAGCTGGCAGAGCTTCAGCTAAATCAGCTTCGCATTCCATTTTGAGTTGTCTGGCGATTTCAGCTTGTGTATTTGCAATATGCTCATCCTTCTTTACTAAAATTGTCGCTTGTTTAATCATTGCATTTTCCGATTCAATTTGCTGCATTGTATCTGCTGTTTCTTTAACTGATGTCTCCAACCGCGGCTTAAGTTCCGTCAATACAATCTGCATCTGAGAAATTTGTTCAGCCGCATATTTCAATTTGTCGAGGCCATTGAGGTAGCGCATTCTACAAAAATATTAAATATTAAATTAATCAACATACATTTATAAATACTAGATAATCAACATACATACATCAACATACATTTATAAATACTAGATAATCAACATACATACATCAACATACATTTATAAATACTAGATAATCAACATACATACATCAACATACATTTATAAATACTAGATAATCAATATACATTTATAAATACTAGAATAAAAACAGCATTATATTCATAAAACGCAGTCCATAAAAATCGAAATTAAGCTAATGCAAACCGTTTAATTCTTTAGATAATGAAATACAAGAAACGTTTTTTCATGTTTATATGATCATTTTTGTCAGTCTTGCTCAAGATATCTTGTATTAACATTATGTCTTCTTTGTGACAAATCTTGAAATCAATTATATGCATTCACGCACGCGTGTACGCATTATTGTGAAATAATGAAAATATAAGTCATCTTTCATTTTTTTCTGCAACGTACATGTTAGAATGAACGCGAGTTTGGTCTAGTAGATAGCGTACCGATAGTATACTGAAGGTGCCGGGCACGATCCTCGACAAACCTTCAAATTTTTTATACGCTCGGCTCCTTTCAGAGGACAATGGCAAACCACCGAGAGTATCTTGCCATATTCAGGCAGCAAGTAACTTGTTCCTGAGAAAACTAAAAACTTCTCTAAAAATTGTCGTTCGGAACCGGCATTAAAACTATAAGTCCCGTATACTTGTATATCAACCGATGCGAACCACAGGTATATGAGAGCAGTCAAAATACCTTGGAGCATAGTGATGCAGGGCTAGGCTCACCTCGAGCTCTAGCGCCATTAGATAATAATACATGTTAGAATAAATTGTAATTAATACTAAATGGTGTTCTTTAATAATTCTTTAACTGTTATTCATTTGCGGTACCCAACAAAACTTTAAATATATCTGGTTAGTTAACAATTGAAAAAAATTTTTTTTTAAATTAAAATTTGAGAAACAATTATATAACTTAAAATTATATATGTTTGTCAAAAACGTATGTTATAAATGATTTTTTATATAGTTATCTGGAGATTTAACGCGTAATTGAAATAATTTTCTAATCTGTGAATACTAGAGATTCTCAAGTAAGGATTTAGAATATCTAACAAGGGAACGGTCGCAGGTGTCCCTCACCGATTTCAACGAGCTTTGGATATGTTGTAGAGCATCAAAAAATATTAGAAAAAATATTTTTTTTAGTGGCGTATCTCGACGTTTAGGGGTTGAAACAACCCCTCGAAGATAATTGTTTTTTCGTTTTTTACGAATATCTTGGAAAATATGAGGAATATGAAAAAATATTTTATACAAAAGTTTTACAGTATTTTATACTCTTTACAACTGTGTACTTACATTTTTCAAAAATGTTAAATTTTTTATTTACCCCAGCCCTACTTCTTATTTTGCAAAATTAAAAAATTTGTAAGAACAAAAATTATAGATTATTGAGAGCCAAATCCATCCGTATATATTAATGTATGGGTTCCGCGATTCAATTTTTCAAAAAACGAGATGATATTCTCGTGCTATAGGCGCCGCGCTGTAAATAGTATTGCATTATTTATTTTTAGTTGCGCCACATTTAACAACTGCCTCTTGTACAATATCTTCTTATATAACATAAAAATGGATTAAGTCTAATGACGTAATATGCAACATATTACACGATTTATTATCTAGTAATGTATTTTATACTTTAAATAATTTTATTACTTAATTTTTCAATTTTACGCATTGTGAGTTACTATAATGCACTTCGTGTCGGAAAATTTAAGAAATTGAAAAAACTTTTTAGCGTGTTTAAAGAATTCAATTTTTTGGAAGTAACAATATTACTTTTTTTTTCAAAGTACGTATCCCGAAATATTTTAGTCTAAAAGGAATTTTTTTTAATTAAAAAATTATAACAGTTATGAATTCTTAACTAAAATAACGTTTTTTTTTCAATTCTTTACTCCAGTTTAAATTTATAAAAAATAAATAAAATATAATATAACTTCTTCAATGGTAAGAACTTCTTGTTAAAATTTTATGATATAATTACATATTTAATTATATAATTTAATATATTATAATTATATAATTTAATACATTATAATTATATAATTTATTTTGATAAACTATTTGAAATATTGTTTGTAAAATATTATTTAACAAGTGAAAATGAAAGAAAGAGTAAAGGAAGAAAGGAAAACAGTTTGAAAAGAGTGTTACAAACATAATTTTATATAAATAAAAATTTTTTATTAGGCAGAAATAAAAGAATAAACAAGTTTTGAAATCTGGGTGATGAGAATTGATTATGTGCTAATGATTGCAATTTCAAAATATTATTTCTGACATGAAGATCTAAAGCAAGATCTAACAACATAACTGTATCAGAAAAGTGTTTAACAAAATTTTTCCACAGGCGAAAGCCATAGACATCTAACGGTTGTATTTTTCCTGTCGTACCTGCCGGGATAGTTAGGATACTAATATCTGTTACAGAATCTGGTCTAGTTTCTGAAAGTACGTTAGGACAATGTCCACTCCATGAATCTAATAATAATACTGATTTTGGACCGACATTCGGAAAAAATACTTCTTTTAACTAAGTTTTTACATGACCTGATGTTAATTTGCCTGATGTTGAAGCCGTAACGAAAATATTAGGCGCGTTGAATAATGTATTCTGTACTCTCGGACCAAATGTTCCTGTAACTTCTTTTAATACTATGAAAAGAGGTGATAATAATCTACCATCAGCCGAAATAGTAGGTTGTATCGTATAACTGTGCGTGGTTGCTGATACAGATTGCACTACGGATTCTACCTTTTTTACACCTTTGTAAATTAAAGTACGACCAGAGTGAAGTTCTAATTGGAATCCACTCTGATCCGAGTTATAAATATTTTCCACTCCATATCGATCAATATAATGTTTTACGTTTGTAATAAATGTATCGCATTTATTTTCCAAATTTATTTTCTGGTTTTGATATCAAACCTTTTTTGGTTATAAATTTTGTTATTTTCCGAGACACAATAGTATGTATTTTTTTGAATCTTTTTACCCATGTTTCTGAAGCACTGAATCCTGGCACATTTTCATTTTCTTGTGCTCGAGAAGCCCATCGAGCGATATCAATATCATGGATAATAATTCCTCTCTCAACTGCTTCATTGAAATGATTTAAGACGTATTGAGAAATTCTTTTTAATTTGTCATATCTACTACCACCTTCATTGATTTAGTCTTCCCATCGTCGTAGTTGCCGTATCGATGTAACTTTTTTAAACTTTTGTCTAACTCCTTCAAGTGATCTTGGTCTTGTTTTACCGCTTTTCCAGTATTCCACAGCTTCCCTCTTATAGTCATATGATATCGTTTGTTCAATAGAACTACAGATAACTTCTTCTGGGAGATATACTTCATTTTGTTCTGCCTCTAATAAATCAATTTTTTCCGCTTCTGGAATCCCGTATTCATAAAAATCTAACGTTTCTTCTTCTTCTATTTCATATTCTTGTTCGTCTTTTATTTCCCGTAGCATATGTTCAATTTTTTCATTCACTTGTCTTTCTTGCGAAGTTATGGGACTTTGGGGAACGTTGAAACCCATGAAAGTTATAGAAAGTAAGAATACTACATTGTATGGATTAAACTGCATCATTCTAAAAAAATATTAAAATTAAATATAAAACTCTAATTATGTATAAAAATAATAAATTTAATATATATAAATCATAGACTTCATAAATAATGCAATTGTCTTTAGTGTTAATTATATCGCCTCTTTATTTCTTGAAAAAATATATTATTGAATAAAAAATAAATAAAATTTTTATTTAAACGGAATAATTGACAATTCAGTACTTATTTCGTCTCATTTCATCGTATATTAATTATGTTACATTAATAATTTCACAAACTTTTATAATTACAATAATCAAAGTTAATCAAAGATTGACAAGAGTAAGAAAGTAATAAAAGTTAATAACAAATACTTGTTCAAATGACAGTACACAACATACACTTTTTAGATTACTAATTTACGAGATGGAAAGACGGACGTTTATAACGACAGATGTCTGTTACGGACGCTTATATCTGATTATAACTTTGCACACGACACGAGTGAATTCTATTCCTAGATGCCTGGATGAAGTTATACAACGCAAAATATTATGCGTGCGAAGTCCGAACCGTTTTCCTTGACCTATTGATTTCCTTGATGGGCTTTGATCTGGTTGTGCATATTGCATATTGCGGATGGAAATCAATCACATTATATCATTAGACTTAATCCATTTTTATGTTATATAAGAAGATATTGTACAAGAGGCAGTTGTTAAATGTGGCGCAACTAAAAATAAATAATGCAATACTATTTACAGCGCGGCGCCTATAGCACGAGAATATCATCTCGTTTTTTGAAAAATTGAATCGCGGAACCCATACATTAATATATACGGATGGATTTGGCTCTCAATAATCTATAATTTTTGTTCTTACAAAATTTTTTAATTTTGCAAAATAAGAAGTAGGGCTGGGGGTAAATAAAAAATTTAACATTTTTGAAAAATGTAAGTACACAGTTGTAAAGAGTATAAAATACTGTAAAACTTTTGTATAAAACATTTTTTCATATTCCTCATATTTTCCAAGATATTTGTAAAAAACGAAAAAAACAATTATCTTCGAGGGGTTGTTTCAACCCCTAAACGTCGAGATACGCCGCTAAAAAAAATATTTTTTCTAATATTTTTTGATGCTCTACAACATATCCAAAGCTCGTTGAAATCGGTGAGGGACACCTGCGACCGTTCCCTTGTAAGTTGATCACGTAAGTTTTATCGGAATAGGTATTTCTATTAATCAATAACTGATTATTAATCTTTAAAGGCAAATTGCACATCATATATCAGTATGTTTTCTATATACATATATGCGTGTCCCATAAAGATCATAATAACGCTTAACTCTCTGCCAACGCACTATATTTTTCTCCCGATCACTACACACATGGGTTACGCTTACCCACAAACTTTGTCGACTCATATTTCCAAATATATTCAACCGATTACAACGGTTTTTTTTCAATCAAAATGAAAAAAATCAGAATTTTGATGGTGCTGGTTAAAAAATCGAAGACATTAAAAGAAAAAAAATATTTTGAAATAAATAAATAAGAAACAAAAAAATACTAACATAATTTATTAAAAATATATTGAAATAAATTACATTAATTTTCCCAAATTTACCTTACAATTGGAATATACATTTAGGTGATATTTATCATAAAAGCCTATAAAACATGTGTCTAGCGCATCGGATAAAGATTGATTTTAAACCCTTGTGTCAACGAACCAGAATTCGGAATTTCGAGTAAGCCATTATTTAAATATCAACGGTTAGATATAGACAATTTTAAATCATGGCTACGTAATGTTTCGCATGACAGCAGTTTATGTTTCTGTGCAGATTGTCATAAAACTTTTGTTGCCCATTTAGGGCATAATGTCGGCACGCGGAATCTAATAGTCATTTAAATCTATGCAAACAAAGAGATATTGAAGCGAGCGAACCAAATGTTTTTACAGAAGATGAATCTCGTTTGTCATTTGATGAGCGTAGAAAAGCATTGGAAATATGATATGCTGCTCTACTTGCGCAAAAGAATATACCTCATCAAACTGCAGAAGACATTCTAAATTTTTTTCAACATATTGATGATATCAATTTGTTGGAAAGCATGATCCTGAGTCGAAATAAATGTAACGACGTACTTTCCAACGTGTTGTGTCCCGTAAAGAGACTGAAAATGTCGCTCATAATCTTCAGAGAACAAAATTCTCTGTTTTTATTGATGAAATATCCGATATAGTTAATGAAAAGTGGATGACATTTTTTGTTCAATACGTGGATCCTAAGACACTAGATATTCGCCCACAATTAATAAAACTAATTAATATTGACGCGAGAGATTCTAGTGCTGAAAAGTTATTCCATGCATTTCAGTCTGAAATGTGGAAGTTGCAGATTTCTTCTCAAAATATTGTTGCCCTGTCTTGCGATAATGCATCCGTAATGACAGGGAAACATTCTTCCTTTAAAACTAGATTAAATAACGTTTGCAAAAATTTAATGATATTTCCATGCCCGTGTCATTCAGCCGCGCATACAGCATGTGAGAAAATTCCTTCATTTTGTGAACAATTTAAAAAAAAAGTTGCACATTACATTAATAGCAGTCCAAAACGTTCGCCAATTTTTGAAGAGTTTTGCGACTACTTTCAAGAAAAAAAAATTTTTGTTTAAATTTAGTGAAACGCGCTGGCTGTCTCGTTATATGTGTGTGAAGAGACTTTTAGAATCGTGGAATACTATTAAACATTTTCTCCAAGAAATGGTTGTGAGTGACAAAACAAAATCTGTAGAATACACAGGTTTACAAGGTTTTTATCACAAAAGAAGTAAGACATTAACCAGAAGGAATTCGATGCTCTGAATTCAAATCTGGATTCAGAATGACGCCATCACGTCAGGATTTTGAGATATTCTAACCTAAAAGTGCAAAAATGGCTGTTTTAGGGCATTATTGGAGTTCATTCCTGGTTGCAGAGAATTTTACCGACAAAAACTAAACAAAATATCGTAAAGTACAAGACTTGCCCTTTAATTTCCATTTTGAAACATCCAAATAGGTTTTCTTTTCACTGAGATGTAGCAGATTTAAGTTTTTACTGCATACAGAAAATTTTCTGGCGCCATTCTGAGGCCAGATTTGAATTCAGCGCACCAAATTTCTTTGGAAATAAATATAAAATTTCATGTGATAATAAATACCCTTTAATTTGTAGACCTGTGATATCTTTTCTCTTTGATGAACAAGTTGGAAACAAAAGCTTATTTTCTTTTTTTAAAATACATTTTATATTTCTTTAATGCATTTAATGCATTTTTTCGATCAGAAGAAACAAGAGTCCATTTATTACAATTAAAATCGGCTAACCTTCTTTCCCAAATCTGTCACAACTTTATTAACAAAAAGTACCTTAAAGATGTAGCCGCGGATATAATTTTTTCGCCCAATGTTCATAAAGATACAATTGACATTTTTGTTGGATCAGAATGTGAGGAGTATTTGAATACTTTAATGACAGAGGATCACACTGATGTTGTAAAATCAATTCGGCACAATTGCTTACAATTTTACCTCACTGCTGCGGAGGAAATTAATAAAAGATTACCCATCTATAATCAATTTTTGAATAAATTACAAGTTTTTCAACCGCATACATCTCTGTTCGATGATAACAGAAATATCATATCAACACGTATCTTTCGTGGCAAAAACTCTTCTTGGTGATTTTGATGAAGAATCTTTAAAGAAAGAGTGGCTTACATTACCAGCACGATTTACTGTTGACGAAAAACAGTTTTTGTTGACATTAGAGTTTGACAATATGTGGCAAAAGATCTTACAGTGCC
Organism: Tetramorium bicarinatum; assembly: GCA_928718305.1. Classification (NCBI taxonomy): domain Eukaryota; kingdom Metazoa; phylum Arthropoda; class Insecta; order Hymenoptera; family Formicidae; genus Tetramorium; species Tetramorium bicarinatum. The sequence continues at coordinate 1,956,092 of OV788323.1, forward strand.
AGATGAATAATAATTACATATATCCCACGTTAAGAGATGTATCGTAACCTACGCCAGTCATACTGTATTTCGAGCGCGTATTTCTCGGCGCGCGCCCTCCGCGATTAGTCTCCGCTCTGTAGGGCCCGTGATTGGCTCGGACCAGATATTTCTCCGCGCGTAGCGCAAGAAGACGGCAGAATAGGACCGCCGTTACCGTGAGCAGTCGTGAGCGACACGAGAGAGAGAAATTATTACAATTCGAGATATTGTGTATCACCAAAATTATAGCTGAAGTGCAAAATACATTATTACATTAGAAAAAGTAAAAGAGCTCAGTTTCTTTGACCGTGCAGTTCCTGACGCAAAATCTCCAGAGAACACGCTCGGTGAGCGTAACCTTCATTTCGTACGCTACAAGAGATGTTCTGAGCACTGTTCGATCTCTTTCTAATTCAAATGTAGATCCGGAGAGAATGTTTTCTATTTTAACAGATTTAAAAAATAAAAAACGTAACAAGCTTTCTTCGACCAGCGTTAATGCCACTTGTGTTATAAAATCAGCGTTGAAGGCGAGAGGCAAAATACCAATAAGCATGTCAATATCTGACAAACATTTATCTCGCATGTCATCTAAAATATTATATGCATCTATAACTAAAAAAATGAGACATTCATTAAACTTATATTCTGGAGAGGAAATAAGTGGTCCTTCGTCTTCAACATAATAATAATGTTCAAATTTTGCTCGCTTTTGTATCTATTTTTCATGCTTCATACATTATAATATTATTTGTTGCTCAGAAATGTCATTAAAATTATAATCGCAAGTTATGGGATATCCTATGTCATATATTAAAAAAGAAAATAATTGCCGAAGCAGACGAATTACTAGATTTGACTTTTGTCAAATGTACATGTTGGCCAAGAGTAGATTTTATTATTTTTATTCTATATATATTTATTTATTCTATACATAATGTCATTTTATTTTATTCTACATATAAAGATAGCATACGTTTTACTCTATGAGACGGGTAGTGAATATCGAAACGTAGCTGTTGACGGTACAGCGTTCAATTAGAAATAGAGACGAATTCAATAATTATTGAATTCGTCTCTATTTCTAATTGAACGCTGTACCGTCAACAGCTACGTTTCGATATTCACTACCCGTACTGAAAACCCGTACTGAAAATGTAGTATGTAACGTAAACTATAGATTTTCAGTACTGGCAGTGAATATGGAAACGCAGCCTACGACGCCAACTCGGCCGAGCGAGAGAAGGAGATAAAAAATCTTATATCTCTTTCTATTAGTCGACAGTGTCGAAATCTCGAGCGCACACGGGACTATCCCCACCATTACCCCCACTCATGCTACCAAATGCTACCGAGGACAGAATCTAACATCATTGCCCGAGTCCGCAGCGTGATAGCCGCAGACCTAAGCACCTCTGCTACGCCGCCTTCTTGCAAACTACTCTAACGGAACTGAAGATATGGCCCGCTGTATTTTTAATTTAATTTTTCTCGAGAACGGCTGAGAAATGCGTCCTGTGGCTTTACTCAAGTACTCTCATAATAGAGTACTACATTGTAGAAAAAGGACATTCAAATCGGTGTTTCACATCTCGCGCCCTCCCCTTGTAAAATTCACTACAAATAACACTATAAAAGCGCCCGCCAAATCGCTAATCGCGGCAGATCTAGAATGAGCATCATAGCCAAAGTTATTACTGTGTCAATCGTGACACGGAAATTATCGTCGAACGCGGACACGTTCTCCAGGAAAAATTTTATTTTATGAAAAATAAAAGGACCTTCGAAATACAAATGTAAGTGACATCAAGCTAACTTGTTGATTGCCGAAATCCTGAAGACTTCCTACCTGCACTCCTTGAATTCCAACTCTTAAGGCGAAACGAATCCCAAAATTTCTTTGTTGTGTCGAGAGGCATAACAGGTATAGTAACAATAAATAGTAAATGGAGACGATGCAACTCTCAAGCGTTTACGAGAAATCGCGTTTGAAATTTTGCACGCTCCTTTAGTACCATTACAGAGAAGATTTTGTTAAGCGTCGGTGTGGCACGGCGGATTAGGTGCCACGCTTGAAATCCGATGGTCGCGTGTTCACGCCTAATAATCTCTATAACTTTTTCTTTACTTATTTTTAAAGAAAAGTATTTAGAACATTTATATGTATAATACGCAGGCAAATTCTTGACACTTTTTTATTTTTATCAAAAATGGATAGTACAAAATTAGTAAATATATATACATACTTACAGGATATTTATAGAATACAAATTGAAAGAAAGATAAGTATATATAATATATTAGTATATACAGAATATATGTATACAGAATAGTATATGTATAGTTTTTAAATGTGAAATATAGTATATGTATATTTTTTAAATGCGAAGCACTTAAAGTTAATCAGTCAGTTTGCGGAAACTTGGCGCGTACAGGAATATCACATCGTACAGTAATGAAGGTGCTCTTGTATAATGTACGTCACAAATCAGTAAGTGATTTTCTTAAATAGTAAGCATATTCAAATTATGTCAATTAACTTTTAATGTTAAAACATATCCCATCTAAAAAAAGGCGTGTTAAGTCGATACTCGAAAGTATTGTTGCCGCTTTTCCGCAATGCTGATTGGTTCTTTCGCTTGGCTCACTTCGTATTGTGAGAGTAGCTGTCAACGCGAAGACGTGTGTATTATGACAGTTTTGATAGTTCAAATTATCGAAAAAGATTAAAAAATAAAAAATTGTCATGCCTCGGAATTGTTCGGATTACTTTTTGTTCAAGACGCTGGATGTAAGTTTGTTAAAAAATTAAACAAATTGTCTAATATATTTTTTATAGATTGCTAGTATTAAATTAAATTGGTTACATTTAATTACAATAGAAAACAGTGTATAATTACTGAAGCTATTGTATTGGTTTTTACAAACTCAGAAGCAATGATAAAAAAATAATTGGTTCAATATGGAAGAGTAATTTAAAAAAGAACTTATAAAAGGTAAAAAAGAATTCTTAATCATATTGTATAATATCGGAACATATAAATTTCTCTCCCTTTCATTGTCTTTTTTTCACCTGCGTTTCTCATGTTTTTGCGTTTTTTCTAACTTTATTTATCTTAGTAGCTTTCTCTAGCTCTTTCTCAAAGAAAAGAAAGCGATTGAAAGTAAGAGAATGAAGGAAGAGTGAGAATAATATTGAGAAGAAGAATAAAAGAAAATACGGAAATGGCAAGAAATAAAAAACGAGAGAGAGAGAGAGAGAGAGAGAGAGAGAGAGAGAGAGAGAGAGAGAGAGAGAGATTGATTGAAGTTTATTAGTTTTCTCAGCTATTATGTGTTACATAAATTTATATACATAAAATATGCTTCTTTAACATTCGCTTAAATATATCAATTCTTTCGCAACTTCTTATTTCAGCTGGTAAGGCATTGTATAATTTTACATCTTCATAGCACATGCTTTTTTGTGCACTCCTAGTTCTACAGAAATTTATTGCAATAGTCCCTTCTTGCCTAGTTTGTCTTCCACCTTCCCTTCTATTTATTTCTAATCTATCCCTGAAATTATTTGGCGCCAAGTTACGTACAATTTTAAATATGAATATACATACATTAAAGTGTAGTTTCTGTTTTATAGACATAAATTGTAACGCTTGTAACATGTGTTCTATCTTAGTATATCTGTTACATTGCAGTATTACTCGCATAGCCCGATTCTGTGCTACTTGTAACTTATTCAATTGGGTATCTCCCATATCTAATAACATTGTTGCACAATACTCGAAGTGGGGTGCTATTATCGATTTATATATAATACATCTCGTGTATGCCGATATGTAATTTCCTATCCTATTTAAAAACCCGTTTTCTTTCCAATTTTCTTTAGCATATAATTACAATGGTCCTTAAATCTAAGTTTATCGTCAATGATTATACCTAAGTACTTTATTACCTCTATACGTTCTATTTCCATTCCGTCTAGGCATCTCAACACAATATTTCCCTTTAATTCTTTTCTTATACTTCTCACAACCATAAATTTTGTTTTACTCGCATTCATTTTTAGCATATTCATCCTCATCCATTCTTCTACTATATTAAATATCAAAGTGATTTTCCCTTCTACTTCTGCACTACCTTCTCCAGCTACATACCATATATTAGAGTATCATCTGCAAACATTTTTATACTATAGCCTTCTGGGCAAATTTTAATTATACCATTAATATATATAATAAACAACAATGGTCCCAATACAGATCCCTGAGGCACACCGTATTCAGTCCTCATTACTTTCGAGCATTTATTCCCAAGACGAATTTGTTGATATCTATCTTTAAGGTATGTTTTCATCCATGTTTTCTAACACTCTTCCTCTAATACCGTATTGGTATAATTTTTCAATTAACCTATTTCTATCTATCGTTTCAAATGCTCTTTTAAGATCCATAAATATTACTCCTATTACTTTCCCTTTATTAACTAATATTTTCCAGTCATTGACCACGGTTTGAATGGCCGTTTCACATGAATAGTGTTTCCTGAAACCCGATTGATGTTCTGTTATATACTCATTAGATTCAAAGTAATCCTCAAAGTAATCCTCTGCCTTTTAACTACTAATTCTAGTACTTTCTCATAGGTTGGTAAAATATTAATAGGTCTAAATTCACTTGCCTTTTTAGTTTTTTCAACTTTTGGTATCGGTATTATTGTCGATGTTTTCCAGCTCTGTGGGCAGCACTCATCTTTTAATGATTGATTAATAACATTAACATACTCTTCTTTAATAACTGGAAATATCGCTTTCAGTACATCCCCAGTTATTCCCTCCTCTGTACCTTTTTTCCGCGGTAATTGCATTATAATTTCTTCCAAGTCCTTTGTGTTAATTTTAAAATCCTCAAAATATCCCTTAGCCTCGATAACATAAATACTTCTTCTTCTGGTTACATCTTTATTTGTACATTCTATAGATTCTACTATATTCTGAATACTTTGTATATAATACATATTAAATTTATCGGCTAAACTACTTTTATTTGCCTCATCTAGTATTTCAAAGTCTATATTATTTATTTCTTTTGTACCTATTGGTTCCCCTTCGACTATTTCTTTCAATACTTTCCACATATTTGTAGGATCATTTTTATTGTTATCTATCATATCCTCATAATACTCTTTTTTTTTCTCTAATCATTTTTACTACTGCGTTCCTCTTGGTTTTATACTGTTTCCAGCTGCACTCCGTTTTTTCAGTTATAGTTCTCCTAAAAGCCTTATCTCTTCTAACTGCTTGTTCTTTAATTTCCTCTGAGAACTACACTTTACTCTCCCAGACTTTCGGAATTCGAAATTCTTTTCTTGGCGCTGTATTATCCAACGCATCGACTATACTATTTACAAATTTCCAAGCTCGTTCATCTATTCCGTGAACTATACTTTGCCCTATATTGTTCTCCACTAATTAGTGGAGACGATACGTTCTGAGAGCCATAAACCTCCTTGGGAGAGGCTCTGGATGGAGAGGGCCTCCTAACCTCGATCTGAGAGACGGCGTTAATTAATCAAGCTAGCTTTTTTTAATGACTGAAAGATGATCTCTGGGGGACGAGTGTCTTCTCTTCCTTGACTTGTGCGACGATTCATCAATGTTAAATTTACTATAATTTCTCGCAGTGAATACTCTATATTTACTAACATTCTTTTTTCCTCCTAATGCAATTTTTATCCAAGCATGATCTGTTATTTTAGGCTCATGGACCACACATACCTGTGCCATATTATTAGTAAATACTAAGTCTATCATTGTCTGACTGTTCTTTTCAATTCTCGTCGGGCTATTAACCATTTGTTTCATACCTAGACTGGACATTATCGTTCGTAATTTTCCTGTGTAAAATAAATATATCTTAAAATCTATATTAAAGTCTCCTACTATTATGCAATCTCCTTTTATCACCAGCTCCTCCACAACATCTTCTAAAAACCTTAAAAACTCGCCATCAGAGGCACTCGGTAAGTGATACACTACCATCAACGCCCCTTTATAAAACTTTTCTCTTATATCTATCGCAACACACCAACAATTTGCACTTATAGATTTAATCAGTACCAATTCATACTTAATGTTTTCTCTTAGATATAATATTGCACCTTCTGTCCTTCTATTCTCTGCATCACATCTGATTATATCATAACCCGACACGTTCACTTCCCAATCTTCTATTTCAGATGTCAGCCTCCGACAATGCTATAACTGCTGGATGAATCTTCTTCATAATTTGATTATGTATTTCACCCTTATGCGCCAACAAACTTTGTGCATTTGTGTACCAAATCATTTCCTCTTCTTTCTGTGATTGCTATTTTGTATCCTCCCAGTCGGCCCTTCTCTTTTCCTCTTGTAAAACCCTTTTAAATGCCGGAAACTCTGGACTCAATGCATCGTGATCATCTTTTATCTTCAGATTGTACGTTTGGTTTTTATACATACAGTTTATACATTTCTTCTCATTTGTTGTACACTCATTTGAGTTATGATTACCCACACATTTATGACATGCTACATTTCGTATACAGTTTTTCGCAATATGGTGGTAGCCTCAACATTTAAAGCATCTCTTGACACTGATATGATTAAATACAGGACACCTTTCCATCCTATATTTATCTTTCCTTGACTTAACATTAATTCATGAGTTCTTTCATCGACTTCGATTATTATGGCGCCTTCTGTTTTACCTCTTCTATTAGATTGAGTTTTTAGTCTTTTCCCTATTCTCATATTACTTTCTTCACGTATTCCAGATTTATTCTGCTTTTTTATTGTATCAATTAATTCTTCATCACTAATCTTTCATTCTTCTTCGTCGATATATACAATTTTTAATTTTGGCTTCATCTGTAGTAACTCAGTGACTTTAAAGTTATCACCCAACTTGTTTTGTATTGTAGTTTTCAATTTTGCCATTTCTTCTCCAGTCTCACATCCCAGGATGACTGTACCATTGTTTCCTTTCCTTAACTTTGTTACTCCTATTTCCATATTCTTTATATCTATCTTCTTTTTTATTAACATTGCCGTATCAACATTTTCTTGCTGGATCTTTGGTTTAACAATTATAACATTTTCTTTCTTCTTTTCTTTAACTATCTCACTGAAACTCTTCTGTGCTCCTCTTGATGGATTGTTAGGTCCAGTGGACAGCATCCTTCTTACTTCTTCTAGTTTTTCTTTGATACTCTTAAACTCCAGTTGGACAATTTCCTTTATCATTGTTTTAATTTCTTTCTTACATATAGTCTTATCTTTTATTTCTTTGACTGTTTTCACAAGCCAATCTATTTTTGCGTCCATACTTGGTGATCCACTCCTGCTTGTGCCTGGTCTTCCAGACGCTCCTGTCGATCCTAGTCTATCTCTATTGCTACCTGTCTTTGCTCCTTCTCCATTATCATTCTCAATCATAAATTTTTCAAAAGGACCATGACACTGTACTAGTTTATTTCTATCATAAATTTTGTGTTTACAAACACAGTCTGGATGGTAGAACAATTTAACGCATGATTTGCATTGCACTACTTTAGTTTTAATAGCCTTCTTGCATGCTGAGCATCGGTATTTCATATCTTCCATAATTTACCGATCGTCAGCACCGATCGTCAGCACCTGCGTTCCGCCGCCGTCCGCCTAGACGTCAGCAGATTCCGTCCACTTCAATGCCTGCATGCCATAATGCATGGCAGTACACCTGATCAGTAATGTACCTCAGGCATTCACAGATCTGCACTTCCCAGCTAGATAACAATTCTTGCTATCCCCGGTCTATGCAACTATCACTACACCAACTTTTCTACTCTCCTCCTGATCTTTTTCTCTCTCAAAAGACACTATCAAGACAGAGGGATGTTTCACACAGTTACTCCATGAGAGAGAGAGAGAGAGAGAGAGAGAGAGAGAGAGAGAGAGAGAGAGAGAGAGAGAGAGAGAGAGAGAGAGAGAGAGAGTTAAAATCAGAAGCAATGGATGGATATGATAAAAATTAATTGGTGCAACATGGGAAAATAATTTATAAAGTAATTCATAAAAGGTAAAAAAGAATATTCTTAATTTTATTTTATAATATTGGGTCAGACAAATTTCTAATTCTTTCTCTGTTTTTCTTTCACCTGCGTCTTTCATACTTTTGCGTCCTCTGTAATTTTATTTTTCTTAGTTGCTTTTTTTAAGTTGTCTCTCAAAGGAAAGAAAGGAATTGAGAGTAAAAGAATGAAGAAAGAGTGAGAGCAATATTGAGGAAAAGAATAAGAGAATATATAGAAATGCCAAGAAATAAAGAAATGAGAGAAAAAGAGAAAGAGAGAATGATAGAGAGAACGATAGAGAAATAGAAAGAAAAAAGAGAAATAAAAAGGAAAAAAAAGAAAGAGGGGAGAACAGAAATTAAAAGAAAGAAAGTAAGAATTAGAACGAGAAAAAATATGAAAAATATGAATGAGTGAGAATGAATGAATGAATAATATTTATTCAGCTTTCTCAGGTATTTTTGTTATACATAGAGTGTATTATAAACTTGTTAACCTATTAACGTCCTCCCTCACGACGCCGAGAGATTATCTCCCATATATCGCGCGTTGATCGCGTGAATATGGGACTTAGTCGTCTCGGTACGGAAATTGACGTTTCCGGGGCCAGAATTGTGGCGGTTCGCGTTTTTTCAGTGAAAAGTCGCGTATGCTGACAAGTGTAAAAGGGTGGAAGGCCCATTGTTGGAAAACGGGGTGGAAATGCGAGTGTTTCGGGGAATTTTTTGCGGGGCGAAAGTTCTCCGGAGCACTTTGCGATTTTTCGGGGGGTGTTTTCGGGGTGTCTCGGTGGGGTGAAAGTCCTCTTGGGTGTTTTGAAAAAATTTTGGGAGTCGTTTTTGGAAACTTCGGGATTTCGCTCCCGGGCAAGGGTCTGAGCTGTCGTCCGGAATGGGTGGTGTTCGCGGCGTTGTCGGGGTGGCGCGTAGGGGCGCGGTTCTCCGGGTTGCGTTGGTGATAGATCGCGCACGCGTTCGCGGGACCGAGAGGGAGGCGCCCGGTACTTGAGGTGGGATCTTTCCTTTACCCCTGTGTGTGTGTGGGTGTGTGTGTGGGTGTGTGTGTGGGTGTGTGTGTGGGTGTGTGTGTGTGGGTGTGGGTGTGGGTGTGGGTGTGGGTGTGCGTGTGGGTGTGTGCGCGTGTGTGCGTGCGTGCGCGTGTGTGCGTGCGCGTCTGTGCGCGTGTGTGTGCGTGCGCGCGCGCGCGTAAATGGTGTGCGAATGTGAGAGCGGGGATTCGGAGAGGACTGACTAGACGGGCCCTCCGGAGCCCTATGTTCGGCCCCTTCGACTCCAAGTTTATGTGAGTCGGATGCCGTCGGCCATAGCGAAGGGCTCGAATGGGCTCTCCCTTAGCGGGGACGGCCCTGCCGGGTCTGGAACTGGCGGCTGAGTGGTGAGGACTTTGTAGGTTGAGTGGAGTCCGGCCGGCCTCCCTCGCGAGTTCGACACTAAGGTGACGGACGGACGGGGCCCGACACGAGTGAGTTTCAGCTGCGCACAGAATGAATCGGACACAGTGTCCACGATTCGACACCGCACGATTCGACTCGCGTAAGGATCGTGCCAGATGATTCCCGTCAACCGGGGTGTCCAAGTCGCGAAGATCATGACACAGAGGTGCGCCACGAGAACCAATGGGTTCGGCGGCACCGGGGTACGCGTAGGGACCGTGCCAGGCGACTCCCGTCAACCGGGATGTCCAGGCCTGGCATGGTCCCTACGCGTACCCCGGTGCCGCCAAACCCGTTGGTTCTCGTGGCGCATCTCTGTGTTGTAATCTTCGCGACCCGGACATTTCGGTTGGCGGGAATCGTCTAGCATGGTCCCTATGCGTGCCCCAGTGCTGCCGAACTTTTTAGTTCTCGTGGCGGATCCCTACGTCGTAATCTTCGCGACCCGGACACCCTGGTTGACGGGAATCGCCTGGCACGGTCCCTACGCGTACCCCGATGCCGTCGAACCCGTTGGTTCTCGTGGCGCACCTCTGTGTTGCGATTTTCGCGACTCGAAAATCCTGGTTGACGGGAGTCACCTGGCACGGTTCTTACGCGTGTCGAATCGTGCGGTTTCGAATCGTGGACACTGTCCGATCGACACTGTGTCCGATTCATTCAACCTGCTGTGTCCGATTTATTTTGTGTGCAACTGGGACGCTCCTGCCCGACACACCCTCAATCGTGATAGTGACCAACACGCGTAGAGGGGTTACCCAGATAACATCCCTGTGGCCCCATAATCGGGGGGGGGGGGTCCGAAAGTTATGCTCATCGAGCGATTTCAGCCTCTCCCTACATAGGTTATTTTAGGGCAACACGCCAAGAGAAGAATTTTTTAAGCGATGTCCCGTTACCTGGGTGTCTCGACACCCGGATTATGTGGCATCGAATCCCGCACAGCCCCTTTGACCGGCAGGGAGGTGGTCTTTCGAAGATTTTTTACCTCTCTCGCAAAAAAAGAAACCTATTAACGCCTTTAACTCATTAACGCCAAAAAACGTCGAAAATTTTAAGTAAACCTTTGACCCTTATTCTCATATATAGAAAGGAGAGGAATTCATTGCTAAATACCGTTTCCTATGTAAATCGGGTACGCCCTTTCCGATTCCGTTGTGAAAAATCATCTTATCTCAATCAAAAAAGAAAAATATGGCGGATATTTATTAATAACACAAAAAATCGATGGTTGATTTTTTTTTGAAGAATTTTTCCGACACGAAGCAGTATGCGAATTCAAATACCCAGTCAACTAAGAGTGCGTAAAATAGTTGTACTTTCAAAGTGTATTTTTTTCATTTTGATATTATGATATGACGACTCTAAAATGGCGTCCAAAACCAGGAAAAATTTGAAAAATCGTGATTTACTTAATATATCGATTCAATTCGAATAATTATCCTTACTGAAACCATCTGCAACGATATTATTTCCGATCACAAACGAATACAGATCAATGATTTAAAAATGGCGGATTCAAAATGGCGACCACAAAAGCTTGAAATACACGGATTTTTTATATTTTCGCTTTATTATTCGATTCTCTTGTGCGATTAGGCTCTTCTGAGTCAATGAAGTAAATATTCATTTTAATAAACATTCTCCAAAATGGCGGATCCAATATGGCGACTTGGAATCACTGAAATTAATGATCTTTCGTTTATTTGCGTTCTATTTTTTTCATGTTTCTTTTATATTGAAACTCCGACATATCCAACAGATGAATATTCATTGAGATACGCACTTTCCAAAATGGCGGACTCGAAATGGCGATCAAAAATGTCCAAAACCATGAATTTTCGTTTATTTTCTTTTTATTTTATCAATTTCTTGAATAATTAGAGTTTACTACGATGAATATTTACTTTAAGACAGAGACAGAGAGAGCGAGAGAGAGAGAGAGAGAGAGAGAGAGAGAGAGAGAGAGAGAGAGAGAAGCGTGTATGAAAGGATAAGAGAGAAGTAGGAGAGATAGAGAAAACTTTTGTAGGAAAGCAAGAGGAAAAGTAATTGTGATAAACAGTTAGAAAAAACGCAAAAATGTAAGAGAAGCAAATAAAAGAAAGAGAAAGAGAAAGAAAGATAAAAGAAAAGAAAGATACTGTTACATCCGGCGGACTTCACGATTTCTCCCATTCGGGTAAAAATTATATATATTAAGATTTAAGCCGGACAACTGGCGACAGATGATCCACACGTAGCCTTTATTTATTTATTTATTTATATATAGACGGGATAAAAAATCCCTTTGGTACAAGAGCCTGAACAATGTTAAATGAGAAAACAAGAGATAAAATAATTAAGTATACAATAGACAGCATAAATAGCATAAATAAAATAGAAAAAAGGAAAGAATGGAAAAATAGAACATTAGAAAAATAGAAGATAATAATATACAAAAAAAATAAATAGAAGACGCAGGCAAACATCTAGAACATACATAGTTAAGCAATTAGCACGCGTGAATTAATACATGTAATGACTACATTTTTAAAAGTCGATAGAGAATTAAAGTGAAAATCAATACTGTCAAAGTCATTTGCTAATAAAGATAAGTGATTAACAGGATTAAATCTACCATACTGTGTACGATGGAGATTTTCATTAAAAAGTTTAAAACCCCTCAATGGCCTAGCAGGAACATTAAATTTGATTAATGAAAGAATCTCTGAGCAATCAATGTCGCCATTAATGACTTTATACAAAAATAGAAGATCAGATAGGGTTCTCTTATTTTTAAGCGACAATAGATTGAGCTCACTAGATACGTAGCTATAATTTACATGGAAATTAAAGCACACCCTATTAAAAAACTTTTTTTGGATGCGCTCAAGATTGGCCGAGTGCCAGGTCTGATAAGGAGACCAGATGACAGAACAATATTCAAATATCGAAGTGCGCAGTATAGAATTCTCATCGTACGAATACATCTAAAATCTTTACCAAAACGAGAGATAAAGCCCAACTTTCTGTAGGCTAAGGCGGTAATGGCATGGAAGTGCCTATTAAAGGAAAGATCAGAGCTAAACGCCACCCCAAGGTCACGAATAAACTCCAGGTCTGAGAGAGGAGAGTCAAGTACATACACGGAAAAAGGTATTCACCGTAGGAGAGTATGCAAGGCGGACCATGAAACGCGCTGCGCCCTACCACTACGCTGGGCCGTGTCCCCCACTCTCTTTCGTCGTGCGCCCATGTCAAAACACGCTGCTCGCGTAGCAACGTCTTTCCTCGTACTAAGCACGGTATTTTTCCGTGCATCGCACCGACTTTCGCGCTGCGAACGTAGCACGTCGCATTTTGTAGCGCTGCGCGATATTTCTACTTTCATGTGGGATTGAGAAAGTGGAAACTTGCGATTTTTTACTATGAGTGAAGACTCGTTGAAGAAGATCTTAGATCAGTGGAAGGTTGAAGATCTTTTTCACTGGTAAGTTCATAATTATATTTTGATTCCAAAAGTAAATACTATCCAAAGTAGCTCAAAAACAGTTTGTTGTATGAATAAAATTTTACACTCATAAAACATAAAACATAAATCAATTTGTAATAATTATTTTACACTTGATATTATTTTTGCAAAAAAATCTTCAGTTTTTATATTAATGAGTGACTGAAAGGATTGGCAATAAATACTAATTCAAATTCATGTGTAGTCAATAAAATTATTTCATTACTGAATTTCATGATCGTTTTATTTGATGAAACAAATTGCTAATGTATAACAAACTGTTGTAATAAGTGCAATTTCTACTAAAAATGTATTATAGATAAATGTATTATGATTGCTGTTATAATAAAGTATTTGTTGAAAACGATACCTTATTTCTAAACAAAAATGTTTTTCTTAATCTCTTTCAAATAATTGTATTAATGTAAACATAAATTAATGTTTAAAAAGTTTCCAGAAAAACTATAAATCTTTGTGTGTCAGTTTCAAAGACAGTTTAATATGAAATTATCTTATTAAAGAATTATGAATGTGCATTCTTTTCATTTTTTTAAATAAATTTTTTCAATTTTTTTGTCAGAATTCAGCCAAAATAATTTATTTTCTGAAAAATATAAACAGTTCCTTTGGATTACTTGTAACCAACTAGCTACAACAGAATAAGCGATTGGCAACTGAATAAATTTGTGTAAGTCAAAATATTATTGATAATTGATATATAGTAAGAGCCCCAATCCATAGTTGCCAACAAAATATAATATAATGTAAGTTAAATATATAATTACAGAGTTATACGAAAAAGATTAAAAGATATAAGCATTTGCGAATAATAAAGTATCAGTTTTAAGATTTTTTTGTCTAAAATATATAAATGCATGTATTTGAGGAATAATAAATATATAGTTGTTTCCATATATCTACATTGGTCAATTATATAATAAAAATTCTACTGTACGTGACAGTAGTTCTAACATTTGACTAAAAAATTGAAGTTTTATGATTAAAATTAATTATTAATTATTAATATTTCTATTAATATGTATATTAATAGAAATATTAATTGTAATAATGTATATTAATATACATATCTATTTATAGTGCTTATATTTGTAAAGCTAATTTTTATCGAGAATCAAATCTAATTAAGTTATTATATATCTAAAATTAGGAAAGAGTAGTTCAACGGGTCGTCTTTATTTATACTACTATCCAATTCAAGAACCTAGAAAGCGTTTTTGCATTTATTTAAAAATTGAGTTAGTGTACTGAACAATTCATTGAAGACGTTTACTATTTAATGATCAAATTACATTTGTGACAAAACTGTTATTTAAAAGGCAAATTTTTATTTATTGGACATCAGATTATTTAATGATAATGCATATATTAAAATAATAGAAAACAATCACATTTAATATGTATATAATATATAATTATAATTATACATATATATACATATATAATTATAATATATGTATAAATATATAATTGATGTTGAAATATTAGTTATAATTTCATGAAGAGCGACTTAATGTGGACTATTGACACCTATATAAATAGCAACTCAGTACTGTTGAGTAGTAATACCTAACAATATTATCATTAAAAAATTGAGCAGCATGTCGATTAGCAAAAATACATATTTGCACTATAAATACAAAATAAAATATTCATTTGATTCCATTTTTAAACCAGAATGTCAATTAAATGAAATGTAATTAGAAGAAATTTTCCTCAGTGTTTTATAAAATCATTTTCTGGTTACATATGGTTAACGTATGTATTTTGTGTTTTATTACAGTTAAAAAAATTGACAGCGAAAAATTTAAATTACTTTCCAAAAATGATATTAATAATATTATACCAGCACACCATCCGTCGAAAGCTTTATTTGAGTTTTCATATAGTTTCCATAAATATTCTGAAGAATGTTTTGAAACAAATATTAATAATGCAACTCAATCCAAAATGTCTGCAACAAATGAAGCCAATGTAACTAAACCTCAAACTAATCATGAATGTGCTTCCGTTCAGGCCGATATGTCCGATTCTTGTTTACAAGATTGTTCTGAACAAAATATGCTTGATGACTCTAATGCAACAGAAACCAATTTATACAAAACGTTTTCAAATAAAATAAATACTAGTTTTGACATAGTAAATTTTGAAAACTATAAAAAATGTTACAGTCAAATTAAATATACTTAAATTATTATTTACTTATTAAAACAAATTTGAAAAATTTACGACTTAAATCATATAATTGACGTTAAATGATGCGATTAGGTCAATATTAAAGCTCTAATGCATCTGCTTTACGTCAATTCGTAAAATAATTATTGTATTGTTTTAAATAAATACATATTTTTTTAGTTCAAAAAAACAAAGACCTGTACAGATTGCTAGATGACTATAAAACCATATCAGGCAATGCGATACTTCTCGCATATGCAAAAAATTCAGATATTTCGATTTTTCGAAAAACATTAAGTCGAATCATAATTGATCACGAATTATCTATGTCTAAAAAATCTTTACCTGAATTTGCGTAAGATGCTATTTCATTTAATATTAATTTGTATTTACAATGTATAACTTATGTTAAACAATTGGTAATACTGTCAATCTATTTGATTTATAAAAAATTCTTTTTATTTCAACCAAATTATTCCCTGATAGGAATCAGTTCAATTTTACATTTTATGTTTTGCATGTTTTTTATAATGCATGATAAGTATTGTATCCCACAGCTGTGAATGTGTGCTTATATATGTTAACGATTTGTAATTACTTCTTTATGCTAATAATATAACACGATATTAAACAAGAAACATTCTTACATTTTTTATTATAGCATATATAGCAAAGGGTTCATAGAATTATCTCAATCAATTATTGAACTTTTTCCTAACGAAAAGAAAGATTTATATTATGAAACATCTTATACCGTATACGAGAAAGATGACATAAACCTGGAAAAAAAGGCTGTGCGAGCTAATTCGACTGGACATTTGTACAATGCTTATTTAAAAGTAAGAGATCAATTAAGGACCGCTGGATATATATTTCCGAAAAAAAAGAGAGTATTACAAAACACGTTAATATCTAAAGGTAATTTTATGTACGAAAGACTGTGTTAAAATAATTCTAATGAGAAATTATTCTATTAACAAATAAAAGACTATTTTTGTTAAATACCAGTATTAATACTTATGTTTTCAACGCTTATGTCATTTAATGATGTTGTATCCTAATGAATGTTTTATTTATAAATATATTACAGAAAATTCTCGCACAATAGTTGATTTATCTATTTTGTACGAAATAATAGATGATGACGATATAAAAAAAATTGATTCTGCGAAATATGTATGGACTACATCATTTTATCATAGACAAAAAAGTTGCTTTGATAATAATAAAGGAATAAATATTATAAAGAAATTTCAGGTTTTAAAAGGTCAAGTGGCTTCATATTTGGTATGCACTTCAATATTTCTTTTTTTTATTGATCTTTTCAATCATTTATATATAGATTATTCTATTTTATGAATGAATTTTTCATGTAATTTGAATAATGTAATGATAAAAATAACTATGGTTAAATTTGAACTAAATTAAACACATTTTTTATAAGTCGATTAATTAAATTCATTTTTGAACAGTAACTTTTTAAATATTTGATCGTATCTTTTTAGATTCTGTCAGACTTTAAACAGCGTTACCCAGCGCAATCTAATAATTTAATAAATAACTGGGCCAGGATTGGAGATAGCATTATTAAAACTGCAAAAAGAAAATGCAAACCTCAATCAAAGAATAACATAGAAACCAATACCATCAATCTCACAAAAGAGTCAAGTTTTATAGTCACTGATTATACAAATATAAATGATATTTTTGAAAAGCACAACACAATAGATGACGACAGTAAGTGCTACTATTATTACATTTTTATTTTTGTACATTAAGATATACAACTTTCCCATATTTATGCAATTGTTTTAGTACTAATAAATCAAATAATATTTTTACATTAATATACATTTCATTCTAATAAATCATATATGTAAAAAATAATTTTCAAAAATAATTAATTTTAGATTACAAAAATACTTTAGCATTTATTCTAATACCAGCTTTGATCAAGTATCCAATTAAGTCGAAGTCTGTCTACAATAATTGGAGACCTCTCAAAGGCGATATTTTCAGTTAATTTATTCGACATATCAACGTAAGTACTGTTATGAAAAGTATAAATTTTTTCCCTAATGTGCTAGTATACTTTACACGACTAATAATTTTTATAAAAGGAAGAATAAATTAAATCATATTATCAAACAAGAAACTCATCAATACGTACCTAAAAACATTAAAATATAATACTAAAGAAATGTGTACCCCACTAAAAGAATTCAGCTGAGAAATCAGTTGATTTTTCCGCTAAGAAATCGGAAGAATTCGGAGAAGAAATAGGAGACATTCCTCATGTCAAATTCGCATTTTTGGCTGAAAAATCAACTAAGAAATCAGTTAATTTCTTAGCTGAATTTTTTCAATAGAATAGTCTATATCGTCGACTCGTTCGGAAACTCGTTTATAGTCTTGTAAAAAAATATTGTTGTTACTTGTAACAACGTTTTATTATCGTTAATGAAAACAGTTTTAATCTTATAACTATATATTTACGGAAATGTTCTACTGTCCTTATATTTCATATTATTGAACTTTGTTTATTCATTCTTTTTAATTAATTGTACTATATTTCGTCTAATGAAACTCGATCTGAAACTAGACTGCTAGATTTCGTACGAACCGTCGATCTATAAATGTAATACGGTTAAATTATAATTAAAAATTAAAATATTAAATTTTTTAGAATCACGACAAGCTGCAGGCATTGGTCAGAGAAATAAAGTCCAATTACGAACAAAATTGTATTTCTGATCAAACATATATCGTGTGCTGTGGACCATTACAGTGCTCAAAATGTTGCCATGCAGTAGTTGATGATTTTGTATATGATTTTGATTTAGTTATAAATGCCGTAGATTTTCTTTTTAAATTATTTTTTGTACTTAAGCTAAAGTATCCGTTTGCATGTCCACATGTGTGGTGTTTTTTGCAAAAACATGTATTCGAAATGGAAAGAGATAGAAGACTATTAGGAACCCAAAAAACTAACGAACTGATTGCAGATTTATTAAAAAGTTAGTGCGTTATAGTTAAGTTATATTAATAACAAAATAAGTTAATAAGCAAAGGAATTTTAAGTTTAAAATCGTGATTTTTTTAGTGTAATATTATGTGAAAGAAAATCACTTAGTTCTGATAGTAACCGATAATAATAAGCTTGTTTTAGTTTTATGTTGAGTTTTCATAATTCTTTTTTTATTTTTGTTATTGTTTAAAATAGTTTATTAACTACGATTAAATAACAATTTTTTTCATGTATATACAGATACGTAATAAATTGTAGAGTTATATCTTCTATAAATTATCATAAAGGATTATCTTAAAATTAATTAAAGGCAATATTTCAAGCATATTAACATTTGATATCAAGTCTTTTGTTTTTTTCAAGAATAGTTATATTTTTACTTTAAAACGACGTTATTTCGAAATAACTTGTATCTGTACGAGACATTATCCACCTGTACTCTTAGTAAGATTTTATTTTTGTAAATTTGACTTTATTTTGTAATACACGTAATAACGAAAATATTTTTAGAATAAGTTACTTCGAAATTTTTTTACGCATGACTTCAATGCTTATATTATTGTCGTGTTGCGACGTATAAATATACGTCTATATTAATATTAGATTTATTTACTCTTTTTATTTTGTAATTCATAAAAAATTTCTCGTATAAAACATTAATATAATTTTATTTTTTAAAAATGGATCTTAATCGAGATGTTTTAAAATTAACCTGTCAGTTGTATAAAAATGTAAGTTTGACAAGAACTGATATTCAATTCATAATAACTCTGTTCAGAGAGTTTATTTGAACGTCTTATAACCCGTTTTTGTTGAAAATGTTACAACAAAATTTATATAAAGCAATCAGTGATGAAATCGCTAGAGAAATCAGTGAAACTTTTGATAAATATAGAGATCCTTTTGAAAACTATAGTACCGAAGACAAAAGATTAGTATTGTACAAAAAATTGGATTTATACATTAAACCGAAAACACATTTAGTAAAAACTGAGACATTTAATAGAACAAATAGAAATAAATTGTGTATACATGAAAAAGAAATTACACTGACTTATTTACCTATGAAAAATTCTCTTAAAAATCTGTTGGAAATAGAAGGCTTGTTTGATGAATTAATATGTTATATGGATTTTTTGAAAAAAGAAAAAACTGTTTTGACAAATTTTATACAAGGTGAACTATGGGAACAACGAATTAAGAATTTTGATAAAAATGGAATCGGATTACCTCTACTTGAATATTTCGATGATGTTGAATGTGGCAATGCTTTAGATTCCCATGCGAGAAATAATCATATTGGTGCTGTATATGTCACGATTCCTTGCTTACCACCAAGTTACGCTTCTAAACTTGAAAGTATTATTATGTTTTGCGTATTTCATTCCAAAGATAGAAAAAATTATGGTAACAAGGCGATATTTGATAAATTCATTGAAGAATTGTGAAATAAGAGAAAATGGAAGCGTGAAATAAGAGAAAATGGAATTGAAATAATTGCTAATAAAAAAAAATATAAAGTATATTTCCTTACTAGTTTAATATTAGGAGATAACCTTGGCGTTAATAGTATCATGAGCTTTGTAGAGTCATTTTCCTTAACAGTTTTTTGTCGAATGTGCTACGCTACGCCAGATATTGCTAAAACATTAACTGAGCAAGACGATTCGCTAATGCGAACTGTAGAAAAGTATGAAAATGATATTGAAAATATTAATGTTTGCAAAACAGGTATTAAAGAGCAATGTATTTTTAATAACTTATCTGATTTTCACGTAATAGAAAACAGTAGTGTAGATGTCATGCACGATATGTTTGAGGGAGTATGCAATTACGTGATGACTCGAATATTATTAACATTAATTTTAGACGATAACTGTTTTTCTATAGATTACTTAAATTACAAACTACACACAGAGTATTTTGATTATGAATTATCAAATATTCCGCCACAAATAAATATAGATTATATAAAGAAAAATAATAAGCTTAAAATGTCTGCAACCGAAATTTTGTTTTTTACTAGATATTTTGGAGTATTAATAGGAGACCAAGTTCCAAAAGAAAATAAAGTTTGGGAATTATATAAAAAACTTCGTGAAATAGTGCACATTGTTACTTCATCAATAATAAGAAAATCGTATCTGTTTCAATTAGAAATGTTAGTAAGTGAACACCACAAATTATATATTAATTTATTTGGCAATTTAAAAGCTAAATTTCACTATTTGATACATTATGCTAAACTAATGTTAAAAATCGGTCCAGTAATCAAGGTTTCATCAATGCGCTTCGAATCGAAACACAGAATATTAAAATCGATTTTACAATCTTCTTGTCATAAAAATATATTAAAAAGTATTGGTATTAGGTATCAGTTAAGTCAAATGAATGTACGGTTTTCTAGTTATAAAAATTTAAATATCACGCATGGTGTACAGATTGAAGATATTTTAATTAATTATTATTTTCCTTTTTCTACTATAAAATATGCTCTTCGTTCTGTCACAGTAAATGATGCGACTTATAAATGCAAAACGATAATTGCGGCTCATATTTTAGAAGACGGATTAGAGTATGGAGAAATAAGTAAAATTTATTCTGTTGACAGCAATATTTTCTTTGAATATATCCCTTTTCAACTGATTGGTTTCAATTCACATTATTTCGCTCACAGCGTTGTCGCTTTAAGTGAAAAAAAAGTTATACGGTATGATTCTTTGGTATCAAGAATACCATGTTTACTTTTTAAAAGAGATGGCACTATGTTAATTGCGACCAGACACATATTGTAAATTATACATTTTATGTAATACTGACAATAATAATGATAAAATAAAAATGTTTTAAATAAGCGTTATGTGCCTGCCTTCCTCCTTTAGGTCATTTGATTTTCAGTCCCACACGAAAGTCGAAATATCGCGCAGCGCTGCAAGATACGACGTGCTACGTTCGCAGCGCGAAAGCTGGTGCGATGCACGGAAAAATACCGTGCTTAGTACGAGGAAAGACGTTGCGAGCAGCGTGTTTTGACATGGGCGCACGACGAAAGAGAGTGGGGGACACGGCCCAGCGGTAGTGGTAGGGTGCAGCGCGTTTCATGGTCCGCCTTGCATACTCTCCTACGGTGAATACCTTTTTCCGTGTAATCAAAACGCACTGTGTTCATGACATTCCGCTTGCTAAACCGCATAATATGGCATTTTTTTAGATTCAGGTTCAATAAATTTTCGGAGCACCAGGTTTCAAAGGAAGATAAGTCATGCTGTAAAAGTACGGAACAGACAAGGTTATCAATTCTCCTAAAAATTTTCAAATCATCAGCATATAATAAAAATTTACAATAACTAAAACAACTCGATATGTCATTAATAAATAGATTAAATAATAACGGTCCCAGGTGCGAGCCCTGAGGGACCCCCGATAAAACTTTAAAATCATTAGTGAATTTTTAAATTTTACAACCTGAAATCTGTCCCGAAGAAAACTAGACAACCATTCCAGCAAAGAACCGTGAATGCCCAGAGTGCTAAGCTTGTCAAGAAGAATGTCATGAATAACAGAGTCAAAAGCTTTCTTAAAATCGGTGTAAATAACATCCACCTGAGAACCCCCCTCAATGGCGGAAGACAGATAATTATAGAACACTAGGAGATTGGTTGATGTAGATTGACCCGCTTGATGTAGAGTGAAGCCGTGTTGCTCCTCAATAATAAAGTTTTTAAGCACGTTCGAGGGTTTTGTAGTAATAAGTTCGTCAAAGATCTTAGCCATAATATTCTAATCGGTCTATAGTTAGTAACTAAGGATCGATCACCACTCTTGAATATAGGCATAACAAGGCATGTCTTCCAAAGATCAGGAAAAATCCCGCAATTCAGCGATTTATTAAATACAATCCATAAAATTCTAGCCATAATGAACTCATTAGCTTTGAAAAAGACAACTGGAAGATTATCAATTCCTGGTCCAGAATTAAAAGAAAGAGAGTGTAGACACTTAAAAATTTCCTCAATTTCAAAAGACATGCTTGATAAATTAAAACTATTGCTGAGTTCGCTAAATACAGTATGAGAGTATTGACCACTATTTTTATAAACCGAAGCAAAGTAATCAGCAAAACAGTTGGCAATAGAAGTATCGTTAGTTACGGAGACATCATTGTAAAAAACCTGGTTAGGTAAACGATTCGCTGAGTTCGTAGATAAAATTCCAAAACATTTTAGAGTTTTGAGAGATGCATAGCTCCGATCCGCGCAAGTAGTCGACCTAGCATTTCTTAGAGAGCTTTTTACAGTCAGATCTAAGTTGTATAAATTCTAAATAGTCGGAAAACAAATTTGAGCATTTAAAACGAGAGTGTGCACGTTTTTTAAGTTTAATCGCATTCTTTAAATTTTTAGAAAACCAAGAGGGAAACGTGGATTTGACAACGATGACTTCGGGCAGAAACGAGGAGATGGCAAAGTTAAAATGATTGTAAATAAAACGGATGGACTCATTCACTGATAAGACACCAAGAGCCGCATCCCAATTGATCATACTGAGATACTCATTTATGGCACCAAAATCTGCCCGTTTAAAATTCTTCTTTGAGACAGCAAAGGGAGAAAAATGGTTTATAAGAGAGGAGGGAATAGAGAAGGATGACGCTGGGTGATAAGGATCGCAGGAAATTAGGGGATCGGGCACGGGAATCAGTGCCAAGTCATTGAAGGAAGAAAATAATAAGTCAAGCATGCCCCCATGATTGTTCAAAGTATTATTGAATTGATTAAAATTTAGATAATTAAAGAAGTCGCAAACGTACTTGGCTTGCTCCAACATTGGGGAGTGGTCATTAGAATGAAAATAAATGGTATCGCGGATACCAGTAGACCAGACAATGCGAGACAAATTAAAATCACCAATGATAATAGCGTTGGAAAAAGAAGGAGATAAGACCTCCTCAACAGAGAGACAGAAACTTTCGTACACATTAACATCCGTGCCCGGGGGTAAATAAACTGATCCAAGGACAAAGGAGAGAGAACCAGAACGGATAAAGACAAAAAGCTGCTCAATAGAAGGATGCGTTAAACGAATAGCATGCGAAACTAAATGATTCCGCACAGCTATCAACACTCCCCCGCCCTACTGAAATATGCTTGTTTCAACGCTTCTATCAAACCGATAAATATTGAAGTCAACAAAACCAAGTTCATCGTTGGATATACCGTCGCAAAGCCATGTTTCAGTTAATATAATTATATCATATTTAATTGAGTTAGATACAATAGCACAACGCAGATCACATAACTTACAAGGGAACGGTCGCAGGTGTCCCTCACCGATTTCAACGAGCTTTGGATATGTTGTAGAGCATCAAAAAATATTAGAAAAAATATTTTTTTTAGCAGCGTATCTCGACGTTTAGGGGTTGAAACAACCCCTCGAAGATAATTGTTTTTTTCGTTTTTTACGAATATCTTGGAAAATAAAAAATTTTGTAAGAACAAAAATTATAGATTATTGAGAGCCAAATCCATCCGTATATATTAATGTATGGGTTCCGCGATTCAATTTTTCAAAAAACGAGATGATATTCTCGTGCTATAGGCGCCGCGCTGTAAATAGTATTGCATTATTTATTTTTAGTTGCGCCACATTTAACAACTGCCTCTTGTACAATATCTTCTTATATAACATAAAAATGGATTAAGTCTAATGATATAATGTGATTGATTTCCATCCGCAATATGCAATATGCAATATGCAATATGCACAACCAGATCAAAGCGCATCAAGGAAATCAATAGGTCAAGGAAAACGGTTCGGACTTCGCACGCATAATATTTTGCGTTGTATAACTTCATCCAGGCATCTAGGAATAGAATTCACTCGTATCGTGTGCAAAGTTATAATCAGATATAAGCGTCCGTAACAGACGTCTGTCGTTATAAACGTCCGTCTTTCCATCTCGTAAATTAGTAATCTAAAAAGTGTATGTTGTGTACTGTCATTTGAACAAGTATTTGTTATTAACTTTTATTACTTTCTTACTCTTGTCAATCTTTGATTAACTTTGATTATTGTAATTATAAAAGTTCGTGAAATTATTAATAAAGTACTCATTTGAGGAAGCGTATCTCATCAGCAGAAAGACTATATCTCACTTTGAAACATATTGCAACAAGTATTAATTTTAATAACACAGCCCCACGAAAAAAGAAAAGTGGTCTGTTCGACGGACAAGACCAGTATATCCTTATGTATTTTGACCCGCTGAATCCGAATCCGAAGTCAGAATTTTGTTTAATCCCTACAACCTAACTAACCTAATTTTTAAAAACACCCGTAAAAAGGCGGTTTTCCGCCTTTTATACTCAAAAAAGTAGTCAGAAAATTTTTTTAAATGTTAACTTCATAACCTCATAACGCCATAATCCCATATTACTTCACTTCCTTAATGATTTGAGAGCTAAGAAATGCCACATGGTTTTAAGCTCAATGAAATAATAATCCCGACTCGCAACCTCAACGTGGTAAGGGCGTGAACGCTGTGCGGCGGCCAATGCGAGTGGGGACCGAGTGATTGTCGGAATAAGCAGTCCACTTCCGTCTACGAAATAGGGCAGTCTCATGTCCTGAGGCCGAGAAATCGACCCCGAAGGCGGATGAATCACTCACAGTTGATCAGTAGTGCCTAGGACCTCAAGGCGTCAATACAATCCATAACATATGCCAGGCAATTTGGAAAAGTGGCGAGTGGCCTACTGATTGGCATACGTCAGTGATGATTCCAATACACAAGAAAGGATCAACAAAAGAGTGTAATAATTTCCGGCTAATAGCACTTATTTCGCACGCAAGCAAAATTATGCTCTATATATTACAACAGAGAATAGCTAACTACATGTTGTGGCAACTTGCGCCCGAACAAGCGGGCTTCGTTAAAGGCAAAGGCATAAGGGAACAAATTCTCAACCTACGACAAATTACAGAAAAAGCACGTGAATACTACACCCCTGCCTATATCAGCTTTGTTGACTATGAAAAGGCTTTTGACAACCTCAAATGGAATGAATTGTGGAGAATACTCGGTGAGATGGGAGTACCAAAGCACTTGATATCCGTACTGAAAAATCTATATGATGCTTGCCACTCAGTAGTTAAAGTGGATAGCATAATATTGTGCACATGCAAAATCAGAAAAGGAATTCGCCAAGGATGTATACTGTCTCCTACCTTATTTAATGCTTATAATGATATGTTATGCGGTATGTGCTTGAGGACTAGCCAGGTGGAATCCTCATTGATGGTCAGAAAATGTCCAACCTACGCTTAGCTGACGATACGGCCCTACTTGCACAAAACGAATGCGAATTAGAAACGCTCTTGGACAGACTTGAGACCATCAGCAATCGATTTGAGCGCATTAACTATGCCAAAACAAAGATTATGATCGTGGATAGAGGAAACAATAATCTACCTCACCTCAAAACCATCGCTCGATGTGAGGTTGTAAGCCAATTTGTTTATTTGGGTGCTATTATAACTAACGATGGGAACTGTGAGCCGGAAATAAGGTGTAGAATATAGCTCGGTGCGCCATGACCCAGCTAACAAAACTCTAGTGTGATAGGTCTATAACGCGTGAGACAAAGGCAACGCTTGTAAATACCCTAGTGTTCCCAGTAATGACCTACGCATCGGAGACTTGGACATTACGCACCGCTGACCGCTGACGAGTAGAAGCTTTCGAAATGTGGTACTGGCGCTGAATGCTCCGCATACCATGGACTGACCGCAGGACAAATATATCAATCATCGAAAAGATGGAACCCAAACAACGGCTATCTACTTTCATATACAAAAGGATTCTCACTTCCTTTGGTCACATTAATCGTAGCCCACACATGGAAAAACTAATTGTCCAAGGCAAACCAAATGGCAGAAGAAGACGCGGACGCTCCCCTACCAGATGGATTGATCTTGTTCAAAACCTAATGAATGCTAACATCGAACAATTATCCAGAGACGCCAACAACAGAGACAAATGGAGGACTACAGTGCGAAGGGTCCTATGAAATCAATAACTTTTTGACTTCTATAACCACCACACGTCTGTAAAGACATAGGGACTAACGATGAACCTAACCCGGGTTATGGAGTTACAGTAATACGGGGTTATGGCGTTATGAGATTATGAAGTTAACATTTTAAAAATTTATCTGACTACTCATTTGAATATAAAAAGCGGAAAACTGCCTTTTTACGGGTGTTTTTTGAGGTTAGGTTAGTTAGGTTGTAGGGATGAAACAAAAGCCTCTCTGACAATTCTGACTTCGGATTCGGATTCAGCGGGTCAAAATACATAAGGATATACTGGACTGGTCCGTCGGACAGATCACTTTTCTTTTTTCGTGGGGCTGTGTAATTAAACTAGACAGTCATATTTTTTTAAGGTCTGTTCACTTCACATGTGTGTATGTGTATGTCAACTTGATATACTATTTTTTTTAGGTGAAAGCCAAGAAAGTTTATCTATGTCTTTCCGATTGGGACAAAGTACTATATCTAGTGTTATTCGTGAAGTTTGTGCAGCACTAGTTACTGTTCTTAAAGATGATTTTTTACGTTGTCTTAATTGTGAAAATAAATGGCAAGTTGTAGCCAATGAATTTGAAGAAAGGTGGACCTTTTATAATTGTGTTGGAGCCATGGACGACAAGCACGTGAAGATAGATCTTCTCTTGAATTCGGGTTCTTTATATTACAATTATAAAGGCGAATTTAGCATTGTTCTCCTTGCAGTTGTTGATGCAAATCTAAGATTTCTCTATGTAGATACTGGAACAAATGGTCGAATAAGCGATTCTGAAGTATGGAATAAAATGTACCCTCAAAACTAAATTGGATAATAACGAAATTAAATCTCAAAACCATCTTGTCTTCCTGATGTAAATGTTTCATTTCCATTTATGTTAGTTAGCGATGAGAGATTTCCTTTGACAACAAAATTGCTTATTCTATATCCTGGAACTCAATGTAGTAGTCGGAAAGACAAAAGAATTTTTAACTACAGGTACAGAAATTTATAAACTTGTTTCATATTTTTCTATTTCTTCTAAAAAAAGCTTTTCATATATTTCTAAAAAAATGTATTTATTATAGTATTAATAATATAAAAATTTGTTGTAGCAGAAGCTACCACAGTGCAAGCTTGCATTTTCGACTGCATAGCAACGATCACGCCATGGGCGAGCGGAAATGCAAGATTGCTGAGATATAGAAATTAATTCGTGAGACCGTGCACGACTGACACAGCATTAACTAAATATGGTTCTATTAAAAATTATCACCCCACCTAAATTCCTGACAAATAGCACTATAAAAGCGTCCGCCTAATCGCCACTCGCGGGAGAATCCATAAAGAAATCTATAACGAATTTATAACAGATCCATAACGGGAGAATCTATAACGAAACTATCACGAATATCAGAGTCAAAAGTTATTACTGTGTCAATCGCGACACGGAAATTATCGTCGAACGCGGACGCGTTCTTTAAAAAGAATTGTAACGAATCTTCGAAATATAAGTGTAAGTGATATCTAGCTAACGTGTTGATTGCTGAAACCTGGAAGATTTCCTATCTGCACTCCTTGAGTTCTAACTCTTAAGGCGAAACGAATCCCAAAATTTCCTTGTTGCGTCGAGAGGCACAAAAAATTTTTTTTTATTTTTAGATTATCTCGTGCACATCGGTATTCCGAGAATGCATTTGGCATGTTAGGTGCATGGTTTCAAATATTCCGTTTTTCCATGCGATATGATCCTGATATTGCGACTTTTATTGTTCAATGTTGTTGCGCCTTACATAATTTTCTCAGATTAAAAGTTCTCGGAAGACTTTTATATACATACACCTGAAAACATGCTAGACACTGAAGATGTATATAGTGGAGTAGTAAGACCTGGAGAATGGAGAGAGGAATCTATAGGTGGCATGGTTAACGTTACTCATCCAGGTGGAAACCGTCATAGTAATGCTATTCATTTGCGAGATGAATGGTGTGTCTACTTCAATAGTAATGGTGCAGTATCATGCATAATATCAATACAGCATCAAGACAAAATAATCAAATAAATACCTCTGTTAAATATTTTATTATGTATTTCAAAATAAGTAAACTGTTTTATTATGCATAAAAGACATTACAAATAAGATTATAATCACAAAAATAAACAAGAATATATGCTTATCATAAAATTGTAATTTTTAACACAAATAAAACTATTTTCAAACAAGAGAGAAAAATGATATGAACGAAATAATATTTGACATATTATTATACTTTAAAAGTAGTGATTTTGTAAACACAACATTTGCATCTTTCCTTAAGTTTTGATATTTATATAATATTATGTACATTTTTTATGATAGTAACTTACAAACTAATATAAATACGTACAAAAGTGAATGTATATAACAAATATTTTACCTGTTTAAAAAAATTAATAAATGAGATTAAAAGATCAATAAAAAATATTAAATGTTAATATTATATGTTAATATTAAATGTTAAAAAGTTATATATTTAATACACTATAAAAATTATAGTTTTTATGATGTATTAAAGATATTTCATTATATTTATATGTATTATTTTCTGTTTTTTATACTTGTTTATTTGTACGTATATTTTAAAAAATTCTAACAGTTTTTTATGACTAGTACATAAAAAAACAAAACGTAATCATCGTAGAAAATCATCACAGTAATCATATTAATCATTATAGTAAAGAAAAATATATAAAGAAAAATTAAAATTAAAATCGTGATTAGAGATTATAACATTTGAAAAAGTTATTAAAAAATATTAGTCAGAATTTTCATTATTTCTAATTTAATTTTTTCTTGTTGCTCAGCATTCAAAGATCTTAAACTAGCTGCGACATAAGCATCAAAATGATCATATGCATCCTTTTGAATATCAGGCTCATTTGACAAATTTTTAATGGCAAATGCTTCTTCCATAATATCTGTTTTTTCATTATTTGTTTTCTTCCTTTTTACAAATAAATCATGATTCGTATTGAAAAGTGGAACGCTTTGTGTTAATGGTTTCTGAACTAATTGCAGAATGTTCAGATACTACGGTAGATATTGGTGATACCGAAGATCTTTGAAGTATATTTTGTAGACTTGATGACTGTTGATAAAAAACAATTGTATTTTCACTTTTGTCATCATATCATTTTTCATCTGCTTGTCCTTTGGAATTAAAATCTAGTATATCCTTTGGAATTAAAATTGCTGTCTGCTGAAAATTGCTGAAAAAAATTAATCCTGTACTTAAAGAATTTATTCTGTATAAAAAAAACTAATAGCGTTTTTACTTTGGTGTAATAAAATTATACTTACTTGCAATGTTTTATCAAAATACATCACGATCTTCTTCAAGAAGAATTGATACTTTAACGTTAGTTGGCGAGTCTACATAGTCCTTTTGCAAATCTAAATTTGATATACTATTTGCTTGAATGCAATTTTTTTTAAGAAACGTTCAAGGAGGATAAAGATCCGATGTTGGTTTAAAAATTTCATTTGTTCCTTTTCCACTTTTTGTTGAATCCTTTACTTTTCTCTGAAAAGTAGTCCTCATATTATTGAAACGGTCTTTTACCATTGTTGCTAAAAAAAAATTTTTTAAATAAATTAAAAAATTATC
The DNA here is from genome assembly GCA_928718305.1 of Tetramorium bicarinatum. Classification (NCBI taxonomy): domain Eukaryota; kingdom Metazoa; phylum Arthropoda; class Insecta; order Hymenoptera; family Formicidae; genus Tetramorium; species Tetramorium bicarinatum. The sequence goes on from OV788323.1 coordinate 1,986,084, forward strand.
ACATTATATAAAATATAAAATATAATATAAATATTATATAAAATAATAAATTACACCGGTCATGTTTCAATATATATTATTAGCACTGAAAATCTATAATATGTATAACGTATAGATTTTCAGCATTCAGGCATTCATAATGACAATGAATTGTAGAATGCATGTTCAAAAGTCAACACATGAAAATTAATATACATACTTATATCAATTCTTATGTGTTGATTTAGGCTAAGTGTACAATATTTGTAATAAGCTTTAAGAAACTGACCAGCTATATTCAATTATTCTTTTTAAATTTTGATGTAATTAGTCAATTTCTTACAACTTAAGACTTATATTATACTTAGTAGATTCAGCTTTACAACTACGACTATGACTATTATGACTATCTTTTTCTTAAGTTATTATTATATAATTATATTATATTATAACTTACCATCAAAGCAAGAGCCTAATATTTTGGCAATTTCCTCCCATTGCATTGATTTTTTCATACGCTTTAGCGTAATCACTGTGAGATGGATCCCACAGCTGAGGCTTTTGTTTTATCTCATTTATTAATATTGTTACGCTTCCCGGCGAAATAGTTCGCCCGATTCCGCTCGCACTCTTGCACACTCGCGGGACAGTCACGCGCGCAATAACAACACAAGTCAACGATTAACAGAAGCTTTATTGCTGCGTTGGAATACAGCGGGTAAAGTATACGCGACCTCCTGTCAGGAGTCCGAGAAGAAATCCACCGCCCGAAAACAGTTGTTTATTCCTCCTGGAAACGACGGCACGCAACGACCGATCGATCTTAAAGATCGGTTCATATTTGACTCGCACAGTCGGATGAGTATTCCGGAATGACCGCGCAACAATATAATTTCTTTATTTTTGGGCCAATTATGTTTTTTCCTCATTTTCTAATTTTCTAGCAACACAACAATATACGTAGCAAGTTCTTTTTCTTCTTCTTCTTAATCTAAATTAAAGATTCGAGACACAGTACAGCAATATATAACCGCCAAACTATCACGTGATTATTTCTTGTATTTTTATTGGCTACGATTTGAGTCAGTAAGTCGAGAAATAGACTGGAATCTAAACGCGAGTTGGCCGATCCAGTCAATCGGCATCTCATTATGGTTGAAAATCGTAGTCAGCAGTCGGGTCGGCCTTCCCAGTCGGTAATCTGATACGACCTTAATGCGAATACTAAAGAATATATTTTACTGATATTAACGAAGAATAAGATAATATTACTTATCTATTACTTACTAGTCCATTTTCGTTGTCCATTGTAAAATGATAGCAAGATGAATCCAATGTCAAAAAGACAAAACAGCTATTTGGATAACCGTCTCATACCGTTACAGTACGAGGTTAGAAATGGATCGAAAGACGTGAAATCCTTCCCCAACAATACAATATATCAATGTAGCCAATCCAAAACGAGATCTCGCTTCGGTGAGTTTCAGATTCGCTACACCCCCTAATAGCCAAATGTTAGCAGAATGCTGGCAGTATGCCAGCAGATCCAAGCATGAATATTTAGCAGATTCCTGTCCACTGCGTCCACATTAAGCTTATTTTCTGGCAGCAGTATCTGCTGTCACAACGTAACAGCAGAAACGCAGCAGAAATGAAGCATAGCGTGCTGCACAAAGTAACGTTAAAAATGCAGCTAATATTAAACAAAGTCTGCAATATTAATTATCAACAGCAGATGAGGAGCAGAAATCTGCATGATCTGCTATTACGATATATTGTGCCAGTATATAATGCTTAAAATTTATTCTATTCATGCTGATAAGCTGTGCCCAATTTTTGCCGCATTTCTGCCATCATATTGCAGACTTTATTACATTTCTGTTCCATTTTTAAGTGCATTATCTGATAGGCAGATAATGCTTCATTACTGTAAAAATTATCATAGCATAACTTGCAGCATACAATTTGCAAACTCTGCCTCTAGCAGATTTGGCTATTAGGGCCGTTATGTTATGCATATAGTAGTTGTATGCCACGTCAAGTGGAGGGGGGGTCAGAAATTGTTTAGATGTTTGTAGATAAGAAAGTATATATATCTTAAGGGTCAATTTCATCAAACACAGTTAGATTAACCGACGGTTAAAGTTAGCAGTGATCAATAGATATTAAAATTTTGTCATATTTATAACTTGAAATTTTAATGGACATATCTATGGCTATCTTACTAACTTTAACTATCGGTTAGTTTAATCGTGGTTGGTGAAATTGGCCCTAAGAAATAACTGATTATCAAATCGATGTCAAATCAATATCGAATTGATAAATCATTTCAACATTGGATGAAAAATATCATATTGATATCATTTCGACCTCGAATCGAGATTTTATATATAAACAGATATGCACAGAATTAAACAGTAAAATTGAACAAAACAATAACAGGAGGCTATTTATCGTTCATGTCAGTTTATTTAAGGTTACTCGAAATTAAGTCAAAATTAAAATAAATATCGAAATTCTTTATCCTTGCCAGTGTTATTGAAATAATTTTGATGTCTAAGAAGTCGTTTCGACAAAATTTTTTATTCATTTCATATTTATTTCATTAGACAAAAATCATTTTGATATTAGCTTTTTCACTGGGACAATTCACGGTGTTTCGAGAAAAACATAGCTTTCGAACGATACGGCGCACGCTATTTCTGTTCTCGAAAGCTTGCAAAATTCTTTCGTCGTCAATAACTCGACGTTGCAAAGGTGCATCAGCATTTCACCAATGTGGCAAAACAGATCCCATCTCTCTAACACGTCGGATACATCTCAAAATTACACTGTACACTGGATGTCGATGGTCGGGGAATTGTTCCAACGGCGTAAAGTCGAACGGCGGCATGTACATTTTCTCTCGCTATTTCATATGTGATTATGTATAAACTTAGCACTAAATTCAAACTTGGCGCTTGAACAGGAATATGTAAGCTAATCACAATGAGCCTCAGTCTGATGGCGCTGCTCAGCGTTGGCGTCGCGGTTCGCCACGTCGCTATAAACGGGGCCTTTTCTTTCTTCTATGATTAGTATTATCATTTAAATTTACTTATGCAATTTATATCTGTGTTGTAATTAATTCCTTTTCGTAATTATCCAATATTATAATTTTGTGTTTTTCTAAATACCACTATTTAAATAGCCTTTGTCAAAAATAGTACTTTTGATAATAAGTTTATTTATGTTATACCACAAATAACAAATTAACATATCGGTATACTCTTGAGAAGTATACATCTTCTAACTTTCTATGATATGCACGCTCGTCGGAAGCTGGGCACGTATTGTCGCGAAGTTACTGAGTTATTGTCGCGGAGAGAAAAAAAAATGAAATAGAAAGATCGGTAATAAATAAAGGCTATTGAATGCAAACATTTACTGTTTTTCGCTCCGCGACAATAACTCGATAACGGGTAACCTCCTTTTAGACACGTAACGATTTGATACTGCTTGATTAGACACGCACTATTGGACACCGCACGATCCGACACCGCACGAATGGACACCGCACGATTCGATATCGCACGATTTGACACGAACATTGCACGATTCGACACCGAACGATTCAACACTTCATGAAAGCGCGCAAAATTTAAATTGTAAACCTATGTGAAAATAGTGAGGCTGAATAATAACGCGTGGGCGGGGTGCAGGGGGAGTGCTTTGCCCTCCTCCTGCATCCCCGCGTAAAAATTATAACATAACTAGAGAGCCCCACATCCAACAACGGACAGCGTGGACCTAATTTTGCATGAAAAACAGAAGAAAATTAAGTGGGTTGTCGAATCAAGCGGTGTCGAACAGTGCGGTGTCCAATAGTTAAGTTTCCAATAGTGTATGTTAAATCGTGCGGTGTACAATCATCCAGTTTCCAATAGTGCAATGTTCGTGTCAAATCGTGCGGTGTCGAATTGTGCGGTGTCAAATCGTGCGGTATCGAATCGTACGGTGTCCAATAGTTACGTTTCCAATAGTGCGTGTTAAATCAAATGGTGTCGAATCTTTACGTGTCCAAACGGGATACGCCCCTCAATAACCGCGACAATACGTGCCCAGCTTCCGACGAGCGTGCATATCATAGAAAGTTAGAAGATGTATACTTCTCAAGAACATACCGATATGTTAATTACGTACGGAATGGCGAGAGAAAATGTACGTGCCGCCGTTCGACTTTACGAAACTGAAGCGGAACCCACTCTACAGATCTTTTGAGAATAAAAGGGTTCGCTACCATAGAAGAAAATAGATGTGACTTCTTTACAATCCTACTCATTCTAGATCTACTAGCTTGAGGTGTAAAAATTTACATTTGAGAGTCGCCTATTGTAGGTTTAGGGGGTCAGGAGGTGAAGGTTTAAGGTGAGATTTGCCCGTTTATTTGATTTCCTGGGTTTAGGAGATCATGTTGTGGGAATTTGAGGTTTAAGTTTGCCCGTCGTAGGTTTGGGGCGTAGAGATGTAAAAGTTTGAGATATAAGTTTGCTCTTCATGGGTTTAGGAGGTTGGCATGTGTACTGGGTAATGTATAAATATACAAAGGTACCCTAATATGGGGAGTTTGAATCGTCAAGACCTTTGAACCTCGAAAATTGCATTTTTCGGTGTTTTTAGCCCATTTTTTGCGATTTTCGGAAAGCCCTGACCTGATGGGATAATTTGGACTCCAGATTCGGATTCAGCAATCCAAAAAAAAACATACAATTATGATGGTCTAATCCGCCAGACAAGATATTTTTTTCTTTTGTGTGTCTGTGTAATTAATAAAATACCTCATTACGTGAGAGGCAAGGAGACTCATGTTAATAAAGTACCCCAATACGTGAGAGGCAAGGGAATCCACGGTAATAAAGCATCTCAATACGTAAGAGGCAAGAGGATTCACGTAATAAAGTACCCCAAAGGGGACACGATCGTATTACGTCCACGTCATTGCCTCTGGCTAACGCTAAAAGTAGGATGAAAAAAATTTTTACCTTAATATCAAAATTAAATAAATTTCTGCACTTGCTATTTCTGGTGTCGAAAAAGGAGGTTTTCACTTAAAAAATCACATTGACCTGAAATGACCTTAAAATTTAATCTGAAGGTCAGAGTCAAGGTCATCAGTGGACGACTCTCTTTAACTCCTACAACTTTTGTTGAAAACATTTTTTACTACTTTATTTACGTTACGAGTTGTTAGAGGGTATTGATAAGAAATACGTATTTAGCCTTAAAAAGATCTTTGCATGTCATAAGACTCCTATTATAATTTACCTATCTGAACATAAAATTTTCCGCTTTTTTAATTTCTGGAGTCAATAATAGTGATTCCTATTTGTGTATATACAGGGTGAATTTTGGTACTGACACTGGTCATGGGAAAATAGAAGGGATTCAGATAAGCAAAAAAGTCCCATATCATTTTGCAATATTTGCAATAACACAGACACACAAGAAAGAAAAAGTGGTCGGTCCGACGGGACTCACTAGTATATTAGTAGTATAGTAAGGCGGATTCTAACCCGGGAGCTCCGAGGGGGGAGCGGGTCGCAGGGGGCTCCCGCGGCGCGGGGTCGCCAAGCTCGGTGGACGCTTTGCAGAGAGAGGGGGACGCATGCGGAATCAGCAGATGACGCGTGCGGGATCTGCATGTTATGACCGCGGGGAAGGGATCCAACGATCGCGAGTACCAATGCGCGGGGAGGGGGCGTCTCATTGCTCGCGTTACCATCTTCGCTCGCGTCCCCATCTTCGTTCGCGTTCTTTCTCGATCGCATTAGCGTTCTCTCTCGCTCCCGCTCGCGTCACCATCTTCGTCCGCGTTCTCTCCCTCTCGCTCGCATTAGCGTTCTCTCTGGCGCTCCCGCTCGCGTCCCTATCTTCGCTCGCGTTCTCTCTTTCGCTCCCGCACGCGTTTCCATCATCGCTCTCTCTTGCTCTTTCGCTCGCCTGCTTATCCTAACGATCGCGCGCATTTTATCTCGCACCCGTTTGCATTTATATCACCATCCCGTTCGCACGCTTTTCGTATATTTTATCAATACTTTTATCCATACTTAGAATTATTTATTTGGCTTAGATTATTTGGAATAAGAGAAGAAATGGGTGAAAAAAATATTTTTTTTAAACTAGCATATTTTTTTAATTTATATATATATATATATATATATATATATATTTATATATTTATTTATTTATTTTTATATTATAAAGTACATGTTACATATTATTAATGTACATATTATTAAACATATATATATTTCTAGTAATAATGTTTTTTTTTATTAGATTATATATAAAAATATAAAAATATAAAAAATATAAAAATATAAATGCATCTCTCAGCAGAAGCCAACGTATCATTCTGGCTGTAACTAAAATAGAATTATTATTAGTATTAGTATTATTATTTTTTATTTGATATTTAAAATTAAAAACAAATTACGCTTACGCGATTGCAGTCCCATTCATATCCGTAGCGGAATTGGTTAAAAATTTGTTCATGAATGATAAATGTTGATATGCACGGGCGGCATTCAGCAGATTCCGTCGTCGCCAACGTCATATCGCAATCGGTGCACTCTATGATTTCTTGCAGGGCCCTCCCCGCGAATGTTGTGACAGAATGCCACCCGCTGCATAGCTTGAACAGGTATCGAGCTCCAATGTTACGACTTTCGTAGCACCTCACGCACAGCTTCCTCTTCTGCGCACCCGGCTGTGCGTATATCAGGTGCTCCGATTGGATGCATTTTGCGGCTAACAACCCGTGGTATATGTCCGGGTAATCAGCCGGCAAAACACCGACAAAAAGTTTTAAATCGGCTTCCATCTAAATAACAAAAAACATGATTTAATATCCATGGTTAAGGTACTAAATATAAAAAGATTTAGAAATACTTACTCTTGCTAATTGCTCTTGCCGATATTCCTATCACGATGTATCTCGTTGAAAGCTCACGAAAATTTTGCACGACTGATCTGTGCCAGCTTCTTATATAGTACAATGTACGTGACTCTACCTCGATTTTAAAAAAAGGTACCGCGAAAAACTTTGTGAATTCAAAGAATAACACTAACCATTTTCATATCTTATTGTTAGATCCACACGTGTTATCATCTTCATGCTCTCGCGCTTCCACTCATTCGCATTCTCTCTATCTCTCTCCCGCTCCTTTATTCACCCACCTTTGCATCTCACATTCACGCTCTCAATCATTCAAATTTACATCTCATGTTCTATGTCTCTTTTTTTTACATCAGCTCGCCCTCTCACAATCGCATTCTTTTTATAGTTTTATTATTCGTAATTTAAAATTACTTTTGAAGTGTGGGAGAGGATTGAGATATGAAAAGAAGAGATATCAAAATTTTTTTAACAAATATATTTTTGTAATATGCACATTATGTTAACATATATATAACATTATTCATCGCAAGAGCTAATAATTCGCTATGGATTAAAATGTTTTTAAACAAATATGTTTTTTTTTCATTATATTAACGCATCATAGAAAATATTATTTATCGCATATGCTAATAATTCGCAATCAATGAGCGAAGTTTTGTTTGAAACTTTATGCAAGATTTCAGTTGCATCGCATTTATCAGTAATACAATTAGATTTTATAATATTTACGAAATTTTTATATTTGTCACTAACACCTTGCGTATTCTGACATAACTGGAAATATACATGCTCTACACATGTTTCAATTTCAAATAAAAACAATAAAGTTTGTGGTTGTATGTACATACATGTATCGTGTAATATTAATTTTACAATATCAGCGTCATACATCTTAACACGCTCAATCATTAATTCACGAATCGGCAGCGATGAGGGGATACTCGACTGTAGAAATCGTTTCACAACATCGCGTTTTTCGATGAACGCTGTCCACGTTGTGTGGGGCAATTTTACTTGGTTTCCTCGGTTATCACCAAGAATGATTTCCACATGAGATATCAATCCCACGCTGATTCCAATATCCAAATATTTATAGGCTGTCGCAGTCAGCGCAAATCTCCGTCCCAGGATACGAGATGTATAACGAGGTTTAGCAATACTAGAAAAAATACAAATAACTATAGAAAAAAAATGTAATTAAGTATAAAACATATAAAAGATTTATTAATACTTACTCATTACACTGCTTCTTGCATGCTTCATTTTGATCATTAGCAACGTAGTAATTCATCTTGCAAGTACCAACAGTGCTTATAATTAATGGACAGCGACTGATACATTTTATATGTCAGATCTCGTTTAAATACAGATACCTTCCACTTTTTTTCTATGATGAAATCGCACGTGTAAAAAATGCAAATCTTACATTTTTAATAGCTGCGATGGCAAAGTTTATTATGTATAAGTTCATTTATATCATATTTCTCAAAGACAATCGGGATAACATTATCTCATCGAACACGTGTCAAAAATCTAAATCTTGCAATTTTCATGTAACGTCGATGCATGATTGTTGCTGCGCAAAATTCATTATGTAAGTCAATTGCATTTTGAAAAATCGCGATGAAATCATCATCATCATCATCATGCACGTGTCAAAAATGCAACATGTGTGAAAAAATGCTGCGTGTGCCAAACGATGCAGCATTAGGAGGATATATAAGGAGAAAAATTTGAGATACACTCAATCATGCGCAAAATGTATAGTGACAAACGGATATAGAAGACATGGAGATAGACATCGCACTTCAAGAAGATGAAGTGATAGATGTAGAAGTCAATGATGAAAATAATTTTGAAATAAACAATGAAGAAGATGACTTTGAAATAGACATCGATGAAGTGATAGAAGAAGAAGAAGAAATGTCAGACTCGGATGCAATTCTTTCAGATGATTCTTGTTACAACAGCGATATGAGGGATGAGTTTGAAGAAGAAACGTATCGAGTTTTAAACCGAGCTGAAATTAATACTTTAGATACGTTGAAAAAGATGTGTATTATAGAGTTTTATTACACGGACTATCGTGCAAAGTTTTGTTCATCGTGCAAATTTATTCGATTTATTCTCACATCTTCGCGCTGTTCAAAAGCATAACATAGACTCATATGTATTTCTCGATGGGTATTGCTTGTTCGGAATGTAGAAGTCCATTGTATTAAATAATGCCGTGTAATCTGTGCCCAATTTGCACGAAATGATTTACAAACAATTGTGAAGTGAACTGAATGATAACAAACATTCAAAGTGTCTGAGACAATGAGAATATATTGGCTTTTCTGCACGCATTAGAAACAGTGAGAAGTGTGGATAATATGGATAAATGTTGGTATTTGAAATGCTTTTATGATGTTCTCAATGGAAGAGAAACATCAACGCGTGTGAAATAGATTTTGCCGGTACAACTTTTACGCGATCGAGAAACTTGGCATACGCGGAACCAGTAACCACTTCGTAAAACAGAGAGTCGAAATCGAAAGTGGACTTCCACATGGAAAGCTTTGGACATATTCTGCGAAACAACGAGTGTTTAGACGGGAGCTGAATAAAATTTGTTATGTCACGCACATAAAGGAGAGAACGTTAGATTGAAATTTAAATACATGGAGAAAATCTATGAAATGCTTAAACGTTATTGTGTTCTGTACATCGCGATACCTGCAGGTATCGGCAGGTGCATCGAGCTAATCGTAATAGACAATTTTCGTTATTCAGATTTCAATCGTTGGCAAGATTCGAACGTTTTAACGCCGAGTCTCGACAGTTCCGATGAAGAATGGGAATTGCGAAGAAATTATAAAGGTGTCTGTTTTAGTTATCGCAACCTTAGGGAGGGGCATTATATCGTTCAGGATGATAAACGTTATTGTAAATCATGCAAACGAATCAAGTGCAAGTGTCTCATAGAAGAGTGTGACATAGTAGTATAAGAAAAGACATGGAACAAATCGAACGCGACCTGTTGGAGCAATCCAGGCGAGTCGCTATCTTGGGCGAATATTTCGCGTGGGCGAAGCGATGCGATGAATGCATGCAATGAGTCGAAGAGCGCAGCCGAATCAAGCGTCCGCGGCTCTCGATCGGACATAGACAATCTGTGTAGAGCATCGCGCGACTTGTGAGTGCAAAGACTCTATTGGAAAGACGTTTTATCGGCGGCGGCTATATGAGCTGTAGCGTGGAGAGACTCGTTTGGCGAGAGATCGATACTGCGTTCGATAATCGTATTTTAACCGGTATGGTGATTAACACAAACTATATCGAGCCACGGCAATTTTTGGAAGACGCTTGCAATGTAGTGCTCGAGCAAGTGCAAGACGTTCTAAGAAGACGCAACAGCGTAAAAGTAAACACCGTATTCAATGGCGAATTTGTGACGGGTAAAAAACGTGCGAACAAAAGTATCAACACACGAAACTGCGAACTTTTTCGTACGTCAGATTTGCACGAGTGGTACGAGCAACGTGTCATCGAGCCTACCCTTACATCCCTCAAAGAGTTTCAGAAACGCGACAATGGGTGAGCGTTGTCGCGTATATATACTCAATTTGATCGTCAACGTGAACAAATATAATCCACTGCACGCGGGATGTTACATCGAGTTACTGCAGGAGTTAAAAATTAAGAGAGCGATTATCAATATTCAATCTACGGATGCATGTTTCGCACGGTCTGTGGTGGCTGCTCTGCATCCGGTTGAAAGACATGCAGAACGAGAATCGTCGTATCCACACTATACGACGGTACTAAATGTACAAAACATTGAGTTTCCTGTGACACTTAATCAGATTAAAAAGTTTGAATCTTCAAACAATATCTCAATCAATGTATATTGCATTGAAAATAATGAAATCCTGCCGATACAACTTATCACCCGGAAGAGGGAAAAGCATATCAACTTGTTATACATGCAAGATGACAACGACGTAGGGCATTTCATGTGGATTTTTAATCCACATGAATGTCCCGTCTCGTGAGCTCGCAATTGAGCAAGAAGAAAAACAAAAAATATTTTGCGATCGGTATGTATAAATTTTTATAATGAAATTGCGCAACAATTTATGCTTATGAATGATTGTCATAAAAATTGTTTTTTTTTTTTCAGATGCTTGCACTACTTCAATTCCAGCGAAAAATTGGAGGCTTACAGTATCAATTGCCAGCAGATAAATGACTGTGCGATCCGATTACCGAGCGAGGACTACAAGTGGCTGAAATTCAAAAATTATCCCAGGAATGAACGAGTACCATTTGTCGTTTACGCTGATCTGGAGTGCACACTGGAGAAGATTCAAGGATTCGATAATGTTCACATACGCATATCAGCGTCACGAAGTACTTAGCATAGGATACTATGTGCGTTGTTCCTACGACGATTCGTTATTGATGTATCAGTTTCGTCGCGATAAGGACTGCATTGCATGGTTTGCCAAGGAATTGAAAAGTTTGGCGCATAGCGTAAAGTTTATTTTATCCACTAATATACCCATGACAGATTTAACGGGACGAGTGGAAAAGATTTAATAGCGCCAAAAATTGCCACATATGCGAAAAACCGTTCACGTTGGACGATACTCGGGTACGCGATCATTGCCATTTGACTGGTCGGTATAGGGGTCCTGCGCATTCAAATTGCAATTTAAATTACAAAGATTTTATTCCTGTGGTCTTTCACAATTTATCCGGTTACGATTCGCATTTTATCATCAAGGAAATAGCTACAGCGTATGAAGGAACCGTAGAATTGCTTCCTATAACGAAGGAAAAATATATCTCGTTTACAAAAAATGTCACTGTCGACGTAAATAATCAGAAATCTTATATGAAATTACGGTTCATCGATTCCTTCAAATTTCTCAATACCAGTCTCGACAAATTGGCATCTTTTTTCACTAAAGATAAACTTCAAATCTTACGACAGAAATTTTGTAAACTTTCTACAAAAAATTTCGATTTATTGACGCGAAAGGGTGTCTTTCCGTACGAGTACGTTGACTGTGTCGAAAAATTGGAGGACCTATGTTTACCACCGCGCGAATTATTTTACAGTTCCTTGACAAACGACACCGTATCCGAGAACGATTACGCGCAGGCGGTCAACGTCTGGCAGCGGTTCTCCATTCGGACGCTCGGCGAGTATAGCGATCTGTATTTAAAAACTGATGTCTTGCTATTAGCCGACATATTTGAAAATTTTCGCGATAGTTGCGTCACAAGTTATGGACTTGATCCCGCGTATTATTACACTCTACCTGGTTTTACGTGGGATGCTATGTTAAAGCATACGCGCATCAATTTCGAACTTCTTACTGACATTGATATGGTCATGTTTATCGAACGTAGTATTCGCGGTGGTCTCAGTTAATGTTCCAGTAGACATGCGCGTGCCAACAAGTACATGCAGTTGTACGATTCAATGAAACCATCATCGTATATGATGTATTTTGATGTAAACAACTTGTACGGTTGGGCAATGTGCCAACCATTGCTTTACGCTAATTTACAATGGGTTGACAATGATTTCGATGTGATTACTCGCACTATTCCAATTAAAGAATATATAGAATTTGCAAACCATCTTATACATAAAAATAAATATCTCATAAAAGTTAATACTACAATAATAATTAATAAAGAATAATTTAAATAATATAAATGTGACCTCCGTAGCGCTAGACTCGCCTATAGGCTACATTCTCGAGGTCGACTTGGAGTCACAGTGATGCCAAATTCAGGGGGCTGCCACATAGATGTGGCTGTGGAGGGGGTAGTAGTGGGCATAGGTCTCAAGAACCGCTCATGACGTCACATGACGCACATAAGCCAAGCGCCGTGTACATGTGCTCGGATTCTTGAAGAGTGCAGACATACAATCTCTTTCTCTTTCTCTCTTGAACCGGCGCATCGTTAGCCTCACGGACGAAGGCTGCTTTCCGATATTCACTACCTGTACTGCAAATCTATAGTTTGAGTCACGCACATTATAGACTGTTAGTACTGGCAATAAATTTCGGAATGCAGCTGAAATACGTATATTAGTGGCTTGACTCTATCAGATCTCGCGTGCCTCTTTTTATACTAGATGCGATACACTATCATATCTTAATAATTTCACAATTCAGAAGTTAAAATTATAAATTAAATTATAATTTCTTTTGCATATAAAAAGTATAAAAGAAATAAAAAAAAGAAACAGAAAATAATAATTATTTTTGGTCAACTTGTACGTTTTTTCTTTTTAAATCTTTCACCTGTTATAATAATTTAAAAAGATGATTTATATTATACTAATCTTACAAATATTTCATATGAAAATAAATAAATGTCCATTTTTATCACAATGATTGACTACATAAAAATTGTAAAAAGAATACGTAAAGAATGTAAATGTAAAATAAATGATTTGATCGTTGTAGACCCAACAGTATTTTGGAATATGTCGAAAATTATGCATCCAAGATTCTCTTATAATATATAATAATATAATGTTGTATTTCTTTTTTTTTTTATTTCAATAAAAGTGAACTAAAATAATGATTAATCAGCTCCAAAAATTATTTTATTATTTTTTCTCGCCTGACACTTGACTTTCTTTTTTATTAAAATCTTTATTCTCACTTGTCTAAATAATTCAATTTTTTTAAGTCAACATTCTTATACTATTTTTTTCCGAAGTACGTATCTAGAAATATAGTCTAAGAGAATTTTTCTTTAATTTAAAAATTATAAAAGTTATAATTTTTTAATGAAAATTATGTTTTTTCAAGTTTTTATTTCGATTTAAATTTATAAAAAATGCGTCCTCGTATGTGCGCTGTAAAGACGCTCTAATATTCCCGTTTTGTATGTGTTTCGTAATCGAGTCCTCGGCCTTATGAATTTGCTTACGCGTCTTATTAATGTAAGTTCATTTCTCGCGTCTTAATTATTGTAAATTCATTCTTACGTCGTCGTTATTGTAACTTTATTCTCGTGTCTTCGTTATGTAATCAGTTCGGTAATCAGTTATGGTGAATTCGTCTCGCGTTTTCGTTAATGTAAAGTCATTCTCGCGTTTCCAGTCTTAGGAATTCATTCTCGCGTCTTTGTATTGTAAGTTCCGTCTTGGGTCGGCGTTAGGAATTCGCCCGTATATTCGCGCTATCAAGTCGTTAGGATATCGGCGTTCGGAGATCGTTATGTCATTTGCGTCATCCGTTCGTACGCGCATTTCCTATGTAAGTGCGTTCTCAAAATATATGTTTTCTTATATTTTTTAAGAATGTTGAGCTAATTATTTGCGATGCGCTATCCTCCCCCCATAACTCCCAGATTCAGAGTTCGGTAATCAGCGGAATTGATTAACATCGTATTGTGTGGCAGACGGGACACCGTGCCTGGCGCCCAATTCGGTATCTCGCGTTAATTTAGTGATTTATCGCGGATTTCAAGGACATCGATATTAAATCTGGTCAGATTTCGCGGGGTCCGGAACCCACGGACCCACGGAAATTACTGTCGCAATATATCGTCGACTTTTTTTATTCCTCCCTCCCCATTACACATATAAGATTTACGTTTCTTAACTTTGTTTCACGTTTGTCGTAATATATCATGTTTCATTAAAAATAGAATGCGTTATTTTTTCCCTAGCGTTTAGCCGCTGTAAGAGATAAAAAATGCTAACATGCTTTTTTATATTGTGAAATAGTCTTTCTTCGAGATAATTCATAATTTAGAACGTAACCATAAGCTTTTATTATAAAAAAAAATCGATTGGTATTGATAAATACCAACGAGTGCGCGAACGCGAGCAAAGATGGGGATGCGAGCGGGAGCGTGAGAGAGATCACTAATGCGAGCGAGAGAGAGAACGCGAACGAAGATGGTGACGCGAGCGGGAGCGAGAGAGAACGCTAATGCAATCGAGAGAGAACGCAAACGAAGATGGGGATGCGATTAAGGATGATAACACGAGCGATGAGACGCTCCCTCCCCGCGCATTGGTACTCGCGATCGTAAGACCACTCGCTCGCGGTCATAACACGCGGATCCCGCACGCGTCATCTGCTTATTCCGCATGCGTCCCCCTCTCTCCGCAGACCCGGCGTCCGCCTGAGCCCCCCACGACCCGCTCCCCCCTCGGAGCTCCCGGGTTAGAACCCGCCTTACTATTCTACTTATATTCTTATGTAT
This sequence comes from Tetramorium bicarinatum, assembly GCA_928718305.1. NCBI lineage: Eukaryota > Metazoa > Arthropoda > Insecta > Hymenoptera > Formicidae > Tetramorium > Tetramorium bicarinatum. Next base: position 2,001,238 of record OV788323.1, read on the forward strand.
TTTGACTCGCTGAATCCGAATTCGGTGTCAGAATTGCCCTATTAGCTTTTAGTTTGTTCCAAACCTCAAAAAACACGTAAAATTTCATAGAAATCATACTTTTCATTGAATGTGTCTGCGGCCTACAGGAGGAAATGTGATTTGAGATATGTTTTCTTATGTATTTTGACTCACTAAATTCAAATATAACGTTAGAATTGCTTTCTGAAGTCTCAAAAAACCGGAGCATTTCAAAAAACATCTCGACATTTCACGAAACGGAGCCTATTTATTGGATTCTAATGTAGGAATTGTCCTATGAGGTCTCACATATCGACCAACCGCTAGAATAAGAACTTGAATTTTCACGAGACGAGTCCGGAATGTGGAAAAAGATAAAAACCCACTACTTGTTTCTATGATATCGGACCCATTTACTCTCGAAGGACCTGTGTAACGGCTTCCTCTTACGCTTTTTCCTTCTCACTGGTAAAGTTTCTCGTTTCAGCATCCAGCAAAAGTCAGTCATCGTATTCACATCCCATCGGCCTTGATATTGTCATTCCATTTCCTTAATGTCTTGAAGGAATCGTTCTCCCTGTTTCTCACTATAATCACCTAGATTTTCTGGGAAATAGTCTATGTGAGAATTCAAGAAATGCAATTTCAGATTCATCAAGTAACCTAATGCTCTGAAGTTCTTCACCATTTCGGATACTATGTCTTTGTAATTTGGACTCTTGTTATTTCCCAGAAAATGTTCAACAACGCTTTTGAAACTCATGTAGCTGTTGTCATAAAATGTTGCGAAAGTATGAGGGGAACAAGACAAATGTTAGAACCTGCCATATGAAAGAAACCACAGAACCTAGAAAATTGCTATTTTTGTATGATGAATCTAAGTGGAATAAATGGTAAGAAAAAATCTACGATTTTTTATGTCGAAGTTTCAATCTTAACGAAACCAAAATTTTCATCAGCAAGCGATGGAGAGATCTCCTGTAGCAAATTGCGATATCTATGTTTTAAATTTGACGAAACCTATGTCGACATTAACAAACAATGAGGTGGATGATGAAATCATGGATATAAGTTCACGTCACGTCTTGACAGAATAAATTGATGGGGATTCTGAAGATGAATATGAAAGTGATGATGGCATTAGCGAGACTGAAAATGAATCTAGCGACGATGACTATACTCTATATTATACTCCCGGAAAGAAAAATCGACGAAAAATTACGCAAGAGAAAGTGAATGCTCTCGTTTGAAATTTGGGATTACCTAAAGACGGAGTTGAATATCTACTTGTATGGTTGAAAGAGAATGCCGTAAGGGCGAAGAAAGTGCTCACTCTTTAGGTAATCCCAAATTTTTCGATCACTTTTTCTTTTTTGTGTGCCTGTGTAATTAACAAATTATTAAATGTTAAAGTCGTACGACTAAGATTGCGCGGAAAGTAGCGCTCGAGCCGCTTGAGTTACGCACGACTCAGTAGGACAAGTTTAGCTGACGGTGCGTGGTCGAAGAAATTGAGCGACGATATAACAACGAACAACGGTGCGTTATTTTTCTCCTTCACCCTAAATTCGCAAAATTCACCCTTATAATATAGAGAAAGCATTTATAAAAATATTTTTTATTTTTATCTACATTATAATTTATTCAAAAATTCATTAAAATCAGGAAATGACATTTTTGGGTGTTTCCTCGAGAATAATAATAATAATAGTAGATTTTTACGTTTCTGTCATCTTGATGTGATCTTATGTTCTTTCTTTTAAAAAATTCTATAAGTTGTAAGAAAATGCACAACAATATGTAACAAACCAATATTGTTTATCGCCCACATCGATACACCCTACCTCGTGTCTCCCGTCGTTACTTCAATCCCTCGCATCACCGAACTATTTCCTTAAATACCGTTCCGAAACCGAATTTCAGTAGAGTTTTCCCGATCAGCGAGTTGAGCTGGTCTTTCCACCGAAACGAGTTGAGCTATGGACTTCCTAACTGTCGACGTAAGCTGAGCGAGACAGTTAACCGCACAAGTGCCTGCTGAGCGCTTTCCCATATGACTCACTTCCCGATACCGATTTCCTTGATCACGTGCTGAGTGGCACTACACTTCAGATCGTCTGTGCGTTGAGCAGCGGGATCCTCCCACAACCTCGTGTTGAGGAAAATGTTCCCTCTGCTGTCATCATCACGCATTGAGTGATGTGACAGCTGATCGGCCAGCGACAATGTGCACTGCCGAATACACGATCCATGCGCGCTACCAAGTGCGATCCACTCGCCGCCACACGCGATCCGCGTGCCACTACCGAAGCAATGTTATTATTACGCGCAATACACACGTCATCGTTAAACGCTGTTCATGCGCTTTTCAACACCACTGCTGTTGAAGTATCGTCATTTGATGTATCCAGAATACAGTATCCATGAAAGACATTAAAAATGTAAAAAAAGCGCCAATCGGGATGTGCGCTATCGGGATGTGTGCTATCGGGATGTGCGCTATCGGGATGTGCGCTATCGGGATAAAGGGTATTCGGAAATATGTGCTATCGGGATAACATGTTTCATTCTTTGTGCACTGTAGGGATAATGTGTTTTTACCTTGTGCGATATCAGGACATGTGCTATCGGGATGTGAGCTATCGGGAAATGAGTTTAGTTTTATGTGTGCTACCGGGATGTGTGCTATCGCACCGTGCGCTATCGGAACCCTCTCGATTATGATGATTAGATTTCAGCCTGTTAATGAGGGTAACAAAATATCTTTCAGCATTGAATTTACTAAACCAAGATTTACGCGCCGTTTTGTCATAAAATCTATCAAAGTAGAATGACCCCTTATGAACGGAGTCTCGCAAAATAGAGGCCTGGGTGGCTTTCCATGTCTCCTCCCTAGCAACGGCCATCAAGTCTCCAACGGGGACCTCGACATTTGGATCCGGTTCTTCACGGGCCGCTTCCCTAGCAAACTCGTCTGCCCTCTCATTACTAGCAATGCCGACGTGCGACGGGATCTAGACCAGCACAACTCTCTTGTCATGGTTCCTCTCAACAGCAAAAATAAGCTATCTAGCCTCAGTAGCATATCGATTCTTATAAGCATTTAGCAGATTATTACTAATTGCCGAAAGAGCTGATTTGCAGTCGGACATGATAACAATATGATTATCTCTAGAATCTCGTTGTAGCATCCTAAGTTCCAAGGTCGCATTGACCGCGAAAAACCTCAGCGGTGAAGGACGAACAGTATCTGTGGAACAGTATCTCATTTTGTAAGCGACTTCTTGATTTTCCAAGACCAGGCTTGCGCCCGTGGCACAACAAGCAGAATTATACGATCCATCAGTGTAAATGATCTCCGAAGAGTGGTTCAGATCATACTTCGCCAAAACGTCCCCAACCAACGAATCATCAGAGTTCTTGCTGTTTGATTTCCTAGCCAGACCGATGGCAAAATCAATCGTGGGTCTATACGTGTGGGCCTCAAAGGAGCCCTGGAATATCTCATGCTTTCTAGCCTGGCCAATACTTGGCCTGATCGGTATGAAGTCTTTCCAGACCCAGGATATCAAAGACATCTTATACATAAGCTGACGAAACCGAACGTACACTTCCCTGTCGTACATCCTCTGTAGCCTGTTACACAAGCCCGTAACGTCATAAGCAGCAATCTTATATATACCAGCATCTCCGCACGATCCCTCAATAGCCCGACCTTTGCTTCAGTGACAATGATATTGTTAGGGGTACTATTTCTATATTCGAGGGCGGTCTGGATGCCCTTGTATTGCGCTCTCTCCAATTTGATCTGCGTGGTCGCGTCCCTGGGATAGTACACGAAATTGCTGTAATCAATGATCGATCTCACTCTTGTGATCAGGCTCTTGTAAAGCATGAGGACCGTGTTAACCTCCAAGCCTCTCGAAACCCTGCAATATCTTACCACGGAGTTGTCTCTATCTACCTTACCTCTTACTTCCTGAACCTGTCGGGAGAACTTGAGTCTATTGTCGATCCAAATACCAAGAAATTTGGCCTCCATGCTGTTAAACAATCCCGGATCCGAATACTCACAGTCCTGTCACAGTGATCGTATTTGTTGAACTCCACCAGAGCGGTCTTACGAGGTTCCATATCCAAATCAATATCACGTAATCTGTCAGTAACAATATTAACCGCCCGCTGAAGGAAGGCCCGATTGTCGTCTGTTGGGTTCACCAAACATATAGACCGATATCATCAGCAAACTCAACAGCTTCCACTCAGTCTAGTAAATCGGAACACAAACCTCCCGTATAGGGAGGTATATAGGGAGTACAGCGCCGGACTCAGAACAGCATCTTGCGGGAACCCCTTGAAGACGAGACGTTCAGTGAATTCTTGAGAATTGACAGTGAAACGGACCGATCTCAGGTAAAGTCATTTACGAATAAATCTAACGATACCCGTTGGGCAATCGAGCGCTAACAATCTGTCCATCATTATGCAAAAATCCATGTTGTCATATGCAGATGACATGTCGAGAAACGCTGCAAACGTGCCCTTGCTCAAAGAGGTCCGGATGTTCGACGTAATTTTAACTAAATTGTCCATGCATAATTTACCTCTCCGAAAGCTATTCTGGATAGAGCTGAATTTACTTTCCCTTTCGGCCCACCAGATTAGACGCTCGTTGATCATACGTTCAAATAGTTTACCAACGTGTGAATGAGGACAGTGAGATCAGACGAACCTTCTCCTTACCTGGCTTGTCGATGAAGTCAACCTGGTACCTCAGCCACTCACCCGGCATGTCGTTCGATGACCAGACGATGTTAAACAGCTTCAGCAGGCAGCATCGACCAGAGTCCGGCAATTCCTTGATCATCCTGTATTCAATACCATCGAGGCCCGGGGCTGAATTCTTCCTGATCATATCGATGGCTCTGTCCAATTTTACAGAACGCTGAAACAGGGCATCAAGTGACGAGTCCAGGTGATGTTCATCCAGTTCAATAGCCGGATCCAAACCGATAAATGGGGAGGCAAGATTATCAATAGCAAGATAATTAATCCTAATCTCCGTCTCTCAGTTCTTAATGTGCCAGCAGTTCCATTCTATATTCTTTCTTGCGTTTTTCAAGATTCTGATGGTGTTCCAAACATAGCTAAGGCTAGTAAAACGTTGATGCTTGAGCAAAATTCCTCAAAATTAGCCTTTTTTTTACAGCTAATAATTTTTCTGGCTGAGGCACACAGCCGCTTATATTCGACCCACGTATGTATGGATTTATCATGCTTAAAAGCAGTAAATGCACGTTTTCTATCCTGTATAGCTTGATCGCTTTCGCCATCCCACCATCTATGTGTACTTTTTCGATTAACCGTACTGGGGTGGCGGGAATCTACCCTGCAGCCACCTCTTCTACCCGAAGCACAGTCCGTTGCGTTCCTGAGAATATCAATAAATTTGTTATAATAGCGTTGAAATCTTCCCCAAACGAGTCAATATGGGGGAGTAACTCCGATCTAATATCATGGTTTGCAGCCTCCTGAAACAACGACCAATCTGTTCTTTTTGTGAAAATTCTGTTTGTGATTTTCTTGTAGGGTAGAGTACAATTGTCAAAATTGTATGAGATGGGATAATGGTCATTTCCCCATGTTTCGTCAAGTTGCAAGTATCCAATTCTATCCACCACACCTTCAGTACCGAAGAGGAGATCGAGGTTGGATCCCGTTGGCGATGTCTCATTCTTGACTTAGTGTCAAGATTTACAAAAGAAACCTTTGCATCGTGTCCAACAGCGTCTCGCCACAGGAATTGGTGGAATCGCAGTTCCAGAGAGTATTATGCGCATTGAAATCGCCCAAAATGACAGCGTCTCCTTCGCCGTCCACCTGTCTAAGCATGCTATTTAAGTCCCGTGCGGGGGTGACTGTATACAGCGAGAATGCTCAAGTTTTGTCCAAATCCTTAGTTTTAATACCAGTAGTATCATAGCCTGCAGGATGTCCAGCGTCGCCACTAATAGGTTCGAACTCGATGTGGGAGCTGACAGAGATCGAGACACCGCCGCTAGCCAAACAGTTTTTGTTATGTACTGTTTTGTAACCCGCAAAATATACGTGGTTATTACCATAACACTTGGTTTCAGTAAGGACAACGTCAAAGTCCATGATGTGCTTAGACAGCTCCTTCCTATAGCTACCTCTTGTATCCTCGGCAGTTTCATAATTTGAAAGCTACTGCAAGGAAAGATGCGCAGCCCTCTCATTACTTCCAATGACTGACATTACTCGACCAGAGTCGATTCCACTAAGTTCCCTTGTTTCATTATATTTTTCTGCTGACTTACCCTTATCTTCCAGTGGGTTGAGCTGCCTATCGGGAGCGTCTCCGGGTGGCGGATAGGAGGACGTCCAGGGCCCTCCGGGTCTAGCAAGCCGGCTCGTGGGACTTCAGTTTAGGACCTAGATAGTGATGTGCTATAACCGGCTCCGCGGGCGTAAAACCCCAAACAGTGGGACGGGAAAGCCCCGCCGCTGACCAACTCCCCAAGTCAAGCTAGGAGCAAGCGGGGTGATGGCTGCATGGCACTGGGGAAGCAGTGTCTCGAACGATGTCTCTAGGGCACCGGGCGACACCCCAGAGTATTTAGCCTTGCCCAGGCAAGGCGGGGCTCTGCTTAGGTTGACCGTTGTTCCCTGCGACTCGTGGGAACAAAATGGAGATAGATATAGATACAAACAATGATTTGAGGGATAAGGATGAGGGCTCGCAAGGGCTCATATCCTTGGCGGGATCGGTGTCAATTCCGGACTAGGCTCTTCAGGGCCCGGAAAGGAATGGCTCCGGGAACGGCGAAGCTTCGGGTCCTCAAAAGAGCAACCGAATCGAAGCCGAAAAGAGGACAGAAAGGAAAGTAAGGGAGAAGGCCCTGGCAGAGCCGATTCCTGGATCTTCCTTGGCGAAGGACACGCCGCTGAGGGAGGTGGAGAAGGGGTACGTCGGAAAAAGAGGCCGACCGGGCTCTGCTGATACCCCCCCTTCGGCGGGGCGAGTCAACAAGAAGCATAAAGGAAAGGAAACTGGGACCTACGCGGCGGCTGTTGACCCTCTGGCGAGGGCGATTGTTGCGGAGGGATATCCGGACAGGGTTATAACTCCGGAGCAGTTGATCTTGCTGAGGAGGTTTATAGTGAAGGAGATGGCGGGGATCAGGGAGGTTCCTCTGCCCAGGTTCACCGCCCCAGCCACTCTGAGGAGTGGGGCCGTGGTCGTCAGAGGAGAGAGCGAGATGGCGCTCAATTGGCTCTCCGAGCGGATTGGGCACATCTCGCCCTGAGAAGAGGCTCAGCGTGGTGGGCCTAGAGATGCTTCAAAAGTGACAGAGGTCATCCGTCTGGGTACCGGGACCCCCGATGCCTGCGGCGGAGATTCTGGGGTTGCTGGAGAGGCAGAACCCGGGCATCACCACAGCGGTCTGGCACGTCTTCGCGGAGAATATAGGGGCCTTTCTTATGGGGATGAACTTTATTCTCGGGGTATCGGAGTCCAGCGTCCTCAAACTGAGGACGTTGGACTATTGGCTCAGCTATGGGCTCGAGCAGATTGTCGTATCTGCGCGGGCCGCGTGATGAAGAAGGGAAGGGCCAGGTGGAGGCCCAACCTGAGTCGTGTCCTCCATAAAGTGGACATGGCGGTGGTGGGCTTCACCCAGATTAACCTTCACCACAGCAAAGGCACTTCAGCAGTTTTAGCCAGGAGCATGGCTGTGGTGCACACAGGTATATGCTTCTTACAGGAATCATGGGTCTTCAAGGACTGCATCAGAGGGGTGTGGCAGACTCTTCAGGATCCCCACGGAGCCCAGGCCTAGGGCCGTAATTACGGTCAAAGGCATGGAGGCACAACTAATGCCAGAGCCGAGGAGGACTCACTCCCTCCGGTTCCAGTAGTGGAGCTGATGGACCACTGTCGAAAAGAGGGGCTGCCGCTAGTGGGGTGTGATGCGAATGCGTACCACACGGTCTGGGGCAGCACCAACATCAACGAGCGGGGAGGAAGGCTGCGAGTATTTGGTGACCACTGACCTGGAGATCCTGAATAGGGGAAACGAGCCAACTTTCCATACGGCGACCAGGAATGAGGTCCTTGATCTCACCCTGTGTTCCAGGAACGTGTTGGACAGTATTAAGGGATGGAGGGTTTCTAGCAAACCCTTTCTCTCGGACCATAAACGGATAGTATTTGGAATCACGAACGTGAGGCCGGAAACTGTCAAGCGAAGAAACCCAAGAAAGACGAACTAGATCTCTTTTCGAAGGGACCTCGAAGTCAGACTTGGGGGCTTTCCGAAGAGGCACGGATGGGCGAGATGGAACAGATGGAAGAGATCGAGCGTTGCGTAGAACACCTACGGGAGGCTTTGGTCGACAGTTACGAAAAGAATTGTCCCGAAAGGACAGTAAGATCGAATAGAAAGGTGCCGTCCAGTGATGGGGGCCGGCTCTGCAAGAGCTCAGGACAGAGGCTCGGCGCATATGGAACAGAGCCAGGAGCACGGAACTCCCCACTGACTGGGACAACTACTGGAGGTCCCAGAGGGCCTATAAGGAAGCCATAGCCTCTGCCAAGAAGAAAAGCTGGAGAAAGTTCTGCGAATCCATGGAGGAGGTCCCTGAGATCTTGACCAAGAATTCGGACTCCAACCTGCAGGCTGTGCGGCTGCCGGATGGTAGCCTGGTCTCTAGAGAACGCTGCTTGCTTCATCTCCTGGAAACTAACTTTCCTGGTTTCGAGAGAGCCCAGGGGGAGACATCAGGGACAGATGTACCGGGATTCTCTACACAAGCTCAGAGGGAGGACTGGGCACTAGCGGCAAGTATTGTCAGACCTAATAGAGTCAGGTAGGCCATTGGGACCTTTACGCCATTCAAGACAGCGAGGCCCAATGGCATTTTCCCAGCACTCTTACAGGAGGGGCTCGATCAGATCATTGGCCCTCTCACGCGAACGCTAAGGGCGTGTTTGGCCCTAACCTATACGTCTAAGGGCCGTGGCACATAGAAAAACTTAAGCCATAAGACTTAAGACTTAAGAATTTCATCCATACGAAATTCTCAGCATCGCTTAGGTTTCAAAATGGCTACCTTACTGCTCGACTGTGATTGGTTGATTCGCTTATGTCTTAATTTCTATTGCTTAAGTTTTTCTATGTGCCACGGCCCTAAGACCTGGAGACTGGCGAGAGTGGTATTCATTCCCAAGATCGGTAGGATTTGCTGCATCTCTGCCGAGGATTTCAGACCAATCAGCTTGACATCCTTCCTTTTGAAAACGTTGGAGAAGCTGGTTAATGTATACCTAAGGGATGTCATTCTGGTGCGGCATTCGCTGCACGAGAATCAGTTTGCATACAGAGTGGGGCTCTCGACGGAAACGGCACTCGCTGAGGGCTCTTATTGAAGACTAGTTGCGGAATGGGGGCTACGCGTTGGGAACCTTCCTGGACATTAAGGGTGCCTTTAATAATGTGGCGCATGAAGTGTGTAGGGAGGCTTCTCGAAGAGGCGTCCCGGACAGAGTAATAGGCTGGATTAAAAGCATGCTCCAGCGACAAGTCGTCACCACTCTAGGTAACACCAGTGTGGGGGTTGGGTTAGCAGAGGCTGCCCTCAAGGGGGAGGTGCTGTCCCCACTCCTTTGGTGCCTGGTGGCCGACGGGCTCCTAAGAAGCCTCAACAACAGGGGCTTCTACGCACAGGGATATGCCGACGATCTGGCGATTCTGGTGCGAGGCCCTTTCTTGAATACGCTCATGGAGCTTACACAAGGGGCCTTGGAGATTGTGGAGGAGTGGTGTGGAGATTCGGGCTTTTCGGTAAATCCCCGGAAGACTGAGCTCGTTATATTCACTCGCAAGTACAAAATAGGCTCTGTAACAGGGCCTGTCCTGGGTGGTGTCAGGTTGGAGTCGGCCGCATCCGTGAAGTATCTAGGAGTCATTCTGGATAGGAAGCTGATGTAGAAGAAGCTAAGTACCTTGAGAGTCGTTACAAGAGTGTCATCTCGTATTTCTGGATGTGTAGAAGGGCTTTCGGCCAGAGTTGGGGGATCAGCCCAGAGATGGTGTATTGGATCTACTCTGCCATTCTTCGGCCCAGGCTAACCTACGCCGTGGTGGTGTGGTGGCCTAGGGTCATGATGCCAAAGCGAGAGAGCTTTTGGAGCGGATCAGGGCCCTGGTTCTTAAAGGAATCCTGGGCGCCATAAGGACCACTCCCGTGGCAGCTATGGGGTTTCTGCTGGGGATTTGGCCTCTGCACCTGGCGGTTGTAGCTGGGGCAGCATCTGCTGCCTATAGGCTAGACTGCGAGGAAAGGTGGAGGCCTGGTACCAGACATACCAAGTTCCCCGACGGGTTGTTGGACCATCTGGTTTTTGGGATGAGGCAAGATGGTATGACTGCTCTACGTTCCCTGGAAAGGACCTATAAGGTACGATTTCCGGAGCGAAAAGAATGGCTGGACTCGCGGGACTCGGTGCTGGGCAGTGGGCTTATTCTTTTCACAGACGGCTCCAAGACTCTCGGGATCCGGGGCTGGCATCTACTGTTGAAGGAAAGGGATCAGAGAATCGGTCCCACTCGGTAGTTATGCCACCGTTTTTCAATCGGAGGTTATCGCAATTTTGTGGGGTACGCAGATCCTTCTCTCCGATGGAGAGAGGGGGAAACGCATCAGTATCTGTTCGGACAGTCAGGCGGTCCTTAAGGCCCTGTGCTCTTCGACAATCTCATCCAGGCTGGTCAGGGACTGTAGGCAGGCTCTGGAGGACCTGGCGTCTGACAACGAGGTGATTCTGGTATGGATACCGGGGCACTCGGGAGACCAAGGCAATGAAAATGCCGACGAATTCGCAAGAGAGGGGTCAGAGATGAGGGTGATGGGACCGGAGCCGGCGGTAGGGGTCTCGTTCTGTCTTGGCAGGGAACGGATCACACGCTGGCTGCGGGACCAGCACCTGCTCTCATGAAAAAGTGTGGCCGGATGTAGGCAGTCCGGAGCCCTGCTGGGGGATGCGCCCAGGGGGGATCTCGCTGCCTGTATCAGTTGACATGGGAACGCTTTTCAAGGGATCTATAAACAATGTGAACAGCGTGATAGTGATATTAGAAGGAGGAATTGGGCATTGCGCTGTTAGCTGCACGGGAAGGGGCTGCTCGGTCGCGTGTGACGTCTTCGGAAGCGAGGGGCAACGGGGTTCCCCCTTAGGATTTCGAGCACCGGGATTGGCAAATAATCAAGGATGCAGTATCGGAAATCTGCCAACTAATACATAGAATTCCTGAAGCGCGGGAAATTCTTCTCAATACTATAATGAATGGTAACATAAAAGATAGGGGTATTACATTTATTACAATAAGTTGATTTGAGTCAGCAGGACGGCGACGAGAGAATGTCTCCTCTCCCAAGTGTCTCGTCGAGACGACATCAGTCGATCGATCTCCCACGGGGGGGGGGGGGGCACCACATTTCACGACCTCAGAGATGGGCATGCTCCCAGCGAGAGGTAGGCTCGGCCAAGCCTCCGAATTCGTAAGCACATGTCGAGATGTCACAGGCTTGTCATCACCCTCCACCGTACGTCTAGCGCTATAAAATGAGACATTTTTACAAGCCATCACAATATTAATGTTCTTATTTTTGGTAAAAACAGGACACTGCTTAAATGTAGATTTATGGGGACCGCCACAATTGCGACACTTCACCGGTTTATCGCACGTGCCGTGCGCTTTATCGCCGCACACAATGCAACAGGTCTCACTCTTACACGAGATTTTTGTCGCCAAATCTGTAGCAATTAAAGCATTGTCTGGTTTGGGAGACATATGGCCTAACCTTGAGGCAAATGTTGTTGGAAAAGATGTTTAAATCCCTAACGTCGACTCCCTTGAACGTTACTATAATATTATCCGTCTCAGATAAGACCGATTTTCTCTCTTCGCTATTCCACTTACGTCGGTACATGCGCTCCAGGCCGACAGTGCCCACTCTATCCTGTATTATCGACCACAGGTCCTTTATCGACGAGGACCAATCAGATATCTATCTGCCATAGTGAATTAGACGAGGGCCAATCAGATAGACACTATGACACCTTACTTATCATGGTACGCTGTTCTACAAAGGCTTTTAATATTTTGGCTCGGGAAGTTTTTCTATTGTCTCTAAGGCAAAATTCGCATCAGTGTAATCCCTGAATTCAGCCTCAGCAGAAAAGTGATTTAACATAACAACCGACGCGGGACTAACACAGCAATCAGCCAAGGTCATCCAAATTCTAATATGATTTTTGCCTTTTCTGGAAGAAGTCAGGCCAGGGGGAGAGCCTTAGCGTAATTTTCGTCTTTCCTCGGAAGCTATCGTCATACCTTGTAATCGCTGGTCGAACTTGTTGTTGTGTACATTTTTTCAATTCAGCCCCATCTATCATGTAAGCCTCCCTATCGTGTTCTATCTCCATCTATCCTCCAAATCTATCTCCATGGTATCCTCCGGTACATCATCCTCAGGAATGGGGGGTATATTACGTCTTCTATCTAATTCCTCGTCTTTCTGTTTCCTAAGGGCGCAGTTCTTTCAATCCTTCACGGTGCGCCACTCAGACTCAGTCATATGTTTCTTGAAGGCAAGATCGAAGTCTGGCTCCGAGACACCAGTTTTCATTCTCTTGTAAGCCTTCCCCGATGCCTCTTCATCATAAGCTCTTGAATTACCAAGCATCAATTGCGGATCAGCGGGAACCTCCATTACAGTACGTTTAATCGGTCGCTTGATACGAAGCTCCCCCTCCGAAAGGGGAGCATCAAATATCAATTATTACGATACCGCCCACAAAGCCGAGGAGGAAGGCAATAAATCCTCAAAAAGACTCATTATGTACACCGCAACAAAAAAAGGATAGTTCAGTATACTAAGCGGAACGAGCGCGAGAACACGTCCGTCGCGTACGGCGGCTCAACCCGAACCCGAGATGGTGGACAGTGTCGTGACAGATTAGGTCAGGTTAGTGACAGGATATTATCGCAACTTTATGAAGTGTATAAAATTTTGTGAGTGAATAAAAACTTCGAAGATTCGTAGTCTTAAATTAGAATGATACGTATAATCAAAATCAGAAATGTCTAGTTTGACGGTACTGATTTATTTTTTTATAATATTTTTTTATAATATTATTATTTATAATATTTATTATAAATATAATTTATAATAAAAATCAAAGGCGTCTATTTGACAGTACTGATTTATAATAAAAATCAGAAGCGTCTATTTGACGGTACTGATTTAGAATAAAAATCAAAAACGTCTATTTGATGGTATTGATTTATTTTTTATAACAAAAATCAAAGGCGTCTATTTGACGGTACTGGTTTATTTTTTATAACAAGAATCAAAGGCGTCTATTTGACGGTACTGATCACTGAAATATAGTAATACTGGAACGGGCACTGGCGTGCTAAGCCCGTGTACGGAAAACGAGGTAAGGATAGATAGATTTTGTGATCAACCTCTCTCTCTCCGGGCATGCGCAGACCGCTGTAGTACAGGCAAAGTAAAAAGTTAAGCCTGCAGACAACTTGCATTGAATATCGAAACGTAACCTTCGTAGATTGTTGACCAAATACTTTTGAGCGTTACTATACGAAAAGGACAGGCTACTCGCAAAATCGCCCCTCTCTGTCGTATCGCATCTAGCGCGCCAGTGCGCGTTCCAGTATTACTATATTTCAGTGGTACTGATTTATAGTAAAAATCAGAAGCGTTTGTTCTGACGGTACTGATTATAATAAAAATTAAAAACGTCTTGTTTTTATGACTGTACTGATTATTACAACAATATTGGTTGCGTTCTCATGGAAATGGCCGTTGTAGGGACCTATTCAATGTTCTTAATATTGAATATCATTCAATAATATGATTTTGTACTGTAGTTTTAGTCATACTTCAAGATACAAAACTAATACTATATATCAAAGTCTAGCACAAATTATTAAATATATTCCTTTTATAAGATATAATATCAATGTTCTTAATATTGAATATCATTCAATAATATGATTTTATAGTATAGTTTTAGTCACACTTCAAGACTAGTACTACACGTCAAAGTCTAGCACAAATTATTAAATACATTCCTTTTATAAGATATAATATCAATGTTCTTAATATTGAATATCATTCAATAATATGATTTTATAGTATAGTATTAGTCACACTTCAAGACATAAAACTGGATATACATCAAAGTCTAGCACAAATTATTAAATGTATTCCTTTTATAAGATATAATAAAGTTGTTAAATAATAAAGTCGTTATGTTATTATACGTACTAAAATCATACGCGATTTTAATGTTTATTAAAATATTATCAGGGTGAGGGGCCCACAATTTGTAGGGCGGTCCTGCAGTGCCTGGTAAAAGGAAATTTGGACGCTTTAGCCGTCTCAGAACTTCGAGAATCTTGGTAACAATGAGAGGAAAAGGATGGAAAATCATATATCTGTCCTCCTCGTATCGTAAACAATCGAGGTGGCAACATTGCACGCACAAGCGTGCAATGTATATATGCTTGAGCTAGTGTCGATAATATAGGAAATTTTTATATCATATTCTAGATTATCGTTCTCGTGCAAGTTCATCCGTCAGTTTAGGATTCCCTTAAGGGGATCCTAGAGTGACATAATTACCGATTGAGCATTGATATTTTTTATTCCTTGAAATTATCAAATTAGTTTTACAGAATACAAAATCCTTCTCCAGGATTAAAGTGCACGCAAAAATGAACCCCGCGTGTATCGATTCATATAAAAAACGAATAAAAATTTTAAATATTACTGCCACTTGACAATAATATTTACTGAACACAAAAATTCTACAATTTATATATGCAAAATGAGATGTTGGCGGAGTAGGGACAACATGCACGAACAATATTATGCAATTAAATGCATTGAAATTAAGATTAGAAGGCTAGAAAAAAAAATTATATGGAATGAAATTTTACAAGTACAAATAAGTAATATTTTTTTATTTTGTTTTATACGAAATCGATACTCGTGTGATTCATTTTTGCGTGTACTTTAATCCTGCAAAAGGATTTTATATTTTGTAAAGCCAATTTCATAATTTATAATATTATAGCTTAGAATTCCGCTCTACATTATCGACCTCGATCAAGTTCGAGCGTCACTTTAGAATTCCCTTAAAACTGAAAACCATTTGCCTTCACTTTCGATAATGTTCCTGCCGCATCCGGACCTTGGATATCCAAGAACTACCTATAGCCATATATCGAAATATCCATCGTCACAATTTTATAATAATATGTAATATATCTACTTCACTAAATGCACTATTTAAATTTAAAAAAATATCAATAGTTTTAGCTTTATAATAATTTTTAAATATAACTTATTTATATATGACATTATTATTTGTTTTCATTCGGTATAATGAAAAAGACAATATTTATATTATAGAATATGTATTATGATAAATATATTACATTAAAACATAGTATTTTTTAAATTCTTACCTATTAAGAGCGAGTTCTTGCCGCTTTTCCATGGTCAGATCAGAAAATGTCCGCACGAGGTCGAGAAATGAAGCAGTTGTAACATAGATCTTTCTACTCGTTAGTTCGTAGAATTTTACACTTGCATCTTTGACACAAATATGGAAAAACTTACAGACATCTATGGCCTCATGTTTAATATTTTCAGGAAGTTCGACATCGGCTATGATACGCTGTGCCACCTTTTTATTACACACGATACTTTTTATTAACAATGATCTCTCTCGCATGATTACATATAAGCATGTACATTCTTGTACATGTGTATGCATATACATATAAACACTCACCGGCAAAAAAAAACAGGCTACCTAATTTTATTCAAAGGACTCCGCACATTTGATATGAAAAATGGCTTTTAGTTAGATTTCGCTAAAATTAAAATATATTATTGTCCACACCTTCCTGATAAAAAGTGTCAATGGGCACAACCTTCTAAAAGTAATAGTTTAGGAGTTACAAAGCTATAAAGTCTCAATATTAGAATTTGGAGGTGAAGCTAACATACTTCTTAGAAGTTTAATTTTGTTCAAGTAAATGCAACTATGTGATGATTAGAAAATGTATACATGTGATGATTAGAGAATGTATAAATATAATTCGGCGTCGATGTATATATAGGGTGACGAAAAAAATTTGATTTTATCGTTAAATAAAAATGAGGAACAAAGTTGTTCATGCCATGCTGATCAAAAGCTTTTTCTCACCCTATATATATATATATATATATATATATATATACATATATATATACAGAGTGAGCCATTTTAATTAACGCACGCAATTATTTCGGAAACAAAGCATTTTAGAGAAAAAGGTTTCCTACAAAAGTTGTTTGACTTCAAGGGGGACATAAGATGGTGCCCTTGGTTTGACTTTGTATAATTATTTGAAGATCATGTGAAGGTCACCTTCGATTCTTTAAATGGAACCTTATAGTTTTTATTACATATTCTTGTAGCATATTTCAAGAGGTTTCCAAAACGCTATAAATAAATATGTTTCTGTCAAGTATTTTTCGAGATAATTTAAATTTTGTCATGACACTTTTTTAATGTAAAATTCAAAATATCTTGTAAAGTTTTTATTTTTTAATGACTTGACTCTAATACTACTACGATCATTTGACCTTGACACGCTTACTCAAGGTCAAATAAAGATCAATTTAATTTTTTAAAATAAAAACCTCTATTTTCTATTGCATTTCTCAATTAAACAACTTTAAATTAAATTTTCAAACTGACTCGAAAATTTTTTATTTTATAGAAGCTTATGAATATATCAAAAATATTAATTTAAAGTTGTTTAATCGAGAAATGCAATAGAAAGTAGAGGCTTTTATTTGAAAAAATTGAATTGACCTTTATTTGATCTTGAATAAGCGTGTCAAGGTCAAATTATCGTAATAGTATTAAAATCAAGTCATTAAAAAGTGAATACTTTACAAGATATTTTGTACTTTACATTAAAAAATGTGTGCGCGCCGGGAGGGCAAGGGGGGAAGCGCGCCGAGACTCATGCTTACAGCGTGGCCTCTCCCATGTCTCGCCGCACCGCGCCGGCAGCCTATTCTTCTTATGCTGGGCCGTCCTATCGCCGAGCGGGCTCGCGCGCTCCTCACGGCGCGCTCTCATTCGCACAACTTAAAAAATTAATTTTTCGGTTAATATTGCGAATTTTACAAAATGGTATGGGACTTTTCTGTTTATCTCAGTCCCTTCTATCTCCCCATGACCGGTTGCAGAAGTCTTAAAATTCACCCTGTATATATATATATATATATATATATATATATATATATATATATATTGTAAGGCACAATCCAGTAAAGCCCGCCACTTTTGGTGCTGTATCCCGCGGCGTGCGAGATATCCCTCCGCAGAACTATGCGCGCGCCGGCATGCTCGAGCACGGCCCGGATCTCGGGACTTGAGTCCCGGCCGCGAGAGTGATAGCATCGTCTTCCCCTCGATCGTTTTCCCGGGTTTATTCCCGTCTGTTCGTATCAAGTCATTGTGTACGCGTCTGGTTTGCTTTACGTTACTTTCCCCGGCGCTTTGTGATAATAAGTATAAGTACCAACACGCATTCGCGTCTTGTTTATGACGTGCCTTGTGGTCACGTTGCTTATTAAATATACAGATTTAACCCAATATCGTCTGTCGCCTTCATTTCCCACTCTCGACCGTCCTGACACCCCTTACAATGTATATATATATATATATATATATATATATATATATATATATATATATATATATACATATATATATATATATATATATATATATATGTGGAGATTAAAAAATATGTAGACTTTATTATAAAAGTACAGAGAGTAGTGACTAACTCGAGGAACGGCTACAGTGAGACTGCCCTTCGTCGCTCGCTTCGGGCTTTTATATCCTAAGTTTTCCGAAACAAAAGCCGATCGTTTTATGACCTGTCCATCGAATGCGACGCATTTCAACCGTCGTGTGAACATAAAAAAAACAAAAGGAAACGTGTCTGAACGTGTACCAGCGTGTACTTACAAAAGAAAGTCGGATATTACGGACAAAAGTAAAATTTCTTAATCCTACATATATATATATATATATATATATATATATAGGGTGTTAGAAAAGTCTGGAAACGGTCGAATATCTGAAAAATAAAGCATTTTAGAGAAAAATGGTTCAGACATGTATTTTATGGTTTCGCAAGGGCTATAAGGTGGTGCCATTGGTTCGACCTTGAAGAGTCATTTGAAGGTCACGTGAAGGTTACCTCAATTTTTTAAAATGACACTCCCTATTTTTTATTCTTGTAACTGATCTCGAGAGCTTTCCAAAACACTATAATCAAATGTTTTTTCATCATTTACTTTTCGAGTTATAAGGCTTCAAAAGTACAATACCGCCGACATTATCGTTAACCGAGATGTACCACGTGGAGGTTGCACGATCGGATTTACATCTCTTGTGCGTGCGTGCGTGCGTGCGTGCGTGCGCGCGTGCGCGCGTGCGTGCGTGCGTGCGTGCGTGCGTGCGTGCGTGCGTGCGTGCGTGCGTGCGTGCGTGCGTGCGTGCGTGCGTGCGTGCGTGCGTGCGTGCGTGCGTGCGTGCGTGCGTGCGTGCGTGCGTGCGTGCGTGCGCGTGCGTGCGTGCGTGCGTGCGTGCGTGCGTGCGTGCGTGCGTGCGTGCGTGCGTGCGTGCGTGCGTGCGTGCGTGCGTGCGTGCGTGCGTGCGTGCGTGCGTGCGTGCGTGCGTGCGTGCGTGCGTGCGTGCGTGCGTGCGTGCGTGCGTGCGTGCGTGCGTGCGTGCGTGCGTGCGTGCGTGCGTGCGTGCGTGCGTGCGTGCGTGCGTGCGTGCGTGCGTGCGTGCGTGCGTGCGTGCGTGCGTGCGTGCGTGCGTGCGTGCGTGCGTGCGTGCGTGCGTGCGTGCGTGCGTGCGTGCGTGCGTGCGTGCGTGCGTGCGTGCGTGCGTGCGTGCGTGCGTGCGTGCGTGCGTGCGTGCGTGTGTGTGTGTAAACGGGTTTTTACTGAATTAATTGTTTAAATTGTCTTCCGTTTGCTGCTTGACAATGACCTAATCGTAGATAAAATTCATTTAAAACGTTTCGTCTCATTTCTGGTGAGATAATATTTACTTGGTGCAGTATGCGTTCCCTAAGGTCTGCCAAATTAGCAGGTTTCGTTACGTATACATTGTTTTTAACGTATACATTGTTTTTAATAAAAAGTAGTCCAATGGAGAAAGATCTGGTGATCTAGAGGGCCATTCTATTTCTCCACGTCTTCCTATCCATCGGTTTGGGAAAGTATTAATTAAATATTGACGCACTATTACTGCATAGTGTGGCGGTGCACTATCTTGTTGAAACCAAGTATTTTGTATGTTTTCGTCAAACAAATTGTCAATAGCAAGAAGTATTTGATTTTGCAATAAATCTAAATAAATGTTTGCATTTAAGTTTCCTTCGATAGAGAAGGGCCCGATAATACCACGTTCGCAAAAACCCGCCCACACGTTTAGTTTTTGAGGATACTGTGTGTGGAGATCACGCATTCAGTGAGGATTCTCGTCACTCCAATAGCGGCAATTCTGACGATTTACCGTACCATTTAATTCGAAAGAAGCTTCGTCGGAAAAAATGATGTTATTAAGAAAAGTGTTATCATTATCGCATAGACGCATCATTTCATCGCAAAACTCAATTCTTCTATCGAAATCACATTCCGCTAGCTCCTGAGTAAATTTTATTTTGAAAGGATGCCATTTTTCTTTCATCATAATTTTATGAACGGAAAATGTACTAACTTCAGTCGCCTGTGCTACCTTCCTTATCGAAGAATGAGGATTTTCTACAAATGATTGCATTACATTCAAACTCTGATCAAAATTTATAGCTGATTTTGGTCTACCACTCCGCGGGCGGTCCTTGACAGATCCCGTTTCTTCGAATCGTCTGACAGTTTTTTGAACTGTAGACTTTGAAATGGGTTCACGAACTGGATAAGTATCGTTAAACAAAGTCGTTACTTGTTCGAAGGACCTAACGCGGTCACCATATCCTCGCATCATTAATAATGTAATTCTTTCCCTTTCAGTCAATACCATTTTGGCTACCGAAGGTCTTTCTTACTTTGCAAAAGCAATTACTTTGACTTGATATACGAACAAGTCATTTACTACTTGTATGACGAATACAATCTGCATCTAGTATCTAACATCTAATTTTTTAATATTGTTCAATTTCGTAGTACTTAAAGTGCAAGGTTCAAGCTTTAATTTGACTTTTTTATTTATTTAACGAAATTTTCAGCACATCGGAATCACCCGATATAAATATTAAAATTAAAATTAAAAACAATGTATACGTAACGAAACCTGCTAATTTGGCAGACCTTAGGGAACGCATACTGCACCAAGTAAATCTTATCTCACCAGAAATGAGACGAAACGTTTTAAATGAATTTTATCTACGATTAAGTCATTGTCAAGCAGCAGACGGAAGACAATTTGAACAATTAAATCAGTAAAAACCCATTTACACACACACACACACACACACACACACACACACACACACACGCGCGCGCACGCGCACACACACACACACACACACATACACACACACACACACACACACACACACACGCACACGCACACGCACACGCGCACGCGCACGCGCACACACACACACACACACACACACACACACACACACACACACACACACACACACACACACACACACACACACACACACACACACACCACACACACACACACACACACACACACACACACACACACACACACACACACACACACACACACACACACACACACGGACGCCGAATTATATTTATACATTCTCTAATCATCACATGTATGCATTTACTTGAACAAAACTAAACTTTTTAGCAGTATGTTAGCTTCACCTCCAAATTCTAATATTGAGACTTTGAAGCTTTATAGCTCCTAAACTATTGCTTTTAAGAGATTGGGCCAATTGATATTTTTATCAGGAAGGTGAGGGCAATAATGTATTTTAATTTCAGCGAAATCTAACTGAAAGTCATTTTCCATATAAAATGTGCGGGGTTCTATTTGAACATTTTTTAATAGTAATAACTCTGCAAAAATTCATTGTATTGAAATGAAACAAAGCTCAAATTAAATCTTTCTCTTAAAAACAAAAAACTAAGATTGAGAGATACGTTTTCCAATATGATGGACGTTGAAGATAGTGTTTGAAAAATGGGATAAAATTGTTTTATTTCAATTGCTGTGTCGCTCAGAAGAGTCAGCTCCCTGGTATAAAAATGTATAAGTTTTTAAACTCATTCATTTCTTAACAAATCCATATTTCGAACATTTGCCTACGATTTCTTTTAACAGAATTATATCGTTTTGAAGAAAATGTTACTAAAAGATATATGCATACACTGTGTATACACGACGTCATTAATGCCTAGCCATACTAACTTATTCAGAGTGTACTTTTCTCTTTCCATACGCTTCCATATTAGAAAAAAGGACATACTTTGAACTAGTGCAGCTAGTATGGCTAGGCATTAGTGACACCGCATGTATATACACGCACTCACATGATATGTAAATTCGATTGTTTACTTTCAAGAGAAAACAATTTTTGCAGATTTGAAGTTTCCACTTTAATTTCCTTTTTGGAAAAGTTTTCTACAATAATTTGTTTCCGAATTACAAATTTTAAAGAACAGTCTTTTTGTAACATTTTCTTCAAAAAGATATGACTCTGTTAAAAAAATCTTAGAAAAATGTTCAAAATATGGATCTGTTAAAAAATAAATGAGTTTAAAAACTCATACATTTTTGTACCAGAGAGCTGACTCCTCTGAGCGACATAATTTAAATAAAAACTTTTTCCGCATTTTTCATACAGTACTTTCAACGTCCATCATTTTGTAAAACCTCTGTTGTCTATCAATTTCAGTTTTTTTATTAAGGTTATTAAGAAGAAGATTTAAGCTTTAATTTGAGCTCTGTTTCATCTCAATATGATGAGTTCTTGCAGAGTTATCGCTATTGAAAAATGTTCGATTTTACTCAAAAATTTGAGTAAAATTAAATGGTCCGTTTTTTTGCAGGTCAGTATATACATATATACAAGGTGTCCCGTAAAGACAGTAACAATGCTTAAAGGTAAATTTTTGAGATTATTTTAAGACAAAAATCTTAATGCCAAAATACTTAGGCTTTAAATGAGGATTTGTAGTTAGCGAATGAAGTAGCCTAATGTTGGCGCGCTCAGATATGATACAACGCACAATGCTAAAGGCGAAAGCTGACAGTCATTCTTCTTGTTAATATCGATGTTGAGATTACATATACTTACAGAAAGAATAGGTTTGATTTTACTAATGTTTGCAAATGCACTGTCTATGCAGATAAAATTTTATTGAAAATATTATAAAAGAAAAAATATAATATATATAAAATATAATATAATATACAGGGTGTCCAGAAATTCGCGCATTCGGTGCACGTGAGGTGATACTATATGATAAAAGAAACAACTTTTTCCTTTAGCAAAATTCCACCCGACAAGTAGTTTTCGCAGGCGAGCAGATTGAACTTAACGAATAAGCGCGATTATCCATGTGGTATGCAGGGCCGTCGCGCGCTTCTAACTCACTCATTCATTGAAAAATAAAGACATATGTAAATAGTAATAATTTATGAGCTAAACGTCTTATTATTCTAAGTATTGCACACAATTGCGCATGATAATTAAATAATATTACTAAATATTAAGAATAGTTTACTAATTAAATGAGAATACGTAACCTGTACAAATGTCGAATATTTGATTTATTGTGTAACAGTGATTAAAAGTAAAGTAAAATATTTGAGTTAAAGTATTATAAGAGCTAATTATGTTTTTATTTTTTTTTGCTATGAAAATACAAAGAACTTGTCCAAAATTAATTTTTAACATGTTATAAGAATTACATAATTACATAAAATCTCAATAACAGTTGTATCAATATCTGGAAATTTATTACACATTTTTTAAACAATTATTTACAAAGTATTATGTAAGCACAAAAGAATTTAAAAAAATTGTAAAAGCATGAAAATTGTTTCGATACAAAAAATATGAAAATATTAACATTTATTGAAATAAATAATTTTTTGAAAATATGCTTCCGACACACTTTGTAGACATAATTCTTTTAAAAATAAGTCCAAAATTTTATAATTAAACATATGGATCTAAAATAATAATTAGATAACATACGTAGAAGCGCGTGTTCGTGATGTTGAAAATTAAAAGTTCACAAAATTTTGAAGAAACTTTAATCTTTGAGCTATTATAATTTTGTGAAAAAAACGTACAATAATTGTTATGGAGTCATTTTAAAGGACGAGGTTTTTACTTACACTTGCTTTGGTTGCATTGGTTCTCTTTAAGATAATTTTACACTAAGAAATGAGAAATTCAAAAAGAATTTATCTCAAAAATTTTGTAAAATATTTGAGGTTTAAATTCTTTTTGAATTTCTCATTTCTTAGTGTAAAATTATCTGGAAGAGCACAATTTTTGAGGTTTAAACTTTTTTTGAATTTCTCATTTCTTAGTGTAAAATTATCTTAAGGCGAATCAATGCAACCAAAGCAAGTGAAAGTAAAAACTTCGCCCTTTAAAATGGCTTCTTAACAATTATTGTATGTTTTTTTCACAAAATTATAATAGCTCAAAGATTAAAGTTTCTCCAAAATTTTGTAAACTTTTAATTTTCAACATCACGAGCACGCGCTTCTACGTATGTTATCTAATTAGTATTTTATATCCATATGATTAATTATAAAATTTTGGACTTATTTTTAAAAGAATTATGTCTACAAAGTGTGTCGGAAGCATATTTTCAAAAAATTATTTATTTCAATAAATGTTAATATTTTCATATTTTTTGTATCGAAATAATTTTCATGCTTTTACAATTTCTTTAAATTCTTCTTGTGCTTACATAATACTTTGTAAATAATTGTTTAAAAAATGTGTAATAAATTTCCAGATATTGATACAACTGTTACTGAGATTTTATGTAATTATGTAATTTTTATAACATGTTAAAAATTAATTTTGGACAAGTTCTTTGTATTTTTATAGCAAAAAAAATAAAAAGATAATTAGCTCTTATAATAGTTTAACTCAAATATTTTACTTTACTTTTAATCACTGTTACACAATAAATCAAGTTTTCAACATTTGTACAGGTTACGTATTCTCATTTAATTAGTAAACTATTCTTAATATTTAGTGATATTATTTAATTATCATGCGCAATTGTGTGCAATATTTAGAATAATAAGACATTTAGCTCATAAAGCTTATTACTACTTACATGTCTTTATTTTTCAATGAACGAGTGAGTTAGAAGCGCGCGACGGCCCTGCATACCACATAGATAATCGCGTTTATTCGTTAAGTTCAATCTGCTCGCCTGCGAAAACTACTTGTCGGGTGGAATTTTGCTAAAGGAAAAAGTTGATTCTTTTATCATAAAGTATCACCTCACCTGCACGAATGCGCGAATTTCTGGACACCCTGTATATAAATAAAATATAATATATATAAAAGAAAAAATATAATATATTCTCACACAGAACCGAAAGATTGCAGAAAGATTGCAGAAATGTTATACCACAATATTGTAATATTGCAGAATGATTGCAATAATGTATCTCTAATTGCATTATGTTTCCGCAACATTGTAACAATATTCTTATTACAGCAATAAGAAAATGTCCGGTTTTGATAAGATTGCTCTGCAATATTGCATTTATATTGCAAGGCAATGCATTTGCAATAAATATTAAAAATATTATTTTTATTATATTTTTACATTTATTTGAGTTACATAGGAAAATAAAAAAATAATCGTATATCTGTATACTTATAATATTTTTTATTTGAATACATCGAATTTAATATATTCTGTTTCATAATTACCATATATTATTTATTATTTATATGAGTATTTATATATATAAATAAAATTTATAAAGAAATATAATCAAACTTAAATATATAGGGGAGAAGGGTCAAATGGGAGCCACTTAAGGATAAAGCCAAAAAAAATTTATTATAAATATTATATATTTGTTTGAATTAAAGCGAATCTTGAGCTACAATAATTGAGCTTCTTGATAGACTTCACAAGAATTGTTAAAAATTATTCAATATGTTTTTTTTAAGATGAAAAAAAGCAGCTTTGGCTCTCATTACCTAGAATACGTGGTAATGAGAGTCTGTACGCGGGGTAATTAGAACCATAATAAACCTACACTAAATAAATGTAAAATACAAAAATATATTTTTCGCCTTATTATGGCACAAAACAATATATTTTTACGAGTAGAAACTTTAATTATCATAGAAAAATGCAAAATTTAAAATTAAATATACATACTTTTACAAACAAAAACTGTAATTATTATAGAAAAATGCAAAATCTAAAAAAAATGCCCATTTTACGGCACAAAACATTATACTTTTATCAACAAAAATTTTAATTATTATAGGAAACGTCAAACTTTAAAAAAAATCAGCCATTTTAATACTGACGACAAAAATCACACATATAATGTGTAGATGAATTGCATCCAAAGCATTCAGCGTGAGTCCAATTGCCACAGGATCTGCATCGGTACCATAATTCGTTTTATTTCTCTGTTTCAGCACAAAGGATGCAAATATTTTCAATATCATTATCATTATTTTTATTTCAGCAAATGATATTTTTATTTGGAGAACTGGATTCATCTGTACATATTTTTTTACTTTTTTATTTTGTTTATTTCTTTTTCATTTCAGATTTTTTTCCTGTCTCTTTCGACGCTTTAGTCTCTTTTATTAATCATTTTCTTTTCTTCTCTTCCAAAACAGTCTTGTTGGGAGAAACGGTGATTATTTCAAAATGTAATTTATTTCTGCTTTTTCTGCTACTACGCGAGGTTGATGGATTCGGAGAAATTATTGTTAAAATCGAAGACAACTCAGCAGAATCGTTAATAGCAAATGTCTCGTTATGTATGTTTTGCTACTAGGTTCTGTTACTAGATATTACTGACTTACAGTGCTCTGAATCGTAGTACTGATATTCGGCTGAGTCTGAAGATTTTCTTGTTCGTTTGGCAAATCTGCATTCATTACATCAGTAGCTGCAGTGTCTGTAGCAAGAAAATCTTCGTCACCGAATATATTGACAATGAGATTTATTAGACCTATACTTGTGTACATGCCTGTGTAACCATTGATGCTCTTGTTAACCGAAGCTACTTTCCCATAGGCATTCTGAAACAGTCCAGCCATTTTATATGGAGTAATTTCGACAAAGTTCTTTGATTTTAGAGAAAAATCACACTCTCTATTATATGTCTTTTTTAAAGGACCAAAAAATGTGGATCTAGTGGCTGAAGGCAGTGAGACAAGTGGGGTGGTAGAGCGAGCACTGTAATATGATTTTCTTTGCAAAAATAGTAAGCTTTTAGCATGGGGTGGCTGTTGTGATTATCCATAATCAATAATATCTTATTATTTTCAAAGGGTTTAATGAAATTCTTAAAATGTTTTAACCATTTCAAAAACAGTGTTTCATTTGTCCATTCATTTTTTGAGCAATCATATTGTGGGCGTGTTCGCTTATCGGTCACTGCCGAAGATGTTGAGGAGTGCTCGTGGAAGGTGTAGTCATATTGAACTAGAAGATTTTATGTCGACTAACTTTAGTTTATTCAGGTACTATTTTACAATATATACAAGTATGTACATTTTGTTTTTGGATTCTGTATATGTGGCCCTGACAAGGGCCGTTTGGAATAAAAGTGAGGACTTAGCGAATACGTTCTCGTCAAGTTATTTCGGTGAAAGTCTTACAAGGGAACCACACATCCTTCGGGTCACCAATTTCTTTTAAATTTGGCAAGTACATAGTATGAGTATAGAAGTGTAAAATGATAAACAAAGACGACGCACCTCTCAAGCATTTTCGAGAAATCGTGGTTTGATTTTTATGCGTTCCTTAAGTCTCAAGCAGTACACAAATTTTCAAGCAGCGGCGTAGCGCAGCGGACTAGACGCTACGCTAGAACTTTTGAGGTTGCGGGTTCGCGCACCATTGTGCTTGTAATTTTTTCACACTGTTTTTTTTTTATTATTTATGCAGAAAAGTATTTACTATATATATTAATAAACGGACAATTATAAATTTTAATTTTTTTATTTGTTTTAAATAAAAATGGCCAGTGCAAACAATAAGCGTGCATATAATAAGTATGTGTATGTGCATGTGTGCGTGTGCGTGTGTCGCCACACATATATTGCACCTGGGGATCCATCTTTCTCAAGAAAAACAGAATGACGTTGTCGTGGAAAAATAAACAGTGGCGGTACAAATGTGCCTGTGGCACTCGTAGCACAAACGACAGTTATAGTTTTTGCTCTTTCCCAAGAAGTGATAGTTCCTATGCGTTTTTACCCCATTTTTGCTACAATTTTATTTGGTTCTTGCACAGTAGATATTCCTGTCTCGTCCATGTTAAAAATTTGATAAGATTGAAATTTATGCTTATCATAATAACTTCCTCAAGATTAAAAAAAACCGGTTAAATTCTTCTTTATTAAATCCTTGTATTAATGCTCAGCGATTCTGGTTTCTGAATACTGACTCTAGGATTTCTTCTGAGAAATCCCTCCGACCAATCTGGTCCAGCTAATTTAGCCTCCTTATTAAAATTGTGAGGAATTTTTAACCTTTCAACACATTTAAACGCGACTTTTCGAAATCGTATTGTGTCTAATCCATCAAAAATATTTGTGAATGAGGTGATCAGCAAGTGTGTCTTCTTGCTTTTTATTGAAAATTGGTTTTCTTCCAAGACGAGGAGCTGTTTGTTCAATCATAAGTTGTATCGTTTTTGCAAAGTGCTGTACGGAATTCGAAACTGTGTAGCAGCTTGTGGATGGATATTTTATCTTTATGTATCTCTAATTGCCATATTTAATGTTTCCAATGTCCATTGTAACTTTTCTATCGTTCTGTTTCGTCTTCGCAGCCTCTAAAATCATAATAAGGTTATAAAAGATCGACATGATAATGAGAGCCATTTGATGATCATTACCCCGAACGGAATTTTTAATTGGAATTTATTTATCAAAAAATGTGTTTCAAGACAAATAGTTGTTTATATGTATTCTAATGATAACGTGTAATAAGGTATGGTAATATGTGTTCTTAATACTCACATTTTATCGCCAAAGATCAACGAAAATTAAAGTGGCAGAGTGCAAAACTAGTTCTGGCCTCTTTGGACGTCAAATAACAATTGAGTGATGATACAACGCATTAGCTGCCTCTTTCTCGCGTCTCTCCAGCCCAGCACTGAGCAAAACACGTACGCTCGAACGCTCGCTTGGATATACGTATAACTACAAAACTCCCATTACCCCCAGGCTTCTATTACTCCGTGCTACCCTAACTAATAAATAGAAGTTAAACAAAAATTAAACTTTTAAGATTATAAAATTGAAAGTTAGAAAAGTACAAAACAGTAAAATAAAAATTCTCTTTTAAATTGAATTAAAAGTAGTTATAAATTGCATATTAAAAGTTACAGCATAGTAAGTTTAGATTTTTTAAAAAGAAAAAGAACAGTATGTTGCTGCGATGATTCCGCAATCACGCTGCCGTCTTACATCGTAATATGTCTGATATTACAAGAGCTAATCTCAGCAATATTTCAGAAACATTGCCCTGCAATCTGCAATATTACAATATTTCTGCAACAGTTCTGCAATGTAACGGCAAGATTCTGTGCTGTATGGGATGATACATAAAACGTAAACATTTCATAAAATGTCATTTGACAGCTTACATTTGCAACATGAAATCTGTTGCTAGCTGCTGAAACTTCATATCTTGGCACTGGTTGTTGTACAGTCAGTGACTAAAAGGTTCCAACACTTTTTTTAATAATTGTTGGAACGCGTAAAAATTTTGAGAATGCGGATCACTATCTCTGGATACATATAATAAGCGGTTATGATAGTTGTCAAAGTGATACAGAATCGTATGGAAAAAAAGTGGAATCAAGAAATGCATTTGTATTTCGCGAAAAATTCTCAAGATACGTTTTTGATATTGTAAGATGATAGTATAATGGAGTAAATTTCGTTTTACAAATTTATTCTGTATCAATTTGACAGCTGTCATAACCGCTTACTATATGTATCCGGAAATAGTGGTCCGCATTCTCAAAATTTTTACGCGTTCCAGAAATCAATAAAAAAAAAATGTTGCAACCTTTTAGTCACCGACTGTATCATACCTGAGCTCGCGAATCTCATTCGCTAATTATAAACGCTTCTAATTCAAAAACTATTATAGCCTAAGTATTTGGTATTAAAATTTTTGTTTTATAATAATCTCAAGAATTTACCCTTAAGCATTATTACGACCTTTACGGGTTACCCTGTATACATATATATATATATACATATACGTATATATACAGGGTGTCCCAGAATTGTGGAACAAATTTTCATGAGCAGGTAGAGCGGACGAAACTGAATCGAAAAGTCCTTTACCATTTTGCAATTTTTGCAATAGTTAACAAGATATTAATGATTAAAAATCACCGTATTAGCCCGGCCCTCCGCCGAATATAAGCGCGCGGCGCGAGACGACCGCCCAGCGTTGCTAGGCACTCGAGGAATTGTTTACTACACGCGGCAATGCCTACGAGCGGCGGTTTTGAGCTGTGATTGTCCCCCTGTTTTTGTAGAAAACAACTTCTTCTTGGAAACAATGACGCTAGGCGATCGTATCTCGCCGCGAGCTTATATTCGGCGGAGGGCCGGACTAATACGGTGATTTTTAATCATAAATATCTCGTTAACTATTGGGAAAATTGCAAAATGGTAGAGGACTTTTCGACTCAGTTTCGTCCGCTCTATCTGTTCAAGAAAATTTGTTCCACAATTCTGGGACACCCTGTATATATATATATATATATAATATAATATAATATATAATATATATATATATATATATATATATATATATATATATATATACGAAGGGTGTTCCAAAATTCAACTGATAAACTTTGAAAGATTGTTGGGGACACCGTAAAGATTATTTTTTTGCAAATGGATTTATGGTCGGA
Organism: Tetramorium bicarinatum; assembly: GCA_928718305.1. Classification (NCBI taxonomy): domain Eukaryota; kingdom Metazoa; phylum Arthropoda; class Insecta; order Hymenoptera; family Formicidae; genus Tetramorium; species Tetramorium bicarinatum. The sequence continues at coordinate 2,031,563 of OV788323.1, forward strand.
AAACAGGGAGATAGAAATTATACTAATTGTCTGAACGGGTCGTGGACTAAATAATGTGAATATTGCATCAAAATGATCGGATCATGAGTAGACCGCGACCGGACCGCGATTGGACCGTGACCGGAACGATAGTGTGTATCGACCCTTATTAGTTTTATTTAATTATATAGATTATTAATTATTAAAATTTATTATCATTAAAAGAATAATGATATTACATTAGTGCAAAAACCAACATTTTATAAAAACTTAAATGAAACGATAAAACTCACAGTAAAATAAAGGCTTAAAGCAATTCTGATTTGCGTACTGAAAAGAAATAAATAACAGATAGATACGTGAGTAATTGGTAACAGTTCTTCAAAGGACACCGCAGAAAGTATATGGAAATTTGGTCTCGGTCAATTTGGCTGAAACTTTCTCAAATGTTCTCTCTAAATTTCTTAGAGCGATAATTCACTCAAAAATTTGAGTGATTGGTCGAATCACTCGAATTTAAATGACTTTTCACTCATATGGTGTGAATTCTTCTACTTTTCGTTGTAGAGTGTAAAATTTACTCTGAGAACTGGAGTGAATATGTCTGTGCTCTATTTTGTAGAGTGATATTTTCACTCTATGTAGTGTAGAGTGAATATTTTTATTACATGAAGAGTGAGTAAAGCACGAATGAGCCTGCCATATTAGCAAAAACCATCGTCACTATCGTCTTGCTGTTTCTCGACGTTAGTCGTTCGTGTGTCTTGACACAAGAGTTGGTATATATAGATTTTGAACGAATTGATTGAACGAATTAATATAATTAATATAGAAATTCTTCCAATGTTTCTTCCAGAGGAAAGTCCTTGTAAAAATTTATGTAATTTATTTATCAAACGTGTTTTAGATAAAGAATAGCTTGTAAATTAGATTGTGTTTCTAGTTTAAGTTATGAAAAAAGAAGACTTTTAATTCTTAGCCGGCTTTTACACTGAGATAGCAAGCTATGTGTGACGTGCAACTTCGATTAGTTGAAGTGAATAGAAATGACATTGTTTTGCATTTCAACTACTCGAAGCTTCATGTTACACATAGTTTGCTATCTCAGTGTGAAAACCAGCTTAGAATTAAAATTTGAACTGGCTAAGAGTGAATATGTTTACCCGTAACAATTGAGCAAAAAATTCACTTCATGAAACAGTGAGAACTTTATTCTTTGATTGAATAAATTATTCACTTCGAAACAAATAATATGTTCACTCTACATTAGAGTTAAACAGTTACTTTTATGAAAAGTCAATTTTCACTGTTTAGGAGTGGCATATTTTTACTATCGCTTGAAGTGAATATTCACTCGATTAGAGTTATATTTCACTCTAAGAAATTTAGAGAGTTAGTTTTTGATACGTAGATAAAAATGTCATAGGCATAGGCTCTGAAAAATTATATTTTTCGAGGTACAGACACTTGAAGTTAGAAATCTTGCACATACGCAGCAGGGCTGTAGCATACGTAGTAGCGGCGTATATGGATGTTTGCGTATGTGTGTGCGCGTGTGTGCGTGCGTACGTGCGTATGAAACTCAAATGAGTACTCAAATTACACCAGTATATGCCATCTACATTGTATTCTAAATTGAATCTAATAAAACTTGTGTTAAATCTAGTGCCTCAACGCTTTGTCACCTTGCTCCGGCGAGCGAAATCCGGACAATAGCGATTGCGAGAAAGGCGTACCGTCACAAGGTCTGATAAGGGGTTACGCAATTATGATCTTATTGTTGGTTTAGGCTAGGGATTGGAATCACTTGACACAAGAATTAGGTATAAACGCAATGCTTTATTCTAAGAGAATATCGTGTATCGTGTCAGTTATATGAAAAATATGTTTCGAACATGTAACGGAACGTAACCGACAACCGCGATGAACAGCGAGAGATAGAAGAAGGCATTCTAGTATAAAATGCTGCCATATCTATGTGCATAGATGTCTCTCGTTCCCATGTGACGTCATTGCCATCGTTTCATGATTTGAAGACTCCTCCTTAATGACCTCTTCTTCATTACTGAAAAATGTTCCTAGTCCGCTTGCTTTTGATAGCTTTCTAAGTTTTATATGGGATATCACTTTTGTAAGCATGTCCGCTATCATGTCTTCGGTTGCACAATATTCGAATAAGATTTTGTTTCCTCTAGTTAATCTTTTATGAAATGATATTTCATGTCTATATGCTTTGACCTCTTGCTGAATTTCTGGTTGCTGGCCAATTTGATGCAGCTTTGGTTATCCTCATACATCTTCACTAGTAGTTTTATATTTTCTTGAAAATCCTTTAATAGTTTTATCAACCACAGCATTTCCTGACACCCCTCATCAGTGCGATGTACTCCGCTTCGGAAGATGACAGTGCCACACAAGTTTGCTTCCTGCAAGCCCAACTAATAGTGCTTCCGAAGTACTAGAATAAGTATCTGCTATTTGATTTTCTGTCCATCTTAGATTTTGCCTAGTTCGCATCCGCATAGCCGATGAGTCCCTTTTCTTCTTTATTGTTTTCTAACTTGAGTTTATAATTTGCCGTGTATTTAAGATATCTTGCAATCCTTTTAGCTTCTATCTAGTCTGTTTCCAATGGATTATTTAGCTTCGTGCTTAGTAACGCGACGCTAGATTTTATATCCGGTCGATTACAAGTAGCTATATATAACAAACTTCCTATTAGACTCTGAAAATTCTTCTTATCTTGTAACCGCCTATTGTCTTCAAGATTTTCATATCCTATGCTTAATGGTATGTAGGATCCTTTTGCATCTTTCAATCCGTAGGTATCCAAAACGTTGTATATTTGCTTCTTTTGATGTATATAATATACTCCTGTTTGATTCGTCTGCATTTGAATTCCTGAGTATTCTTTAATTCTTCCAAGTTTTATTAATATATATGAATCTGATAAGATCTCCTTCTATCTTGATTATTTCCTTCATGTCGTTGGATATTACTATTATATCGTCTACGTAGATTGTTATGTAAGTTTTGACATCCTTATCGTGTTTTATATAAAGATATGGATCTGTCTTCCCTTGTATATATCGTAATGTTATTAGTTTATATGAAATGCATTCATTCCATAGATTTGCCGACTGTTTTAATTCATATAGCTTTTATTTAATTTTAAAATCTGTTCCTCTTTTCCTTTAACTTGATATCCTTTAGGTTGTCGCATATACAGGGTGAATCACTTAAGACCGGCCACCTGAATAACTCCCACTGTTTTGAAAATATGAAGAAATGTTTGAAGCGAAAGTTGTTTGATATCAAGGGACACATTATGTGATGATGATTTTTCCCAGGTAGAGGGGCGTACTCAATAAGAGTATCGATCATGTAATTTTCGGAAACGTGAAAAGTGAAAAGTTTCGCGTGAACTCAAGGATTCCAACCAATGGAATCGTTGCGTTTACGTGAGATTTTTCACTTTTCATGTTTCCTACTCCTAAGAGAAAAATTACATGATCGATGCCCAGAACACAATTGAATGTGTAACGCAATCTGTAGGTTTAAAACAGTGTCTTGCTGTAGACGATCACCATTTTGAACATTTGTAGCGAATTACTTGTGCTAAATAAACGTTTCACTCAGTTAATAAAACCACAAATATTCTGTTTACAAATATTCTATTATGTTTGTATTCGAAACATTTACAATAAATTTTCATTTTTCAACTTTTTCTCTGTTTGTAACCTAGAATGACCTTGAATATCTATGACTGTTAAAATTGTATTGAAAAGATTACAATTATAGATGCTCGAAAATGCATGATTCCATTTAAAAAATTCAAGATGACCTTCAAATCTCTTAAACACCTCCATCAAGGAAAAAATCTTCATCATCACATAATGTGCCCCTTGATATAAAACAACTTTTGCTTCAAACATTTATTCATATTTTCAAAACTGTGGGAGTTATTCAGGTCTTAAATGACTCTCCCTGTATATTGTTTCTGTTAATTCTGCATTTAAGAATGCGTTTTTTATATCATAATGTTGTACGTGCAATTTGTCTCTACCTGCTATGGTTAACAGAATCCTCAGCGTTGTTTGTTTCACCACCGGTGCATAAAGTGCATGATGATCTATACCATATTCCTGCCTATATCCGAGCGCGACTAACCTTGCTTTGTAATGGGTTATTTCTCCTTTTTCGTCTTTTTTAAGTTTAAACAACCACTTACATTATATAACTTTCGCATCTTCAGGGGGTTCTACCAGCTTCCATGTTTTGTTCGCCATTACTCATGACTCATATTTTTCGTCAAGAGCTCTTTACCATTTACGTTTATCCTTCCCTGATTAATGCTTCCTCAATTATCCTCGGCTCATCGTTTTCATGTATTGTCATTCCTGTATTCATCAAACCTTAGTGGTGGATCTTTATTTTTTCGCTCTGATTTCCTTATTGGCGTTATGCTTGATTACTCTGTTAATTGCTCTGTCTTTTCTTCTTTTCCACTTGTATTTCTTCTTCTGCAGTTGCCTGTTCTTCCTTGTAGACAAATTCTATTTCTGTTTCTGGTTCTTCGTTTTCTTCTTTTCTGTCTCCTCCTGTTTCTGCTTGCTGTCCAAAAATGTCACGTCTCTGCTTATAAAAATTTTATTTATTTCCTTATCTAGTAATCTAAATGCTTTCGACTGTTCACTATATCCCATAAAGTGTAACTTCTTTGCTTTATTGTCTAATTTACGCTTTAGCTCATCTGGAACTTTTACATATGCTTCACATCCAAATGATATGAAAATATGATACGAAAAATATATGCATATCCTTTAAGACTGGTTTCTGCGAATGCCACTTTTCATACGGTGTGCCCTCACTAGATGTAGTCGGTAGTCTGTTTTATAAATAATTAGCTGTTACCACAGACTCACCCCAATATTTTTTGCACAATTGGCTGTCAATGATCATGCATCTAGCCATTTCTATCACTTATCTGTTCTTTCTTTCCGCCTTACCATTCTACTATGGCAAATAAGGCGCTGTGAGTTCGATTTTGATGCCTTCCTGGTTAAGATAATCAGTCACCTGTTTATTGACATACTCTCTGTCACGATCTGACCTTAATATCTTAGGTTTTTTTATTAAAGAGCATAGGAGGATAAGCATGTAAAAATTGCCCCCGCAAGTATGAAGTTGATATCGTCGTAAGTTGGTACCCATGTGACTTTCAACTTCTGCAAATATTGACCTTGAAATTATATTTTTGAAGGAGTTATGGAGAAAGAAAGAAAAAAAAATTTTTTTCTCAAAAATAGTTCGATCAATTTTTATGAAAAACATGTATGTTGTAGGTAACAATAATGGTTTAAATAATGGTTTTAAAAAATACTTTAAGCGAACGCGCTGTTTTCGTCGCGTTGGGAGGTGTGAGTTCATCGAGCGCGCGCGCGCGCGAGCAGCGAGAAATTTATCGAGATCGCTATAATTAGGCGGTTGCGTGTCGTCACAGCTTTTCAATTTCCAGGCCTTTCGCGTTACCGGATCCAGTTTTTGCGATACGCAATATTGTAAAATATCGCTCAGCATATCATCCGCAGAGCGATTCAAATTCTTTAAGGATGAGATCGTGCGGTTCGCTTTATCTCGTAGTTCGTTTAATTCATTCGCGGATTCGCGAGAAATGTTCGGCAGATTATACAATGCTGCTACATGCACTTCGATGAGCCGTTTTTTATTCTCGTATCGCGATGTAAGAGCTTTCCACGCAATGTCAAAGTTAGCAGCGGTGATCGGAATATTTATTATAGAATCGAGCGCACGACCCGTTATACTTGATGATAAGGAATGCATGCATTCGAAGGCAGATAATTCCTTATTGTTTATAATAAGTGACGTGAACCTGTCGCGAAAATTCTCCCAATCTCCCTCGAATTGGCCCGAAAACGTAGGTATGTTAATAGGCGGTAAATGCGACAGCGAAAATGACGAAATCGAAGTACAATGACTATCTGGCTGACCTGTCGATGACCTGGCACTCACTGGGGGTTCGATTTCTTCGAGACACTCAGTCATGAAATCCAGCGCTTCCTGATAGACATCCTCATGACTCTCGAATTGCTGTCGCTTGAAGTAGTCGACGGAGTCTCGCTTCGCCTCCGGAATGCTCTGCTTCAACTAGGAGTGGAGTTGCACGCAGTTCGCCCATGTTTCCTTGAGGATTGCCATGCGAGATCGAATCTTCGCAGCCGTGTAATTCGGCTTTCCCAGCTTTTTAAAATTCGGCAATGATCGAGTAACCGAATAAAATAGAGTTTGCTGTTGCACCAATAATGCGTCCATTTCTGAGAGAGATGGCCCTCTTGGTGTCGATTTAATCTGACTGCAAGCTTCGCTCTGAGATTCCTCTGTTGTAGCTCAGAAGCTACCACAGTGCAAGCTTGCATTTTCGACTGCATAGCAACGATCACGCCATGGGCGAGCGGAAATGCAAGATTGCTGAGATATAGAAATTAATCCGTGAGACCGTGCACGACTGACACAGCATTAACCAAATATGGTTCTATTAAGAAGTATCACCCCACCTAAATTCCTGACAAATGGCACTATAAAAGCGCCCGCCTAATCGCCACTCGCGGGAGAATCTAAGATGAATTTATAACGAAACTATCAAGAATATCAAAATCAAAATTATCACTGTGTCAATCGCGACACGGAAATTATCGTCGAACGCGGACGCGTTCTGTAAGAAGAAATTGTAACGAACCTTCGAAATATAAGTGTAAGTGATATCTAGCTAACGTGTTGATTGCTGAACCCGGAAGATTTCCTATCTGCACTCCTTGAGTTCTAACTCTTAAGGCGAAACGAATCCCAAAAAATTCCTTGTTGCGTCGAAAGGCACAACACCTCTAATCCGGCTCGAAGGATCAAATTTTATGTTCACGAAAGAATGTCCCCTTTTTCCGTGATCTGAAAGGTGCCGGGAACGCTCAGAGAGAGCGAGAGGAACGAGTCGTGGTTACTTGCAGGTGAGCGTGATCGAGGACGAAAGCAAAGAGTCGCACCACGAGCTTTTGAATCGGTGCACTCGGCGGTCCACAGGAAGCAGGAATAAAGTAACGGGGTCCTTCCAATAACGTCACGTTTTTACTCCGTTATCAACTTTATTGAAGCTCTTCTCACACAATCTCTTTATACAGCGTATCGTCGATTGAGACTTTAGCTGGCGAGTATCACAAGATGATACTTTGAAATGCCTCGACACACGTCTGATTCCAAGAGCCAGTACTTTTTCCGATAAAGTAGCTTGAAGATTGAAAAACAATCAAATTCGGGCTACTGGAGGGGTAACAGACCTTCGTTGGCCGCTTAGTGAACCAATTACGGCCGTTCACTTGTTTTCGCGGAAAACGCGATGCCTCTCACACGCTAACTGCGTGACTAGGAACGCTGTTGACGATTTGACCAATTGATCATAATAACGGAGCTAAATTAATATAATTGTTAAATAATTGTACATATAATTGTCCTATTTAATCTATATATAATACAGTTAATTCGAACTTTATATCTGTCTTTAACAATATACATATATATATATATATATATATATATATATATATATTATATATATATATATCTATATATATATATATATATATCTGGGACATCCTATATATATATATATATATATATATATATATATATATATATATATAGAATGTCCCAGATATATATATATATATATATATATATAGATATATATATATATATATATCTGGGACATTCTATATATATATATATATATATATATATATATATATATATATATATAGCGTTGTTAGGCACCGAGGAATTGTTTACTACACGCGGCAATGCTTACGAGCGGCGGTTTTAAGCTGCGATTGTCCCCCTGTTTTTTGCCATTTGTAGAAAACAACTCCTTCTTGGAAACAATGACGCTGGGCGGTCGTATCTCGCCGCGTGCTTATATTCGAAGGAGCTAATACGGCGATTTTCAATAAATAATATCTCGTTACCTATTGCAAAAATTGCAAAATGGTAGAGGATTTTTCGACTTACTTTCGTCCGCTCCATCTGCTAATGAAAATTGATTCCACAATTCTGGGACACCCTATATATATATATATATATATATATATATATATATATATATTGTTTGTTGCTACTTGCACAATGATTTGGATTTTTACTTGAAACTTTCACCAGACATTCTTAAGATATCAAACTTTAAGAAAATCCAAAAATTGAAAAATCGATTTTTTCGATCCTTCTAGATATATATGCCCCCTTAAATGGAAAGTGTTTAAAGTTAGCCAATCTATTTGTCAGAAATTCGCGCGCTCAGTCATGTCACATTGCATAGTAGTGAAGGTATCTCAGGGCATCAATTCTGTTTTCGAAACTAATATAATTTTATATACATATTGTCTACGTTGTTATAATTATTTCTTATCGTAATTGTGTGTGAATTATTTAATTAATTGTTATAATAAGAAGACATGAGTATTTATGATATGTATCGAACTCTCAAAATTGTTACTTGAATTTTTTCATAAATGTATGACTTTTATGCTAAAAAGTCTACAGATGAATATAAATTAATGAAAATTACTTTCCTTTTTTATAACAGAAGAAAATAAAACTCGGTAATAATAGCAAAGACTTTTTATAGCAATAATTGATCCAAAATCGAATTAATGGTTAAACGACATTAGCATGTTGGCATGTTTGAAAAATGCGATGAACATTAAATAAATCTAATAATTTAAATAATAATAATTAATTACTAAGTATTTTTATTACTTACTATTTATTATTATTATGTTTATTTATTATTATTTATATGTTCTAGTATTATTAGCAGTGACAAACGATACATCGGATCGATATCGATATGATGTTGATTTTATCAAATCTCATCGATGCTTCTATATCAAGTTATTAAACATCGACAATTTAAAAATTCGAGATTATTTCGATGTTATGATAACTTTGTAAACAACTAATTAATAACATTATAACATCACATTATACAATTTCTTTTTAGGCTTTTCAGTATTTTTTTCGTTTGTTTATCATCAATAATTTGATATCGGTTCGACATCAATTCGACTTACAAGATAAAAAGCATTAAATTATTCCTTGATTTAAAAGAAAATAAAAATTACTGTTTTAAATTTAAGTATTTTTTTAATTAAGTATGTGGTCTAATATTATAAAAGTTTACACATCTGCACGTGAAATTATGCTCTCAAATTTTTATAAATTTTGAATTGATCTGTGCAACTCATTATAACTTTTGCAATACTTTTTTTTCTTTTTTTATTTTATCTTTCTAAATACTGTCCAATGATGTAATAAAAATATAAAAAAAATATACATTTTTTTAAATAAATGCAATCAAATTATTCGTCTACAATCGTGGCTCGGTTTTGCCTATTTTATTTGCCATAGTTGCTTAACGCCACCACTATTGGTCCCTGATTGGGCCTGCTTTCCCGCGCGCTGCGCTCGCGTATAGGATATAGATTTTAGATCGATGTTCTCGATCTATTGGTTAGACGAAGCCAAGTGGTGACACTAATGACGTCTCTCGGCCCAACCCGGTCTATGTGCCAAATAACTGCGAGAAGTCGTGGTCATTTGCCCGTGGCCGTTTAATATGAAACGTATATGTGTAATGTGGCAATAGTAACTGGCAATTAGTAACTGGCAATAGCCGGCAATGGCCATGCAATGGCTAGAGTATAAATATAAAGTAAAATGAAGGTTATGAAAGGCATGTAATATATTAAGTCTGTGAATTCTTAAACACGGATCCCAAGATTCTCGTTTCGAGTTTCAGCATTTTGCTCTCGCCATATTGAAGAGATTTTGCATTTCGCATTTCGATCACGGAAATTACGACGAATTCTACGAGCTATTTTACACTCATTGGATTTTGCAATTAGTCACGACGACAGGCCTGTAAGTATTCTAATAGTAATTTCTACACACTATTCTTTGTCTTCATGATTGTCTATTATCTTCACTGTTCTCATTGCGCAGCTAAAAAATTTTTTAATATCTAAATAAAAAATCATAAATTACACCGCTTTTTGCACTATTTTTATATTTATGTACATATGTATTTTTATAACATGCAAACTAGTGGTAAAAAAATTAAAAATATGGCACAATCTTAAAATAAATAATTAAATTAAAGTTTAGTTGTATTCATGTATTTTCTATACATCTTTAATGGTACAATGCTTTGAAGTATTTTTTCTTCTTTTTTTCAATAAAGAAAGAAAAAGAACTAACGCTTCAAAGTATTAATAGCATTAAGGTAATATAGAAGATATATGTATATGCCGAGATAAAGTATAGAATGTCAAAGTTAAAATTATATATAAATTATAAATATTATAGATATAATATTATACACATAACTATAATATTTATAATTTGTATCTGTATATACAGATACAATTATTATAAAATACATATATAATTCTGTATACATACCATATAATATAATTTTACAGATGTTTTTATATATTTTTAATTTATTTTATTAAAAAGGTATATGTTTTGCTTTGTTTCTTTTTTCTTGAGATATTCTCAAAATAATTCATCGACATTTAGTTGAACAAATAACTTCAGATTATAATCATAATCTAATTTCTTATCTAATATCTTAACATGCAAGTATTTTTATTAGTAATCAAAATAAATGAAACCGTTTAATATTTTTAATGATTGAAAGTAAATAGAAAAATTTTCTTAAGACTTGATTAACAAAAGAAAAATAAGGCTAATGTACAAAATAAATGTGCAAAATAAAATTTTATCGATCTTTACGTAAAAATGTTTACATAAAGTTTTATATACAAATTTTACGGTAAATTTTTTAACCTAAATTAAATAAATGTAAACATATATATTGTTATAATATTCAAACTACAGCTACTGAAAAATTAAAAATATGACACAATCTTAATTTGACATTTTTGCGTTAATAACGTTAATTTCATATTAATGCGAATTAGAATTTCAAATTTTTTATAAATAAGTTAAAGAAAATAAAATCAATTTTAACTTTTAAATGTCTGTCTTTTATAAAATCTTCTTAGAAATCTATTGATACTTTTTATAGCGAAAAAATAATTTTTAAATAGTGAAAATACGTTATAAACAAAGAAAATTTGTTTAAAATGTGAATTTATTTAAAATTGCTTTTTTTCCTATTTGACCAAAATTAATGATAAAATTTTCTTGGTAGAAATTAAAATTAAAATGTTATATTTTAAGAAAGAAATTGTTTAACAACATTTGAATACTTGTACAAAATATTTATTTTTATGAAATGTAGAAGAATTTTTTTGGTCAAAATAAAAATAATCAAAATAGAAGAAATTGCACTTTTTTAAAACTCATTTTTGGGAACTTCTTTGTTTATAATATGTTTGTTTATAATATATTTTTAAAGTTATATGTTAAATAAATTTTCTCAACTTAACCAAGATCATACATCTTGCTCGTTCTGAGAGCAAGAATTGTCCTGTTCATACGTTCCGCAACTCCATTTTATTCGGGTGTATACCTGATTGTAAACTCGAATTGAATTCCTTTCTCCTCAAAGTATTTTGTTATTTCATTGGATATATATTCGCGACCGTTGTCGCACCTAAACGGACTTATCTTTCAATTGAAATGTGCAGTGGCCATCGCTTCGTATTTTTTGAAATATTTTAGCACTTCAGTCTTCGATTCTATGACGTATGCTGCCGTGAAATGCGTGTGGTCATCAACGAACGTCAGCACATACCTCTTCTTATAATGGGATATCGGGTTTATTGGACCGATTAGATCGCTGTGTATCAGTTGAAGCGGTCGCTTCGCTCGTATTCGATGTTGGTTATGTGGAAGTTTTGTTTGTTTTCCTTCAACACAAGTCCAGCATCTTTTCATATCTTGTGATAAGGTTATTCTGTGTTTCTGATCGTAACTGAGAATTCTCTTGATGCTTTCATAATTAAAATGACCAAAACGTTTGTGCCAGATTCCAATATCTGTTTGAGTAGTCGATGTCTTCGTTACCTCGACCTGTTCAAAATTTAATTCATACAATTGCGAATTATTTCTAGTTGCTATCACTTTATTTCTTTTCACAATCGTTCCTTTACCGCTCGCGAATAGTACTTTAAATCCATTCATCTCTAGTTTACGAACTGAGAGCAGGTTGTAGGTCAGGCCTTTCGCTAACAAGACTTCTTGAATCTTTACAGGAATTCTACTTCCGTTTACTGTACTCACGCCATTAAGTTCTCCAACTCGATCAGTTTGTAGGTAACTTTCAGATTTCGCAACGTTTATTGTAATTGGTTCACTTAATTTCTTTGTATTCAATAGCGAAATGTCATTACCCGCTAAATGTTCCGTTGCTCCAGATACCAGTGAGACGTAGCTTTCGATTCATCTCTTCTGTTGGCCGCAAAACTATATGCTTCTTCTTGATTTTTTGATGCTAATTGCGCTGCACTACTTTCAGCTTTATTTTTCTGAGGTTTTCTTCGACAATCAATTCTTTTGTGACCTGGCAATCCGCAGTTATGACAGTTGTACTGAAATTTAGTTTTATTCTTAATCGTCTTTTTCGTACCTTTCGTTCCGTTACTGGTAGAAGAAGAAAAAGCCGTTGATGATGCATTGCCATGTTTATTCTTTCTGCAAACACTTTCATTCCTTTTGGATTCTTCATCCAACAGTCTTGTTTTAACGAAATTTAATGTCAGCAATTCCGTAGACATGGTTTCCAGTGCGGTTACTATCGAGTTATATTCCGTTGACATCGTTAATAGAAGATGACATACAACGTCCGATTCCTCTAGGGTAGCGCCTGTGGATTTAAGTTCCCGAATCAATTTATCAAATTTTAAAAAATGATTTGCCAGATTATCGCTCGTGACGTCGAATTTCATTGTGAGAAGTGCCTTTCTTAACAACAGTTGGCTCGCAATACCTTTCCTCTGAAACGCATTCTCAAGCGACTTCCATATAGCACACACTGTTGGTTTTTCTTTCGCATATTTTAAATGACTATCTGCAATTCTTTGAACAATCTAAGACTTATATTTTTTATCTTGTTTCTTGTGTTTAGCTATCTCACCTTGTTTTCTTGTTCGAGTTGGTGTATCGTCAGAATCCGCAATAGTGACCAGAGTCGTATAATCTGCCTCTATATACGTAGACAGTTCCAATTCCGTTAACAACGTCTCGATCCTGAACTTCCAGTCGCTGTAGTTTGTTCCGTCCAGCAGAGGTATTCTGTATTTTTTCACTTCTGCCATTGCGTGTATCGTACGTTTCATTTCCGCGTAGACACTGGGCCCATATCCTGTTGGGATTCGTGTAGGGTGGACGAAACAAAAGCCTCCAATGCGAATTTGTAATGACAATTTTATCTTCCTCTGAACTCTCTTACAAAACGTTCTTTTACAAAGGAATAATCTACCAATGCGCTGCTTTCTTAAAGTGGAAGGCAATATATATATAACTAAAAAATTACCAGAAAACTGTTCAGAGCGCCGCCCACTATCCAAACTAAAAACAATATTGAAACTGACATACCTAGATGTCGTTCTTAAACATAAAAGTTCGATTCGTAAAACTCTCTACATTCAACAGAAATAAATCGATTGCAAAGTTTGGAACACTTTAACAGCCGGGGCTGCTCGATTTCGAGAGTTCCCAATTTCTGTCTTCGTCTTCTTCTTCTCAGACTGCACTAGATCGAGACGAGTGCGTAAGTTCCGTCCTAGGAACAGTTGTGAAGGAAATTGCCCCGTGACCGTGTACGGGGCCTTGCGGTACTGCCGAAGGAATTCGTTTAAATTCCCTTGAAGAGTATCCTTAGTGATTTTCATAGTCTTCAGTGTGTCCTTAAGGGGATGCTTAAACTATTCTGTTTGACCGACGGAACACCGATTAATTTTGGGCTATCCAATCTTCTAATTGCCTTTACAGATTGGAAAATCCTTTTCCAGAAATAAAGTATAAACAATGACAGAGTGCGGAAGCGAACAATTTCATATGAAAAAAGAAAAAAATTTTATAATTGACGTTGACTTATAACAACATTCACTTAATATAAAAATTTTACACCTTGTGCATATAAATGAACCTGATTCCGCACTCGAGTGAACATTAAGGAACAATATCGTGTTTTCAGAATGAGTCTAGAGGCTTTAATATAGAAGAACAATTACATACGCAATGTACATGCAGAATAGAGCAGTTATTGTGTAAGAAAATAGTTGCGAGATTCCCTGAGAGATGGTATTGGTGTGTGTCGGTGTGACACTTCCTTGTGTTAGTAAGTGAGCACAAGGAAGATTCACACATACACATTACTACATATAACCCGAGTGTTTAAGGATATGCGCGCAGTCAAAATACGAAAGAAGTTGGTCGAACTGTCAAAGCACGTAAATCACGAATTCCTGTTTGCTCCGTATTTTGGAGCGGAACCCTGTACTCGTACGGTGTCTCGCGATAAATGACGAGTGAGACGGTGGACAGTGTCGTGGTTAGATTAGGTTAGTGACAGGATATTATCGCAACTTTATAAAGTATATAAAATTTTGTGAGTGAATAAAAGCTTCAAAGATTCACAGTCTTAAATTTGAATGGTACGTATAACCAAAATCAGAAGCGTCTATTTTGACGATACTGATTTATTTTTTATAATAAAAATCAGAGGCGTCTATTTGACGGTACTAATTTATAATCCCAGATAGGAGCGTATGCAGAAAATATTTAGCTTTATTTTAATTTTAAAATGTTATGTATATTATATTGCGTAATAAAGTCTACATTTAAATTTTAAATTCAATAATTCTAAATTTAATTATTGTAACATGTAGCAATCTCTAAAAAATTGATGCCTAATATAAATTCGTATATAATTGTAATATTAGTAAGAATCATCTTTGCACAATTATTACTGAATACATTTTAGAAATTAATTTTGTAATTATTGTAAAATTGTTACAACATAAAATTGTACAATTATTATTCAAGTAATTGTAAGAAATCCTTTTTACTTTTTATTTTTTACATAACTTTGCGTCATAATTTTGTCAATATTTAGAATTTATAATTATAAAATTCTATTTCAGTAAAAGATATGTGCAAAATGATATTTTGCAGAATCATCTTATGATAATTATTGCGAAATGCTGTGAATGAAAAACTGCAATAATTATGCATTTATTACAAAAGTTTCTTATCTGGGATAAAAACCAAAGGCGTCTATTTGACAGTTTTGGTTTACAATAAAAATCAAAGGCGTCTATTTGATAGTATTGATTTATTTTTTATAACAAAAATCAAAGTCGTCTATTTGACGGTACTGATTTATTTTTTATAACAAGAATTAAAGGCGTTTATTTGACGGTACTGATTTATAATAAAAATCAGAAGCGTCTGTTCTGACGGTACTGATTATAATAAAAATTAAAAATGTCTTTTTTATGACCGTATTGATTATTACAACAATTTATTGATTGTGTTCTCATGGAAATGGTCGTTGTAGGGACCTATTCAATGTTCTTAATATTGAATATCATTCAATAATATGATTTTATACTATAGTTTTAGTCACACTTCAAGACACAAAACTAGTATTATACATCAAAGTCTAGCACAAATTATTAAATATATTTTTTTTATAAGATATAATAAAGTTGTTAAATAATAATAAAGTCGTTATGTTATTATATGTACTAAAATCATACACGATTTTAATATTTATTAAAAAATTATCAGGGTGAGGGGGCCACAATTTGTAGGGCGGCCCTGCAGTGCCTGGTAGAAAAGGAAATTCGGACGCTTTAGCCGTCTCAGAACATCGAGAATCTTGGCAACATTGAGATTCTTGATAACAATGAGAGGAAAAGGACGGAAGATCAAATATCTGTCCTCCTCGTATCGTAAACAATCGAGGCAACATTGCACGCACAAGCGTGCAATGTATATATGCTTGAGCTAGGATCAATAATATAAGAAATTTTTATATCATATTCTAGATTATCGATCTCGTGCAAGTTCGTCCGTCAGTTTAGGATCCCCTTAACCGTTTGAACGTAGCGCTCGGCTTGACCGTTTGTTGACCGGGGTGATAAGGCGCCGTGAGTTGTGGTATTTAACTCCTTTTGCCCGAAGGAATTCTTTAAACTCTGTAGACGTGAATTGAGTCCCGTTGTCTAAGACTACAGTAACTGGAGTGTTGTAGGCCACGAAGAGTTCATCGAGAATTCTATTCGTTGCAGTAGATGTAGTAAAGGTCGTGTCTTTCACCTCTAGCCACTTGCTATAGGCATTCACAATCAGTAGCATCATATCTGCGATTGGGCCTGCATAATCGATGTGGATCCTCTCCCAAGGTCCTTTGGGATACTCTCAATGATGTTCCCGATATTTAGAAGGTGCGTGTGTGTGTGCTTTCCGCATTCTGGGCATGTCTTGGCCACAGCCTCGATGTCTGCATCTATACTTGGCCAGAAAACAAAAGAACGAGCCAAGCCCTTCATCTTGACGATGCCTATGTGGACTGCATGCAAATCGGCAAGAATCGCTGGTCGCAAGGATGGTAGTATAACGACTCGATGTTCCAGTAATAAGCATCCTCTTAAGAGTGTGTACTTCGCTTCTGGAGCTTTTATCTATGATGTGTAAGGCACTGGCCCTTCTCCAGTATTTGAATTATTTTTCCTAAATGAGGATCTTTAAGTGAATCGCTGGCAATGTGCTCCGCTCGTACTGGTAATTGTGTGATT
Organism: Tetramorium bicarinatum; assembly: GCA_928718305.1. NCBI lineage: Eukaryota > Metazoa > Arthropoda > Insecta > Hymenoptera > Formicidae > Tetramorium > Tetramorium bicarinatum. The sequence goes on from OV788323.1 coordinate 2,048,380, forward strand.
TGATTAAACACAAAATTGTCGAAACCATCGTATTTCCTCTCTTTCCCGCTTAGTATATGAATTGTATCCACAGTTGCAGGTAGAGGCATTCGAGAGCAATAATCTGCGTTAATATTCGCTTTCGTAGGGTTAAATTCGATGTTAAAATTAAAATGGGATAAGTAATCCGCATAATAGCCATCCTGCTAATGCATACCAGAAGGGATTTTTCAGGATGAAAAATTTGTGTGAGTGGCTTATGGTCTGTTACCAATGTAAAATGACGAGCATAAATACACTGATGGAAAAAAAATCCCAACAACAAGAAAAAATTATTGTAGGGTAATGAAATTTCGGCAATACATTTGTCTAGGTAACATATTTAATTGATTAAAGTTTCAAGATCACAGGTTAATGTAAGAGCGAGGAGAGCATTCAGGGTGCGTGGGATAACCACGAGAGTGCTCCTGCTGTCATAAGAAATTGCTCCCCAGATCATAACTCCAAGTGTAGGTCCAGTGTGTCGAGGCCGCAGACAGGATGGTTGCAGGGCGCATTGGAGGACGGAGTGGAGATCCGTTGTGTTTTCTGATGAAAGCCGGTTCTGCCTTGGTGCCAGTGATGACCGTGTGTTGGTTAGAAGGAGGCCAGGTGAGCGCCTGCAACCAACCTGTCTGTGGCATCGACATACTGGACCTACACCTGGAGTTATGATCTGGGGAGCAATTTCTTATGACAGCAGGAGCACTCTCGTGGTTATCCCACGCACCCTGAATGCAAATTTATACGTCAGTCTGGTGATTCAACCTGTTGTGCTGCCATTCATGAACAGCATTCAAGGGGGTGTTTTCCAACAGGATAATGTTCTCCCTCATACCGCTGTTGTAACCCAACATGCTCTACAAAGTGTCGACATGTTGCCATGGCCCGCTAGATTTCCAGATCTTTCTCCAATCGAGCACGTATGGGACATCATTGGACGACAACTCCAGCGTCATCCACAACCAGCATTAACCATCCCTGTCTTGACCGACCAAGTGCAACAGGCATGGAACTCCATCCCACAAACTGACATCCGGCACCTGTACGATACAATGCATGCACGTTTGCATGCTTACATTCAAAATTCTGATGGTTACACCGGTTATTAATGTACCAGCATTTCACATGTGAGATGGCTTTTCTCGCGCTTACATTAACCTGTTATCTTAAAACTTTAATCAATTAAATATGTTACCTAGACAAATGTATTGCCGAAATTTCACTCTACAATAATTTTTTCTTGGTGTTGGAATTTTTTTCCATCAGAGTATAAATGAAAGAATTTTTTGGCCCAAACTATAGCGAGTGCTTCTTTATCAATCTGTGGATATCGTTGCTTAGTAGGCGACATTGTTCGGTTTGCGTAAGCGATTGGACGTTCGGACCTGTTGCTTAAACGTTGTGAGAGAACCGCTCTCAGACCTGTCTTGCTGGCATCGGTTGCTAATATCAACGGTAATTGCGGATTGTATGGCATTAGCACTTGAGGTGAGATTAACGCGTTTTTTTATGTCCGTGTATGCTGTTTCTGCTGCCGCTGTTCATTTCCACGGTCGTGTCTGCAACATATCCCGAAGTGGTCGACTTCTGGTAGAAAGATTAGGAATAAAGGACCCATAATACGTTGCTTTGCTAAGAAATAATTGCAATTCTTCTGGCTTCGAGGGCTTAGGTGCATCTCTAATTGCTTGCACGTGTTTATCAGATTTGTGCACTTCCTGTGAATCGATTTTGTGACTTAGAAATTCCACAGCTGGGCTCGCAAAAACACATTTGTCCCGATTCAATTTCAAACCGTTGAGTTTTAGCCGTTGTAGCACAGTGTCGAGGGACAACAAATTGTCGAAACTATCTGCGAATACCAGTATATCGTCAAAAAAATTGAGTACATTCGAAACATCTTGCATGACTGTTTCAATTCTGCGTTGCCATATTGCAAAAATATTAGCTGCTTTGTAAACTGCTCGGGTAGGCCGAATCAATCCGTGAGTCGGAGTATTGCGATAATGCGTGGCTGAATTTTTCATCAACCCACAGATGAATATAAGCATCCATAACATCTAGGTGACAGAAAAGTTTCGCCCTTTTCATTTGATTAAGGGGGTCGTCTACTTTGTTGGGTAAAAAAATCGAAATGTTTTTTTCATAAAGCATCTCTAAAACTCATGTAAAATACGGCTAAAAGGATTTTTCAAAATTCGATGTCGTTATAAAATTACAGGCGTAAAACAGAGCAGATATTCGGAGCGCGTTGGCAGCTGCTGCGCCCGTGCGACTCTTTCAGTTACTACGTTTCGTAAAAGCCTATATTATATTATTTGGGCGTCTACCTGAGCCTTCTATGATTCATGCTTGTTGTAAAGAACAGCTGTCTTTGAAAACAGATGCTACCAACGGTCATTTTAGTGCTGTCTTGGCGTTCTCGTAAGATACGTCTGTGTTTGCACGTTTTTATTCTTTTTGTCGCGGATAATTTAGTGCAAAATGGATCGAAAAGGTTCGAGAAGTGCAAGAGTGCATCCTGACAGGAGGACAAAACGCAAGTTTTCGGGAAACAGACACACTGTTGAAAATAAAACAGCATTCGCTAGTACGTCAGCGAAGAAATTATTAGAAAACAAAGATATAGAAGTCACACTGACACCAACGTTTTTCTACTGCATTTTAGAATTTACGGATGTATTTCAAGCTATTTCGTCTGCAGTAGTTTGTAAGAAGTGCCGCAAAACAATAACATTCAACCCGTCTCATGTACGAGGCTTAGGATTTAAAATTTTAATGCAGTGCGAGTGCAGTGAGCAGCTAATAAATTCGTGTCCGATAATAAATATTGCATTTGAAATCAACAGACGTTTCATTTTTACATTGCGACTTTTAGAAATAGATTTAGAAGGTGCTAATTTATTTTGCGGAATTATGAATTTGAGACATAGCTTAGCCAAAAACACTTATTATTCAATTTTAAAAAACATACACGCTGCAACATCCGCCGTGTACAAAGTATCTTTGTCTCTAGCAGTAAAAAAAGAAAAAGAACTGAATAAAGAAGATGGACATTCTGAAGACGCGTTAACAGTATCTGGAGCTGGAACTTGGAAGAAAAGAGGCTTTTCCTCCCTTTTCGGCGTATCAACATTAATTGGAAAATATTCAAAAAAGGTTCTTTACACTTGCGTAAAAAGCTCTTTTTGTGCTGGATGTAATATGTGGAAAAATAAAAAAAATTCAGATTCTTTTGGCTACGAAGAATGGTTATCGAATCACGAAAATTGTTCTATAAATCACAGTGGCAACTCTGGAAAAATGGAAATTGACGCTATTATTGAAATGTTTTCTCGTTCAGTGAAAAAACACGGCGTAAAGTACTTGACGTACATTGGAGACGGATATAGCAAAACTTTCAAAGGAATTTTAAATGTTAACCCGTATACAGATGAAAAGTTGTAAAGAGTTGTAAAAAAAGAGTGCGTAGGGCATGTAGAAAAGAGAATGGGCTCGAGGCTCCGTAATGTAAAAAAACTAATAAAGGAATCGGTGGAAAAGGTTCTGGTAAACTGACTGATAAGCTTATTGGAGAATTGACAAGATTCTACGGCTTGGCCATACGAAGAAATCCAGATTCAATGGAGAATATGAAGAAAGAGATTTGGACGACTTATTACCATTGCTGTTCTAGTGACGATAATCCGCAGCACGATTATTGCCCAGAAGATGAAGACAGCTGGTGCAAATGGCGGAAGGCGGAATCTCTCGGACTTCTAGACAATTTTAAGCATACTAGAGTTCCTTTAGACAGTCGTGTTCAAGAAGTCATTAAGCCCATCTACGAAGACTTGTCCAAGGATAACTTACTACAAAGATGTTTGGGAGCTGAGACACAACAACAACGAGTCAATAAACTCTTTGATTTGAACGTTCGCGCCGAAAACACTCCATTCTGGGCCCAAGATTATTGAATTAGCCACTTTTTTGGCAGTAATTATTTTTAATGACGGCTTTAAAGGAGTGTTAAAAGTAATGGAAACGCTGGGATTAAAGATTGGCTTACATGCCAGTAATTATGCATATAAGCGTGACAACGATCGCCTTCACCGCTCCGAACGACGCTCCTCCAATTCGGCTAAACAATCTTGGATTGAAAATCGAGAAGAAGCATTAAGTCTCCGTGATTTCCAGGAAAAAGAGGAAGGTGTATTATATAGTCCAGCCATTGCCGAATAATCGTAAGTAAAGTTATTTTCGTATAATACGTTCTCAAACTTTTAAACGTGTTTTTCTTAAAACAGTATTTTTCAAAACGGTATCCATGATATCTCAAAAAATTTTCAACCGATTTCGCTGAAATTTTGTACACATCTCCTGTATACGCCTAGTTTTCGTTAGAACTAGAATAATTAACATATGTTACATAGGTTTTCTTATTTTTAAATTTAGGTGTCAAAAATATACCGAAAAATAAAACTTTTTTTCAAAACGTTGGCAAAAATTGAAATTTCAATATTTTTATTTGGTTCTAATTCGTACGATAGCCACACAGCCACAGATTAAGAGGATATATATATATATTTTTTTTTTTTAGGATAAACTGGAGATCCGGAATCGTGGGTACCGTTCAACAACTTTTTTTTTACGCAGCTGTCGTCGAGGCGCTCTACAGCGGATTTTTGGCCATATATCAACTTGAAAAAATTTCTAAATATTCTTCAAATATCGATAAATATGATGTAAAAGTTTAAACAAAGTGTATTCTTATGATTCCTTACAAAAAATTCCCCAAAAAGACAAAAAAAACAGCCTTTTGACTAGACGACTCTCTTAAACAAGTGCTCGGCTTTTGGGATTGGATATTCATCTATTATGCCACGCGGATTTAGTGTAGGCTTGTAATTACCACTAATTCGTAATTTTCCATTTTTCTTCATAACTATGGGCGTTGTTGAATGTTCTACTCTCCTGTAAAATCCGGATGCTATCTTGGCATCAATCTTCTTAGCATATGCATCGCGCAGTGCGAATGGCACCTCACATGCGCGAGCAAAAACAGGTGTCATATTTGGTTTAAAATGGACTGAGATTGGTGCTCCTAATAGTGTGCCTGGTGTAAGACTAAATACATTTTCGTAATTCGCCAAGAGTTGACCTAAACAAATTTTCTGTTCCACACATAATAATGTTGTTGTAGTTATCGTGTGAATATTACTAGATGAATTGAAAAGTTCACGGAATTTAATTTCATGAGCGAAATATGAGATCCATTCTCTGCCGAAAAGAGAGTCGGAATTCCCATATAGATTTATGTCCCGGGTAGTCGATCCCAGTGTGACTTTAACCGGCGCGTATCCAATACAATTAACGCGATGTCCAGTATAGTTTGCGAAACGTTTATTGGTTTTAATTAACTTGCCGTTAGGTTTGATCATATTCCAGATCTGTGTGCTTACAATGCCGCACAGTGCGCCTGTGTCTAATTCCATTTCTAAATCTTGATCATTGATTCGAACGCGGAGCATACGTTTAAATGAAAAATCGAGTCCATTAATTTCGAAGATCTTATCCAGACATTGTACAGCATCGATCTGTGACACCGATTAAGCATCTGATGCGGTTTGTTCCGTCGTTTCTGCAGGATTTTGGATTTGTTTTGGCGACTTACATACTTTAGCGAGGCCCTTATGACAGTTATGTCGTTTCTCGAAATCTGCACTTGTCACGAATATGCGATTCACCACAGCCAAATACAAATAGGTTTGTTCTTTCTTGTGTTCCGTCCGATACTACGGTGTCGAAGGTGTGAACTCTTCTTCTCATCGCGAGCTTGTGATTTGTGACGTGCTTCCTTTTTGTGTTGCTTACACTCACTGATCTGTATAGGTAACTGGATATGGCTTAGAGGCAAGAAGTGTGTAACCAATTGAAACTTGAGGGCTCGATGCACAATATGGCGCTTGTTGTTTAACAGATTTATGTGTGTTACGTGTCAAAATGATATAAACTATGAAATTTATATATAATTTATGGAAGTTAATTAAAAAATATATTTTTAATAATATACTAAAGTTAAAAATGGTGCTTACGTGCATTTATTGTGGGGAAAAAATTCAAAAAGTAAATAAACGAAAATTTCATCAATTCAAGTAAGGTTAAATCTGTATTATTTAATAAATTAATTATTTTAAACAATGAGCTATATATAACTTTTTAGTGAGAAATGATGGTTAAAAAGATATCGAATATATCTTTTCAACCATTATTTCTCACTGGATTATATTTAAAAATAATTATATTATATTATATTATATTTAATTGTATGTATGTTTAATATATGATATATTTTCGAAATATATTTTTATAGATTACCAGATAGATTATAGATTATAGATTTACCAGATAAAGAGAAACATCCACATTTATTTAAAAAATGGATCGAAAACATGAATATAAGCTCAAATGTGAGAATATCAAAAAATACAAGATTATGTTCTGACCATTTCGAAGAGAAATGTTTGTATATGGGAAATAAACATACATACACAAAAACAGGAAGTGGCGATATTGGCAAATATAAATCTGAATGTGTAATATGCAAAGCGAAGAAGGGGACAGACTTTTGTACTTTTCATAAGTAAGTTATATAATTTTTCTCTTTCTTAATTTCAGAAATGTTTGTAATTTATGAAAAATTTGATTATACAAATGATGTATACATAAAATGTTAAAAATACAAAAATGTAATAATTATAATTGAAATGTTATTTTATATAATTAATAAGATTTTTTCTTTAGATTTTCTATAAACAAGCCACATCTTTTAAATAAGTGGTTATCTAATATAAAAATGGAAAATCTTTTTCTTGTTATACAAGATTTGATATGTTCAATTTACTTTGAAAAAATTGCTATTTATATGACAAACAGCAAAGAATTTTGCGATTGAAAGAAACAACAATACCAACTATATTCGCAGGTACTTTGATAAGTCTTTAACACTTTACGAAAACTGTCTTTTGTACAAAATACATATTTGTGATTGTTAATGATAATTAATATTAATAATATTGTTATAACAAATTTGTTTTTATGTTACATATATTTCTTATGGAATATAAGACTCATGAGACTGGAATATAAGACATATGAGAATATTGAAGTATGCAACCATCCGAACTTGACGTCAAGTATTCGGAATAATGCTTTGAATAGTTTGGATGAAAATATGATAAATAATGATAGTCATGCTTCTACAGGTATGAATTTTATTTTGTTTTTGTGTTAATTTTAATTTTTCTATAAATTTTATTATTAATTTATTTTTTCCAGCTAAAAAAAGTATATATCTACAGTTTACATAAATAAATAGAATCTACATAAAATATATTAATAAAAATATGATATTGTTCCAGAAAATGATGCTGTCGAGTTTATCACATCAAAGAGCCTTCCTAAAAACAGGCCAAATTTAGCCCATTTCCCGTACCTCGAAAATCAAGTTGAAATGTATGCTAAATGAAAGTTTATGATGGTAGATTATCTTTGGGAAAATTTCAAGTTGAGCATACTTCTCAATTTTGAGAAATGGGGGGTTAAAAGGGGGAAAATACTGTAATGATATAAAGTGGACTTGGTTTTTAAAATGATAAATATCTTAAATAAACGACGAAATATGGTTTCTTTTTTAAAAATATGTATCTTTGGAATGGAACAGATCCCCATGGGAGAAGGGGGTGATGGGTGGAAGGGGAAGGGGGGTAAAAAACCGTAATTGTTGCAATGGGTCAAGTAGGGACTCGTTTGAAAGAGCGCTTCGAGCCGATTGCAACTCGAGGTCGTACAGGTCACTACGATTTGTACCCAGGTATAGAAAAGTCACAATGAAGTCATAATAAAGACATAATATTCGTTCTCTGCTACCACCCGGCGTTAGCGTAACCCAAGATGTACCGCGTGGAGATCGCACGGTCGGATTTTACATCTCGTGTGCGTGTGTGCATGTGTGCGTGTGTGTGTGTGTGTGTGCGTGTGTGTGCGTGTGTGTGCGTGTGTGTGCGTGTGTGTGCGTGTGTGTGCGTGTGTGTGCGTGTGTGTGCGTGTGTGTGCGTGTGTGTGCGTGTGTGTGCGTGTGTGTGCGTGTGTGTGCGTGTGTGTGCGTGTGTGTGCGTGTGTGTGTGTGTGTGTGTGTGTGTGTGTGTGTGTGTGTGTGCGTGTGTGTGTGTGTGTGTGTGTGTGTGTGTGTGTGTGTGTGTGTGTGTGCGCGTGCGTGCGTGCGTGTGGGTGTGTGTGTGTACAAATCATAATGACCTGTACGACCTCGAGTTGCAATCGGTTCGAAACGCTCTTTCAAACGAGTCCCCACTCGACCCATTGCAATAATTACGGTTTTTTACCCCTCTCCCCCTTCCACCCATCACCCCCTTCTCCCATGGGGATCTGTTCCCATTCCAAAGATACATATTTAAAAAAAAAACCATATTTCGTCGTTTATTTAAGATATTTATCATTTTAAAAACCAAATCCACTTTATATCATTACAGTATTTTCCCCCCTTTAACCCCCATTTCTCAAAATTGAGAAGTATGCTCAACTTGAAATTTTCCCAAAGGTAATCTACCATCATAAACTTTCATTTAGCATACATTTCAACTTGATTTTCGAGGTACGGGAAATGGGCTAAATTTAGGGAGGCTCTTTTGGTTAGGAAATATTTAAAGAAACGAATAAAGATAATTATAATAATTCAATATCTGCAATATCAAGCTACAAAAGTACTGGGGTAGAAACTACACAACAATCAAAATTCAATGGGAACATAACTACTTTGCTACGTGTTCTACTAATTCACCAAGACTTTTTCAAAAATATCTTTCGTTAAAGCAGCAGTATATATCCAAATGCAAGGCACTGAAAGTTCGCAATTAACACATATCTAGATTGAAGAAAAGAATTGCTTCCTTGAAGGACATAGTATCCAGGCAGAAACGTGAGATCGGATAGACGTCTATTAGACGTTGGAGCCATCTAGTCTAACACACGTCTAGAAATAACTGAATTAGATATCGTATAATTTTGTTATCGTATCATTTTGTTTCGAAACACAGGTTTTTGTTTTGCAAGATCTTTAGACAATTAAAAGCTAATATTCACTAAATAGCGATGTTTTGTTTATGAAACACTCTTTAAAACTGCAAATAATCTCTCAACATCTAATATACATCTAACAGATATCTACCTATACAGCACAGAATCTTGCCGTTATATTGCAGAAACACAAGGTTTTCATTTTGTAAGATCTTTAAATACAATTAAATGCTAATATTCACTGAATATCGATGTTTAATTGTTTGTGAAACACTTTTAAACTGCTAATAATCTCTCGACATCTAATAGACATCTAATAGATGTCTGATATCTCCCGCCATTACGGATATATTACAGCGCCATCTTAGGTACATATCATGATGCGATAATTTTTACCGGTCTTTTCTCTCCTCGTGCGACGTCGGCTTGTGTCCTGTTGCGTATCTCTATCACTATTTTATCAGGTAATTTTATCCTCTTTACTCCATCGAAAGTAATATAGTAAACATTAAGTAAAGTTTAATAATATATTTTTGTATATATTTTCAATTTTTCGCATATCTAATTATCACCGCGGTGAAATAAATTTAAGGTTAGGTTTCTTAAAAGTAGTAATTTATATATATTTTTATACTTTCTCATTTTAATGTAATTGTCTTTTTATTGCAGCATTCCTGGAAGTACTTCATACAAATTATTCTGTGATCAATTTGCTGAGACGAGTGGCGTTCGTTCTTAAAGTTTAGGAAAGCATTTCGTTGCCTACATATATATTGAGACAGCACCAACACGGGCCACTCAGATTGAAATTCAAAGGTAAATTAAGTGATTGATTATTTCTAACATTTCGTACGCTTCCAACTTTCGGTCATTTGAATAGATCTAAGGTTGTATTTTGAATGTAGTAATTTTATAACATTTTTTTGTACGTTCTCATTTTAATATAACTATTTTCTTATTGCAGCATTTCTGGAAGCACTTAATATAAATAATTCTGTGGTCGATTCGCTGAGACGAGTAGCGTTCGTTCTGGAACGTTCAAGAAAGTATTTCGTTGCTTATATATATATATATATATATATATATATATATATATATATATATCGAGACAGCACCGACACTGGCCACACAGATTGAAATTCAAAGGTAAATGCGAAAATTGAGTGGAGAATATAAGAAATCAATGTCGTGATCGATTTAAAATTTTGCAACATCTCCTTTATTTAAATAGTCTTCTGTTATTTCGAATTTAAAATTAAAATTAATTGTTAGTATTGCACGTCTTATTATTTATTAATAGCAATACAGTAGTGTGGCTCCGAGAATAAATCAAAACTAGAATATTAAATGTCAATTTAAACCTTCATGGTTGGATGTACGTTAAAATCGAAATTCACAATTTCTAATACAATACGTACATTATGGTTATAAACATTTCCAACCTCAAACCTAGGATCTTTTTCAATGGACAATTAATTGGAAGATACACGAAACGAGGAAACCCTATGTAAGGTCCATGCAACGGACGAGAATTCTCCTTCCCGTTATTTTTCACCCGTCATCCGTTGCATGAACCTCACAAGAGATTCCCTTGTTTCTTGTATCTTCCAACTAAGCGTGCACTAAAGAGTATCCAAAGCTTAGGATTAAAACATTTGTAAATATATTGTATATATTGTATTTGAAATTGCGAATTTTGATTTATAACGCACATTCAATTGTGGAGACTCAAATTGCCATTTAATATTCTAATTTTGATTGATTATTTATTATTAGACCATACATTTCCTTACTTGATAATGAAAGCTAATGGTTTTTACGTATCTGTTCCAAAATTTTCCTTTTATTTTAGTGTTATTATTTCAAGTCTCTCTTTTTGGGAAATAATAAAGCTCGAGCGGTGTCTAAACTCATGTCCAACCTCTTGAGTAACTCTTTTGCTCAAGAGTTTAATTTTGATGGTCATGGAATCAAATTAGCTTTTAAATTCACAAAATTATGGGAATTGGTGCAAGGTTAGTGAGTAAATGTATAACTCATATATTTAACGGAATATTTTTTTTCTCTACCATTATATGTATTACTATTATCTACTTGTACTATTTTTCATGCTTATGTTCCTGTTTAAAGAACTTCTTTTTATTAAATTATTTTTTTACTAATTACTAATTTTACTAATTACTTTTCATTTGCCAAGTATTGAAGTTCATTTACCTGTATGTTTGTTAAGTGCACTTTTCAGGTGCACTTTTGTTAAAATTTGAAAACAGTGATTTCACTGAAGCCCTTAAATCTGTTAGGTCTGTGACGACACCGTAAGGTGTCGTCACTAAATCCCCCGGGCCGCCCATCCGCCCAACACGGGGACACGGCGTGCGCGAAACCCACGAGGATATGCGACCCCACCACGAACCGTCGCGTGGAAGGGGTCGCCAAACCGGTATATAAGTCGGCTCGCATAGAGAGCCGGCACCAGTTCCTGACCCGCGATCCTTCTAGATACCGGCCTCAGGAGCTTCTGAGGACTCCTAGCGATCCTACACCTGCTTCCCGATTCTCGTAGCCGACGGAAACGGTGCAGCCTCTCCGCAGCTTGATCTCGGCCAGCATACGGCATCCCGATTCCCGTAGCCGACGGAGACGATGCAGCCTCTCCGCAGCTTGGTTTCGGCCAGCATTCGGCATCCCGATTCCCGTAGCCGACGGAGACGGTGCAGCCTCTCCGCAGCTTGGTCTCGGCCAGCATTCGGCATCCCGATTCCCGTAGCCGACGGAGACGGTGCAGCCTCTCCGCAGCTTGGTCTCGGCCAGCATTCGGCATCCCGATTCCCGTAGCCGACGGAGACGGTGCAGCCTCTCCGCACCTTGGTTTCGGCCAGCATTCGGCATCCCGATTCCCGTAGCCGACGGAGACGGTGCAGCCTCTCCGCAGCTTGGTCTCGGCCAGCATTCGGCATCCCGATTCCCGTAGCCGACGGAGACAGTGCAGCCTCTCCGCAGCTTGGTTTCGGCCAGCATTCGGCATCCCGATTCCCGTAGCCGACGGAGACGGTGCAGCCTCTCCGCAGCTTGGTTTCGGCCAGCGTTCAGCTTTCCGCCGCCGGCCTGAACGGCGTAAACATCGCGACCTTCGACGACCGCTACTCTGACCATCCGCAGAACCGCGCGTAACGTAGGCGCGCTCGCCGCGTTTCCGAACCCTGGGTTCCGACGAGACCATCCGCGGCAATCACGGTAGAAACGTTACAGGTCTTGGCGCAAAATGCCAAAGGAAGACGATGTCAATAAGGAATGTGACGAATTACTTCTCCGCATTATTCGCGCACAATGGACATCAATCTCAAAGAACTCCCCCAAAGAAGATGTTCGTATGCTCCAGTTCCACAGAATCGCCTTTAAAGCATGTATATTTGAAAGAAGAGAAAGACTATGCCACTGAGACGAAACTACTAACTGCAATTTCTGATACATGCATAGAAAATAACTTGGCGATTATACTACCTGCCTATTTGGAAACGGAAAGAGTTTTACCTAGACCTAGTCTAGACTTTGTATATCTGCTAGTCTGGATAACAGTGATATCAAGTTTGCGCTAGAAACTTTGAAAAAACGTATAGAAGATATTTTATTGTCGTTTTCGCGTGAAATAAATGAATCTTAAGAAATACAATTTAAAGATATTAATTTTACGTATATTAAGAATTATATAAGAATATTAATATTTGTACACCGTATTCATATGACTCAATTTACGTATCTTAATTTGTTCAAATTGATTTTCTTGTATAAAGTGAATATACTTAATAAAGTTTAATTTAAATTGCTTTCCTTAAATTTGTTTTTCTTAAATTTTACTATTAATCAAGAAGAAAGATAAGATCGGATAGACGTCTATTTGAAGCATCTATTGGACGCGTCGGATAGACATCTATTAGACGCGTCTAAATGAGGTCACTTAGACATCTATCTAGATGCAAAAATCGATCTACCTTAGATGTATCTAATAGACATCTATCTATAGATGTATCTACTAGACGTCTATCAGATCTCGCGTTTCTCCCTGGGTAAGCATATTACGTAAAAACAAGCATGTTTCTGAGAATGGACTTTTATGTTTAGATTCTCTTTCTGATACAGATATAAATCAGTTTTTACAACGATTTACTAAGAATTCTAAAAAGACTATAATTTCTTGCGAAAAATATCCTCCTACTTTGCTCTCTTTTGCTATGACTCTACATTTCTATTCTCCTAAAGCTTATAACTTTGTTCGAGAAAAGTTTTTATCAGCGTTACCTCATTCACGTAAAATCATGGTATTCTTCCCTAAATGGTGAACCTGGTTTTACGTTTGAAAGTTTTGAAATCTTAAAACATCATGCAGCTCAAGCAAAGAAACAAAAAAAAGAAATTCTGGTTTCACTAGTTCTTGATGAAATGAGCATTAAAAAAGGTCTTCAGCGTCTGCGAAATAGAAAGGTGCGTGGTTATGTTGATTTTGGATCCTTTATTGAAAACGAAAACATTGACAATCTTCCATTTGCAAAAGATATTTTAGTTTTAGTGGTTGTTTCTTTAGATAGTAATTGGAAAATTCCAATTGCTTATTTTTTTATAAATCGATTCTGAAACAAATGCAGGAATTATTAATACAGCTTTAAGTCGTTTGTATGATGCAAGTGTTACAGTTGTTTCTGTAACATTAGATGGTCCAACACAACATTTTGCAACAATGCGAAAGTTAGGAGTCAATTTTAATATCAAAAAGCCTTTGTCTTTTTTTCTTCATCCAAGTACTAATAAAGTATATGTAATTTTTTATGCATGTCATATGCTTAAATTGGTGCAAAATTGCTTTGGTGATTGGAAAGTTTTCCGAGACGGTGAAGGAAATGATATTAATTGGGATTTCATTAAAGAATTATACTATCTTCAAGAAGAAAAAGGCTTGTTAAGTGGCAATAAATTGAAAAAAGAACATATTAGATATTGGAAAATGAAAATGAAGGTTTTTCTTGCAGCTCAAACCTTGAGCAGTAGAGTCGCTGATTCCATTTTATTTTGTGATAAACAATTAAGTTTACCAAAATTTAAAAATAGTGAGGCAACCGTAAGATTTATTCGATGTGTCGATAGGATTTTTGATTTTCTCAATTCTAGAAATCCTTTAGCTAAAGGATTTAAATCACCTCTTCGTGTAAATAATGAATCTTACTGGCGACCTCGTATTTTAGAGGAAGTTAATTATTTAAAAACAATAGCAAACATGGAAGGAGTACAAATGTGTTACACTAAAAGACAGTTGGTTTTACTGGTTTCACAGCAATTTATTCGGTAATCGCAATCTTTAATGAGTACGTCAAAGAAAAGAATTCACAGTTGTGATACTTATTGACGTATAAACTCAGTCAGGATCACATTAAATTTTTTTGCGCCATTCGAAGCTGTGAAGGATGGTGTCCAAATCCTACGGTAACACAATTTATATCTGCATACAAGAGATTACTTATACATCACCAGATTAAAACTACAAATGGAAATGTTGAAGCTATGGATAAAACAACATGTCTCACAGTATCTTCAGCTATTCCTAAACAAATAGTTGATCATTATGATCCTTGTGTTTTTGAAGCGATGTTTAATTATCGAATTTCTAAAAAATATGGATTGGAATATAACGATGATTTGGAATCTTATAATTTAAAATTTACAAAAAGGTTTCTTGAAGTTTCAACCAAAGATTTTATAATTGGTTCTGTTTCCAAATTTTCGAAATCATGTATCGGCTATATTGCTGGCTGGGTCGTTAAAAAATTATCTAGATCAAAAAAATCCTAAAGTAAATTGTGAAATATGTCGTTATGCTCTCATTCATGAACCTCAAACGCATGATGATTTTATTGTCGATGCTCTTATTGCTGTAAAAAATAAAAATGGCTTTCTTTTTCCTAGTAAGTCTGTGAGTGATATTTGTATATATATATATATATATATATATATATATATGTAGTGAAAAAATGTTTAGACATTATTTAAATGAAATTAAATCGATACCATCAGAATCAAATTTCTGTGATATATTATGTGCAAGAATTATATACGATCTCATTTAAAGTCCTTGTAAACTTTTCACAACATTGCATAACCACATGCTCGACAATGCTCCAGAAGGAAATCATATTTATTTTCTGATAAAATATATTTGTCAGACTTATATTTCTTTACAGATATATTCAGCGACTAAAATATATTCTAACCATGAAATTGGAACAAAAGTTATGCACAATATGAATCGTAAGATTATTTGGACTCATCAATAGCTTTATTTCGAAAAAATAATTTGATTATAAAGTTTTGTTGTATATCTATACAAGTTAATGTTTTGCACAGGCAGAACGTATTAGAACAATACAAGCAAAAAATTTTATTTATATGTATGTTATTTTAAATTACATGTTTATTTGTATGTTTATTTGAGTTTGTGAATATATTTATTTACGTTTATGAATATGTTTATTTGAGTTTATGAATATGTTTATGATTATAAAAATGGATATGTTTACGATTATAAAAATAATTTACTGTATCATTATGCTAACGTTATGTTTCTTTGTTTCTTTAAAAGCATGCGAGAATGACGACTTTCTTTTCTTACAAAATGTTATATTATATCACTGATATAAAGAATTAGCTTACTCTGCTTACCCTGTTTACTTCTATGCTTGTACATCTGTTATGTCCGGACTCGTGAAATTCTTGCAATGTCAAGTGACTAGGATAAGGAGCGGGCAAGGAAGGGCGTAACTAGCCGTTTGTTTTAAATCTCGAAGACACTCTATCGGGACGAGTGCTTCGAGTCGATCGCATGTGGATGTTTCGTCTACAGGTCAACGTTCGAGACGCTTTGACACTATAAACGAACCATGCGATCGTCGGTCCTATTTCGGGTCAAGATTTAAACCCTCTTACCCCGGGACAGGACCATGTGCTAGGTCGAGGGAGGAATGAACGAGGTTGAGGTTCAAAGCGAAATAATTGTTATCTTGGATTTGGTTAAATTTTACATTCTAATTTATTCATAAAAATAAAAAGGTAGATACAACTAAATTATAGATTAAAGTAACATAACAAGAATTAAATTTACGAAATTTGTTTATAATATCGGATAAAGAAATTATTATATGTATGTTTATTTGTACTGCAATAGATATCTGTCTCGTATAAAATCTATCTATCTATCTTATAATAAAGTTTACATATCGTCTCGAATAAAAATAATTATATATATATATATATATATATATATATATATATATATCGGTCTCACGTAAAAATATCTAGGATTAGTTACTTATTATATGTGTGTGTGTATGTGGGTGTGGTGAAAACAGGAATGTGTAGAAGGACATGAAAGAGAGGAAAAAGAGTTCTTGTTTTAGTGGTACGGAGCTCTCCGCTTGGCAGGCGGTTCACCAAAGAGCTCCTCGTCGTCGGGGAGCGCCTCAGCTCCGGGAGGACGTTCCTCAATGACCTCGGGAGAGTCGGGAAACTCCACCTCAGAGTCCACCCGCTCAATGTCGGAGTCACTCTCGGATTCTTCGGAAGGAGGACTAGGGGGCCGTATAGGTGCCCCGTCGTCGTGCGGGAGAGGAGGAGACGGGGGTGTCGGTGGCGGAGTATCGGGGTATATATTATAGGGGAGAGGATCTGGAGGGAAACGCAGGTCGAAGAGTCGCCAGAACTCTCTGTCATCCAACCGGATGAATTCCTTTAATTCGTCCAAAATCTGGTTCAATTCGCGTTCCGGATCGTTGTCCTGCGGACCGGGTGGTATTCCTTCGAATGCCACTAAAAGATTTCGATTTCCGAATTGACTTCGCGATCCACCACGAATTTTGAATGCAGGGAGGAATATATTTATATATTAAATGAAATGACTCACTTTTGCTGGTGCGACTGCGAGGGAGTTCCCTTCAGAGGTGCACTGGCGTTTCTATCTCTCTCTCTCTCTCTCCCAATCTAGGTTGAAGGTATGCGGGAAGAAATGTGATGAACTTTGCACAACTATTAACTCTGAACTATGCACTCTAAAGGACTGTCAAGAAGAAGTAGAAGAAGTGTGTGTTCTAGTTCCGCTGGACCACGCTTTTTATATTAGATTTTTGGGGGAGGTAGCCCTTCCCAAATCTCCGAGTGATCATCTTTGATTGGTAATTAATATTTACATTTACATTTAATATTTACGATCTCCTAATAAGGGCATGTTACCTTTTCTCGGTCTCCTATTGGATTATAAGTTTGACTTAGGTCAGAGGTTGCACACGGCTCGCAACCATCTCTTAGAATCATCATTAAGTACTCATTTCTTCGAAGTGTTTTGTCATACGATGACATATCTATTGCAGTATTTAGGTTTGGAAGTAATAACTCGTGTCTCGGTTTATAAGATCGGCGACGTGAGTTTATAGGAGTGGGTTTTAGATGATTGATTAGTATTAAATTAAAAAAAAAGAAATATTCGAGACCGCCGATTATGTATTGGCTATGTCTAATGCATTTCGAGTTAATTTCTATATAACTTCGCTATTTGGTTGTTTTTCGCGAATGGAAGAAATCGTGGAGTCTCCGGACGTAACACATCGGAATCTGTGTTTTTTTAATCATAAGTACTCTTTTATATTTATGTTCATATATTAAATAAATCTATAACAATATGTAATAACTATTCATTTTTTATTAGCTGCAAGCATGGATTACTATAACACACGGACAAGTGTCACAACAACATTCTTGAAGCTCATTCGACGAACATTCTACCAAGATTATTCTACAAGATTATTATGATGGATACAGATTTTAATATTTTCGAGACATTATATCGAGAAGTTCTTTTTTTATATTTCTTTTTCAGCTATCAATGTTATATATTTTATATATTTAGGTTTTTAAAAAATGATTCATAACATAAATTTTATATTACCAAATATTTTTTTTATATTTGCCACTATTAATGATTATAAGAATAAATTATTTAATATAATGTATATGACAAAATAATATTATATACAAATTTATACAAATAAACATAACAAAGTAATAATAAATTATATTGCTAGTATTACTATTTCAGAATAGTTCGTATTAAAACAAATGTATATTTTATATATATATATATATATATTTTTTTTTAGGATAATTAATTTCTTATTATTTAAATTATAATATTTTACCTTTTTACAAGATTTGTTATTTAATAGTTTTACAAGATTTGTTATTTCCTAAATATAATTCTCTTAAAATAAAACTTAATTATATTTTTGGGTTTTTTATTGCACAATATAATTTATTAAAATATTTAAATAAATATTTAATAAACGATATAGCTGTATAATAACAAATTTTATTTGTTAACATATTAATCTTTTCTCAATTTATCATATATTTAAATAAAGTAATCTTTAGTTTTTTATTTAATTTATTATTTTTATTTATTATTATTATACATTTCTTATTATACGTATTTTGTTACATATTTATTATCTATATACAGGGTGTCCCAGAATTGTGGAACAAATTTTCGTAAGCAGGTAGAGCGGACGAAACTGAATCGAAAAGTCCTTTACCATTTTGCAATTTTCGCAATAGTTAACAAGATATTAATGATTAAAAATTACCGTATTAGCCCGGCCCTCCATCGAATATAAGCGCGCGGCGCGAGACGACCGCCCAGCGTTGCTAGGCACTCAAGGAATTGTTTATTACACGCGACAATGCCTACGAGCGGCGGTTTTGAGCTGCGATTGTCTCCCTGTTTTTGTAGAAAACAACTCCTCCTTGGAAACAATGACGCTGGGCGGTCGTATCTCGCCGCGAGCTTATATTCGGCGGAGGGCTGGGCTAATACGGTGATTTTTAATCATAAATATCTCGTTAACTATTGGGAAAATTTCAAAATAGTAGAGGACTTTTCGATTCAGTTTCGTCCGCTCTATCTGCTCAAGAAAATTTGTTCCACAATTCTGGGACATCCTGTATATTATACATATCTTATTATATATAATAATTCAAATTTTCCGCCTCATGCATGCAGCCCTCAACTAACATGGCTTCCATTCTGGTCACACTGTCTGCAACCAAGTTATTATGGTACGCCATATCCAGTTACCTATACAGATCAGTGCTTACACTGAGGGGGAGGGGGGTGAAGTCCAACTTGTGTACTGCTTTTTGTGTTGCTATTACTGATCCGCCCGTTTTAACTTCGTTGCCAGTGTCTCGTGCAGCTTCGAGGGTGTATGTATGTATGCTATCTCATACGCATCTGCAAAAGTAGCCGGTTTTTTACTAATGATTTTGTCACATATGTCACGCAACAGAAGTCCGTGTAGAAATTGCTCGATAAGAATCCTGTCAAGAAATTCCCCGTATTCGCAATAAGCGGACCCTTGTTTTAAGCGTAATGCGAACGCTGCGATGGTCTCTCCTTTCTGTTGCACAATATAACGAAACTTTATGCTCTCTACATATTTATTTTTTATACGATCGAATTGATTAATTAGTATCGTACGTATTTCGTCATAGATTATGTTTTCTGGCAGTCGCGGGGTAATAAGAAATTTAAGTGCATTGTTTAACTCACCGCCCATGTAAACGCGTGCGTAATTAGTGTGTTGCTCTTCTGGTATTTTACTTAATTGGAAAGCCCAACCTTTTAAAATAATCTTCGACTGAAAGTCCTTCCGATTTGTATTCACCAACGGCGAAATGTGGTGACTTCGGGGATTGTAACGGACCGACTAACCCGCTGGTAGAATTATTGGCGGCTGTAGCTTGTGTTGCGAATGTCTGAATGGCGCTAGCCATCATGCTTGCCAATGCTTGTAGAAGTTCTTGGGGGACGTCCATCTTGAGTTCCCAAATATGCGATAATTATTGAGCGACAGGTTTATGGTAAAGTCTTTTCGATTTGCTGTAACCACTTTGGCACCAATTGTTGTGTATGCACTTACTGACTGTTATATAGAAAGACACTTCTAATAGAAAAGGTGTTTTATTACAAGAAGGCGTGCTCGCTGCTTGCGATAGATGATATAGAGATACGAAGTGAATCAAGAGTAAAGCGTTAGTCAAAAGTGCAACGCAAAGCGAGAGGGGGGAACAAGATGCTTCCGTAGTGCGGGTTACAAATTAATTGGATGTAAAAGTTACATATACAACACTATTATTACCGATGTTTAATTCTATTTTGTTATAAAAAGGAAAGTAATTTTCATTAGTTTATATTCATCTGTAGATTTTTTAGCATCAGAGTTGTCATACACTTATGAAAAAATTCATGTGACAATTTTGAGAGTTCGATACGTCTCATAAATACTCTCATGTCTTTTTATTATTATAATTAATTAATAATTCACACACAAAAGATAAGAAATATTTATAACAACGTAGACAATATGTAAAATTATATTAGTTTCGAAAAGAATTGATGTCCTGAAATACCTTCACTACTATGCAATGTGACATGAGCGCGCGAACTTCTGACAAGTAGATTGGCTAACTTTAAACACTTCTCATTAAAAAACTATTATAGCCTCGGCATTTTGGTATTAGGATTTTTGTCTCAAAATGATCTCAGGAATCTGCTATTAACGAGTGGTAAGTGGTTCAGGTCTGGAACACCCTGTATATACATATCCATACAAATATTTTATTCAAAATAATTGGCGCTGCTAAACCGAATGTTAATTGCCCTAAACATTTTTGCACGCACGCATGCACGACGTAATGTAAACTAAATATTCCCCAATAAAAGAACTGTAGCGGCCCGTCGCTACACCGAACGAAGCCGCCACATTGAGCGCCGTAGCGCGCGCTCGCCGCACAGTACGAAGCACGGCCGCTACGCGGCACACGGCCTCAGCGGCGAACTCGAGAGTAAATGTCGACACGGTACGGTATATAGGGACCGTTCGTGTCGCGATTCAGTACGATCTTTCCAGTCGTGGAAGCATGCCTTTTTGCGTATCCAGGCCTTCCTAGACTGTGTAACCAGACCGGCTTCACCAGGAAGCAAGCTCACTTAAGGGCCTTCTACAACGTAGGAGGAGCGAGCTCTCCAGGCCTCCTTTCGGAGCGCGCCTCAAGGCCTCCTTCCCGAGGAGTGTGCCTGCAGACCTCCTCCCAACGGGAGCGAGCTCTCTGGGCCTCCGCGCAGCAACACCCACCGGGAGAACTCGGCGCTGGCAGGACGCCGCGAAAGAAGAAGAGGGCCAATCTTCCGACACCAGGACCACCACCGGGGTTACCCAGGAGCCCTCTCAGGACCCGGACCGGGTCTCCACCACAGCACGCTCCACCACCAGAGCGTGCTTGCATCCGGGTAGATCCAGGCGTAAGCTTGCAGCCCTGGATATTAAGGAAATTGGCGCTCTCCTCGCCAACACATTATCGTTGGGCGAGCCTCCACTGTCCAGCCACCTGTAACTAGGACACCCAGACGTCTCCGCAGGCAGATAGAGTTGAGGCAGCCGCACAGACTTCCGGACGAGGAAGCTACTTCCCGGTTTCTCCTCCGGCTACTCGGGGGCATACCCCACGGCCGAACCAGAGGCGTTCTCCTGCCATCGGGACCACAGCGCCAGGGCATTCTGTCGCCATCCGAGACAGTTTGTCTTCCTCGCCAGCGACGCCAGTAACTCGGCCACGGACACTCGGCCGTAGGAGGAGATTATCTCTCACTCAACGCCGTCTGTTCCTGAAATTGTTTGGGTCCAGTTCACCGCCTACGCTGTAGACCAGCTCACCCGTCCTTGTTAGGACGCACATCCGTCCCTTTCGGGGCTCCGCCCTTTTCAGGGCTACCAAATATCTCCCAACAAGGGAGCATCTCTCGATTGTTCTCGTTGATTAATAAAGTGAGAACCCATCATATCTTGTCCTCACAGAACTATATAATTGCTAACGTTTATTTTATATTTATCATATCGTTTATGGAACTGACCTGAGAAAAAAAAATCTAAATATGGACATATAATGTTGTTCTAACTCATTATTAATATTATTAACACATTTTTTAATAATTTCCTACTTTAAAGAATAACAAATAATTTACTGGTGACAAAGTATATTTTTTGATACTCAATCCACGCGGATACTTTTGCACTAGTGCAGTAGTGCAGCGAAAAAGAACAGGTTAGCACGGACTTACCGGCTAGAATCCGATTGAATACTCAGACATTTACCATCTTATTCACATATAAGATTTCCTAGTCAGAAACTGATGAAAAAGTCCTACATTTTTCCACGAATTAACTAAAGTTAGGTTCTAGGCTAAGAAAACTGGTCGGAATCCTTTTAGTTTTCTTTTAATGAGGAAATCTCACCGGAATCCGACAATAAATGGGGAAAAAAATAGGGAAATTTCTACACGAGTCTGGGTGCTACTGGAGGCTTTATACCTTGTCACCTCCTACCTGAGCTGGGTGCTACCGGAGGCTTTATACCTTGTCACCTCCTACCTGAGCCGGCTACTAGTCCGTCCGCACAGTTAACGGGAGCTACCGTTTCGCATACGGGTGCTACCGAGGAGTGCAAATACCTGTCCTGTTTCCCTTGCCAAGTGCCGCCGAGGCATCGCGCCAAACCGCCCGCCTCGTGCTCTGACATGACTCGCGTACGCGGATCGCGCCTCGCGTCGCGTCTGGAAAACCATTCCGTCGAATCGACTCGTCGTCGTCTAGGTAGAAGTCGCGCCGTTATTGTAAGCCGCGCTCCGTTTAGTTATAAGTTGCGCCATTATTGTAAGCCGCGCTCCGTTTAGTTATAAGTCGCGCCGCCTATTATAAATCGCGCTCCGTCTAGTTATAAGTCGCGTAGATTAAGCCCGTAGCCTATAAGTCACACACATCAATGTACATAATATCCAATTTCTTTATGTAATGAAATGATTCAATATTGTATATTTTGGTGAAATTCAGAGCAGTGTCTCCACCCTTTCTCATCCTGATCCTGGCGAGCTATTCCAAACACCGCATGCGAAAGGCGTACCGTCACAAGTTTCTCATGCTCCGATCCTATTTCCAATTATTGCTTCTTCGCTAATTTTACTGGTCTAACCAGAGCGACGTACAATAAATTGTAATATTTATTATTTTTTTACATAAACAATGAACAAGATCAAAAAAGTTGTATACATTTCTTTTGTAACTTTTTCCGTAGAAGCGATTGGCATAATCAGTTTTTATAGTCAATTTCTAACAAATTGTTTAAAATTTGTTACAAAATTGATCCTGCAAAGTACTTTTTATGTCTACAATAGTTTTTCATGCTCCAATACTATTTCCAATAGTTACTTCTTCGCTAACTCTACTGGTTTCGTTATAAGGTTTAAATGGTTAACATAACACACAGTGCTATTCAGACAAAAGTCATCTGTTAGAAAAGGATGCATCTCAAGAAATTAAAATTATGCAATAGCTACCGTAATCTCTTGGCTTATTGAATTATCATAAAATGAATCGAAAGAAAACCGATGTCAGGGGGCCACAAAACGTTGGACACAATTTGAAAAATTGCCCCAAAAAGGCTGAAAAATTATTAAAAAATATAAAAAGGGTTCCGCGATTAATACAAAATGTTTTATTAGGCGATTCTTTTGACAAAAAAAATCCCAATTTGATCGCCTAAATAACGCGGTATTAAATTAATTTTTATTAAAATAAATTAAATTTTTATTCGTTAATTAGTTACACACTTTACATGTACAGTTTTTGACAGTTGCAAATTTATTTTATTTAGGCTGCGTTCCGAAATTCACTGCCAGTACGGGAAAATCTATAATGTGCGTGACATAAACTATAGATTTGCAGAAATATCGGAACGCAGTCTAAATAGACAAGTTGTTAATTTTGAGAGTATCTGGAAACTTTTGATATACCAGTAGTGTAAGGAATCTATACAGAATATGCGAAATGTAAAATTTTAGAGTCTAACATAAATTGTAATTGTCTGCTGTAAATTGTAATTACCTGCATGAGTGCATTTTCCGGCCATTCATGGAACCAATCAATAGTACAACAATTCACCAGACTCGGATACATTCGTAGACGGATCCTGAAGTTTTTACTAATTGGACTTAGGCACAATATTATGTGTAATTTTTCACGGCAACGATTGACGAAATAAGTCAGCACGGTCAACATGGAAATATCAAGACTTTTATCGCTCCCTTGAGCAGCCAATCGTGTCATTTCAATAATTTCTTGTCGTTCTTCAATCGTGAAAAGATTTGGAACTTCACCATCGTTGAGTAAACTATTGATATCATTCAAAAAATTCTCATCTCGAATTTCCTCTTCGCCTAAGAGAAATATAAGATTCTTGCCAATTCCACCAGAATTTCTATATGAAAGAAAGTAGAAGTAAATAATAAAGTAATAAAGAATAAAATTAAAATAAAATAAGATTATTTGTATACAGATGTCCAGAAATTCGCGCATTCGATGTACGTGACATAATACTTTATGCTAAAAGAAACATCTTTTTCCTTTAGCAAAATTCCGTTCGACAAGTAGTTTTCGCAGGAGAGCAGGTTGAAGCTAATGAATAAGCGTTCTAATCTATGTCGTATTTAGGGCTGACGCGCGCTTCTCACTTGATGATTTGAAAATAAAGATATATATAAATAGTACTTTATTAGTTAGCTTTACGGGCTAAGCGTTTTATTATACTAAATATTGCACACAATTATACATGATAATTAAATAATATTACTAACTAAATAGTTGTGGCTGCATTTTGACTTTGTTATTAGTTGTCATAACGATTTTACAGTTATCAATATAACAAAATAGCTATGGCTATAATTTGACTTTTTTATAAGCTGTCACAACGACTCACAGCTATCAATATAATTAAATAACTGTGGCTGTAATTTGACTTTTTAATTAGCTGTCACAACGACTTCACAGCTACTAATATAATTAAATAGCTGTGGCTACATTTTGATTTCTCTATTAGCAGTCATAATGATTTCACAGATTTTGATACAATTATAATAGTTGTGGCTGTATTTTAACTTTTTTATTAGCTGTTATGGCACTTTCGCAGTTAAAAATTCAACAAAATAGTATTTGTTGCTAAATAGTTCCTAATTAAGGCTGATAAAACGTTATGCTAAACATATTTTTGCTGTCGCAACTAATATAGTTCGATTGTATTACTTGGGGTGATTAAAAGTAAAGAAAATTTTTCAGTTAAGTATAATTAAAAGACCAAATTATCAAAATAATTATTTATTTCAATAAATGTAAATTTTTATATTTTTTTTATATCAAAACAATTTTTATACTTTTACAATTTCTTCAAATTCTCCTTGTACTTACATAATATTTTATAAATAATTATTTTAAAAATGTGTGATTTTTCAAATATCGATACAACTGAGATTTTATGTAATTATGTAAAGACGATTTCAATGGCCTATATTACAAGATCATTTGATATTACATAAAGAAGTAAAAAAATGATTCTTATCTCATAAGAGGTGCTCAAAGTGATGTATACATTAATATTCCGTTTACATCAATAGAACAGAATTTATTAAAGGACATACAACTGAATATTCGCTAAGTAATGTGGTATCAACATGATGGATGTCCCTCACATTATGCATACAGAGTAAGAGTTACACTTAAAAAAATCTTTTCGAATCGAAGGATAGAACGCGGTGGGACAATTTTGTGATCAGCTTGTTCGCCTCATATAACACCAGTCGACTTTTTTCTATGGGGAATAATAAGAAACATTGTGAATCAGAAACCACACCAGAAGATATGAAGCAACATATTGTAGAGCATGTGCGACAATCAGGAAACTTTAAAACGTGTACGTGCTTCAGGAACTCAACGATTGCAATGTATTGATATAAACAGATATCACTTCGATCATCTCTTATAAGGTAAGAATAATTTTTTACTCCTTTATTTAGTATTGAATGATCTTGTATTATAGGTTGTTGAAATCATCTAAACATCTGTTATTGCAGTAAGGATAAAAAACTACATGTCATTTAAAAAAAACAGAGGTGACCTTGAAATCTCCTGAAAGTCGTATTCATCCTATATATTCATGACCGTCTCAGTACAATCTTAAGATTTCAAACTAATCACAGAGTCGCATTAGTAAAAGTCTTAAGACTTTTTTCTTTGTCAATTTTCGCGATTCCATACCTCGATGGAAGCATCAAGTTAAAAAGCGAAATGGATACTGGACGGATTATTAATTCGTTCAAGTAGACATAAAAGGTTCTTTTTAAAACCACCAAGCATTAAGATGATGATTATCTCTTTGTTTTTCGAAATAATTATTGAATAAAAATAATAAAACAAAGTTATTTATTTTTCTCCATCCTTTTTGCTATTTTCCCGCTATATTTTCTCCTTTTATTTCCTATCGCTTTTTTCGAGTTTCTTTCTCTCCTTTCATAAAACCTTAATAAACACAAAATAACAATAATGTAATTTTAATGTTATAATTTCCCACTCAACAATATAACTACAATGTAACATGATTTGTATATAACAGTTATATTGTTGAGTAAGAAATACGTGTATCATTTTATAGATATTATACTTAAAATATAATTGGTTTTTTTAAACATCCCAGCAAACACAATATTACATGTAACGTACATGTTAGTTGTAACTTCCTACTCAACAATATAATTATTATATAAAACATGTGTTACATAACAGTTATTGTTGAGTAGGATTTTACAACTAACGTGTACATTACATGTAATACTGTGCTTGCTGGGATATTATTTTATTTATTTCGCAAATGAGAAAAATATGAGCAACCGGCCATTTTAACTCGATTGATATTACACCAAAATCGCACCCAGCAATAAATACGGCAGACTATTCTTCCCCTTGTCCACAATCTTACCTTAATCATTAGACTTTAAGCTATATTTTTATAATTATTACGTTTTAATTGTTTTATTAATTGTGTGTGTGTGTGTGTGCGTGTGCGTGTGCGTGTGCGTGTGCGTGTGCGTGTGCGTGTGCGTGTGCGTGTGCGCGTGCGCGTGCGCGTGCGCGCGCGTGTGCGTGCGTGCGTGTGTGTGTGTGTGTGTGTGTGTGTGTGTGTGTGTGTGTGTTCATTATTTTTTTCAGATTGCAGAATTCTAATATGTCAACTTTTGCTGTTAGTCCTACACCTTCAAATTTATCGCAGAGTACATTAATATATATCATTAACAAAAAAACAAGTTTGTAGAGATCACATGCCTACGAATACTGATCATGATCTGTAGAGATAACATGCTTACGAATACTGTAGAAAGAGAAGATTTTCTTTACTATACAAAGATACTTTGTCCAATGTATAAGGTGCCGGCAAGATCTACTTTAACAAATCGCATTGAACAGAAATATGAAATGTGCAAATTACATGTTCAAAGATTGTTAGATCAAACACCTTATGTGGCTCTAACAACAGATATTTGCACGGTAACAAGTTCGACAAGAAGTTTTTTGCTAGTGACCAATCATTTCATTAATGCAGAGAGTTTTACTCTTGAGACAGTTTGTTTAGGGGCTGTGTATTTGACACAAAAACATACGGCAGAAAATATAGCAACCGAATTACATAATATTTGTAAAGAATTTTCCATTGCTTCGGATAAAATTGTCTGTATTACCACAGATGGAGCTGCAAATATGCAAAAGGCAGTAGAACACTTTTCATACTCTCCAAGATGGATTTGCTGTTTTGCACATATGACTAACTTGGTTGTACAAAATTCTTTGAAAAACATAACTGACCTCGAAAAAATATTAACACAAATCAAACGTATTATTACCTATTTTAAGCACAGCACGATTGCTTCTGATGCGCTAAAAGCAGAACAACTAAAACAAGGAAAAAGCGAAGTGTACACTCTATTGTATCTTATTCAAGATGTACAGACGCGATGGAATTCTACCCTTAAAATGCTTGAAAAATTTGAAAAATTGGCACCTATTTTAGCGACAATTTTAGCTACTAAAGTACATAAAGACGGTCCTCAAATGTTGGCAGAATCACAAATCGAAGTGATGTCTGAAGTTATTCAACTCTTGGCGCCTTTTAAAGAAGCAACTACACAAATATCAGGCGATAAATATGTGACTGCCAGTATCATTTTGCCGTTATATCACAATGTACGAGATACTATAAATGAATTAAATCCTACCATTCATCCTGCGATAGAATTAAAAAAAGTTTTATTAAAAGAAATAGAATTGAGGTATCAGCCTCTTGAAAGAAATAAGCTTCTTATAACTGCAACACTACTTGATCCCAGGTTCAAAAAAGCGTATGCTCTCCTCTTTATCAAGCAGAAGCTATAGCACAGTTAATTTAGGAGATTCGGAAAAGCTAAGCAACAAGATTCTATTTCTCCGACATTAGAAAGTAGTCCATGTAAATTGGCCGAAGGAAATCATAATTCTATATGGAATAAACACACTGAGAAATTCAAAATAAATTTAAACGAAGATTTATCTACTAAAGAAGTGCAACCAGAATTAAAATTATATTTTAATTCTTCTTTACTTACTTTATCCGAAGATCCTATAAAATTTTGGCACAATTATAAAACATTATTCTCTTCATTATGTGAGGCTGCATTGAAATATTCCATTATGATGGGCTCTTCAGTAGCGTCAGAGAGAGTTGTATCAGCTATAAATAACATCGTAACAGACAAAAGAAGCCGACTGACATCCCGTCATATTAATGAAGCAGTTTTTCTTACTTATGTGATAAAAATGTAGATGTATTAATAAATCATTAAAATGTATTAAAAATAATTAAACAAGTATTAAAACAATTTTACTCTATCAATTTTTTTCAATTTTTCCGGTCTTTTCCAGTTTTTCAGAAATATTCGATATTTATTCGATATATATAATATCTATTCATATTCGATATGAATACTTCAAAAAATATCGAAAATATTCATATTCGATACTTTTGCACGATATCGACATGTCTAATGGAAACAGTGCAATCTGTAGATGTTCTTAGTAAAGCTATAGATTCACCTGGTTGAGGCTGTTGCAACAAATATTTCAGAACAAGTTTTTTCTTTCTCATTATTCTCTAAAGAATTCTCATTTTCCTTATTTTCCTCGTTTGCTAAACAAGCTGTACCAGTTGGATCAGCTGCCAAAAAATTATCTTCGGTAAATACGTTCATATTAACTGGCTACGCACAACTCTTTTTAAATCCATTTATAGCCGTTAACATATTTGCAGATTGAATAATCGCTTCTTCAGAAAAATCAATATATCGATCCGATCAGGCAGCTGACCAGATCTATCGGGCGTAACACTGCTCCGACCTTTCTTCAAAATTGTCGTCCCGACAATCAGGGAAGAATGCTCCAGCTTCCAATGCTCCAGGAGTCTTGGTTTTTCTTACACTACTTCGAGCTGCTGCTCCGAGTTACCGTGCACTGGTGTACGGTAGCGGAGCCCAACATTTTACTTCTTTCTTCAGGGATCTTCCTTGCTCAGTTCAACCAGAGAGTGGCCAATTCACCAGAGGCCTTCGACGAAGAATCCCTCGAAGTCAGTTGCTTGGAGTATTCCCTCACAGATCTTCTATTTCTTCACGTTTTGCGCCATTCTTTATTGATCTTCAGACTCGAGGGGGTAAACTTCCGAGTATCCTACGTCTAGTAAGACTCCCGAGCCCCTGTCTCGGCATTTGCCCTAAGTCTCATGGAAAAACCTCGGTCACAAAAACCATGAGCAAGACAGTCTTCTTAGACGAAGGTTCTTAGAAGAAACTCTTCCTAACAATTCTGGTGGCGTGGTAACCTCTACGTTCCGGAATATTTTCTGTAAACAAAGAAAATTAAACGCAAGAATCGTCTTAAAAACAAACTATCAAATATACTCCGACAGATCTCAGAAGTTTTTGCTGTCGAGGCCACATTAAATATACCTTCTCCTTTCAAAATAGGGAACAGTTACGAGCCTATCAGCGTGCACCACCTTCTTTTTATGTCGAGAAGATTTCCAAATACAATAAATCATCTGACTGAGTGTTTTAACAATCCGGAAGAGTCTTTCCCAGTGGCTTTGCAGTTTAGGAGCTCTGTCCTTTTTCCGTTGTGAATTATAAAGCCAAACTTTTTGGTCCACTGAAAAGTTAACATCTCTGGCCTTCCGGTCATAAGCAGATTTGATATTTTCCGATTTTAGTTTAAAAGTCTACCGCGTAACTTCATGAAGAGTGCTAAGTTCCTTCCTCAAATGAAAAACATAACCCTCCGAGGTCCACCGTTGTTCATCTCCTAGAGGAATTCCCTGTAGGAGATCTAGGGGTAAGCCCAAATTTCGCGTAAAAGAAATTTCGGCAGGAGTAACTCCCCGAGTTTCATGTTTAGAGGAGTGGTAAGCCAGTAAAAACATCCGCACACAGCGATCCCAGTCTTTTTGATGTGAGGAAATGAATTTTGTCAAATAATTCAGGATTGTTCGTTGTTGCCTTTCTAGTTGGCCATCTGATTGTGAATGAAGAGCTGTTGTCCTTGTCTTTTTAATCCCCAAAAGAATTGCTAACTCTCAGAACATTTGAGATTCAAAATATCTTCTTTGATCCGTATGTATCTCAAGTGAAACCCCTGAAAATCACTTGACCAACAAGTGCCTCTGCCACCGAAACGGCCGTAATCCTTTTTAAAGGCGCGGTCTCCACCCATTTAGAAAAACAATCTGTGATTACCAGGAGATATCTATTCTCAAATAACGTTCTTGGAAGTGGGCCGAGTATTTCCATCTGGATTCTGTCGAAAGGTGCCCCCACGTTGAAAATTTGTAAAGGAGAGACTTTCCTTTCTCGGAAGGACCCGCCTTTGTTACACAAACCTCACAAGAGCGACACCAATCCTCGACATCCATCCAGGTGGCCCAATAAAATCCCTGGCGGATCTTCGCTAAAGTTTTGTTCACCTCAAAATATCTTCCAGCGGGAGAGTCATGTGCTTCTTGCAAAATAGAATTATCTCTTTCCTGGGATGCAATTATTTGAAGAACTTGCTTCTTTAAAGAGAGTGATTCCCACCTCTTGTAAAGGATTCCATTTGAAACGAGCAATGCATCCCACAGATTCCAATAAATTCTTCCTGCGGGACCATTTGCAACTATCTCCTGCCAGGAAGACTGTTGTCCCGTTTCCTTTCCCAGTAAAAGAGAAGAAACCACAGAGTCTTCAAGTTGTTCCTGTCTCCAATTCTTGAATTCGTCTTCTCTAAAAATTATGCGTCTCACGACTTCAGTTACAGTCTCTTCATTCTTTGTTTACACCTTCTCACAAAAAATGGCAAGGGTCCTCCGCACAAGGGCGCCTGGAAAGTCCGTCGGCATGAAATCTTTCATTTCGATAAATGACCTCAAAATCAAACCGTTGTAGCCTTTCTAGCCAACAAGCCAAATGTCCTTCCAATTCTTTAAAGGACATTAGCCAACGTAAAGAGATATGATCTGTCCGAATCGCGAATTTGCCCCCTGCCAGATAATGTTAAAAGATTTCACCGCGTCAACAATAGCTAAAAGTTTACGACGAGTA
Organism: Tetramorium bicarinatum; assembly: GCA_928718305.1. Classification (NCBI taxonomy): domain Eukaryota; kingdom Metazoa; phylum Arthropoda; class Insecta; order Hymenoptera; family Formicidae; genus Tetramorium; species Tetramorium bicarinatum. The sequence continues at coordinate 2,080,097 of OV788323.1, forward strand.
ACGCAATAATTCCTTTCTGTTTTACTCAGAACGTGACTGTAGTAGGCGATTACTTTCTCAGTATCGCCTTGTATCTGAGAGAGAACTGCCCCAATTCTATGATTAGAGGCATCAGTGTCCAGAATAATTTTCCCTTTTTCTAAGAGGAAGAAAAGCACCGGCGAAGAGATCAGAGCCTGTTTCAGTCTGTCGAAGGTCTCCTGACACCGGTGAAATTATAAATCCATTTCGTCGAAGCCCTGAACAAAGTTTGTGATAGACAAACTTCATCTCTCGCCCTCAATGCTCATCTCTTTAAATCAAGATCATGGATTGCAATACATTTTTTCGAAGCGTCCTGAAAATGTTGTAAGACGCTTTCCGAAATTCGTTGCAGTTTGTCCAACCTACTGCCTCCTTCAGCGATTTGCTGCTCCCATTTGTAAAGCATTCTCTCACATTTGACATGCTTGAACCTATGTTGAACTTGTTTAAACTTCCTACATCTTTCTTTTCCAGAACGCCAAAATGCGACCGCCTTTTGCTTGTACTCCAAATCAATACAGATCACTTTCACTCGCTGATTATCTTTCACGCTTTCGACGAAATCCTCATCGAAATCCTCTTTAACTAAAAGTGCATCTTGATTTTCTTCGTCATCATGAAAGCAAAGAGTGCTATGACTCTCAAGGAATAAGTTGGCTTGTACGGCATCCTTTATCAAATCTTCTAGTTGCCGTGCAAAAGATCTTTCCTCTGCAGTGATGACTGATTCAATATCATATTGCGGCTCGTCGAAGCTTTGTCTTAATAAACTTAAAATATTGCGGAGATTCATCGCCATCATGGCCGGGAAAGGATTACCAAAAAATGAGAATATCTGTTAAGAATGTGTGTAGGCTATAATGTAACTGTTATTATTTTATGATAAAAAAAACTAACGATAAATCCTGATATATAAATCAAATCTGCCGAATCAGACACTTGAAAGCAGTGCCAATATTGTAACATATGTTAACTGTTTAATATGAAATCAAATCAGACGTCTGTGATTGCGTCTGTTGCATATGATGACTGGAATAAGTTGTGTTGGTTTGAGAATCATTTCTTGTGATTGCAAAACTATCCCGAATACGACTACGCTTACTTCAAATGCTGGAAAGCCACAATTTCACATGGCTATGTAATTATTAATTTTTTATTATTAATAATTGTTAAAATGATTTTGGGCCGCTGTAAACAGTAATAGGTTACATGTTTTGGCTAACACTAAGTTTCTGCAAAATTTCAGGCGAATCGGTTTTTGACCGTTGGGTAGTGTTACTTGTCAGAACGTGACTGTAGTAGGCGATTACTTTCTCAGTATTGCCTTGTATCTGAGAGAGAACTGCCCCAATTCCATGATTGGAGGCATCAGTGTCTATATTCTTGTAATACTTGTTCCATAAGCCTTTCAAATGTAGCTAGCGCGTTACAGAGTCCGAAAGGCATAACCGTAAATTGCCACAGACCGTTTCCGTAAGAAAAGGCTGTCTTTTCTTTGTCCTCTGGGCGAATCTTCACTTGCCAATATCTACTTTTTAAATCAAGGGTGGAAAACCAGGTATTATCTGCTAGATGATCGAGTATGTCGTCAATCCTCGGTAAGAGTTAAGAATCTTTTAGCGTAATTGGATTGAGTTTCCTAAAATCCACACAGAAACGCAAGGAGCCTTTTTTCCTTACCATATTTTTTCCTAACCATAATAACAAGGGAGAGCCAAGGACTGTGAGATTTTTCAATTACTCCTTGACTTTTCATTTCTTCCACGGCTTTCTCCACCTCGAAACGTAGATGCAGAGGTATTCGTCGTGGAACTTGTTTAATCGGATGAGAGTCTAAAAGAATAATTTCCTGTTCCACCAAATCACAGTTTCCTGTAACAATATTTCCTGAGAATACATCCTGAAATTCAATCAAAAATTGTGCAAAAACTTCTCTTTGCGCCTTATCAAGATTGTGCGTACTGCTTTCAAAGAGTTCCTCTAATTCAAGTTGGAGTTCATTACTTTGCATTTCCACGGCCGAACAAGAGAACTTCCTAGAAGACTGTCCATCCTTTTCTCTCTTAAAGAAGTAAGAGTCGAATATTTCCCCTAGATCAACTTTGCTCATAAAATATGCTCTCAAAATACAGTCCTCCGAAATTTCAATCGGAATTACAAAAATCTCTTCCGAAAATTTTCCCAAGTCTATGCGATCTTTCTTTTTGGATTTAATGGGTACTTTCTCTCCAGTAAGATATCTTAGAAAACCTTTCAGAGGAATCTCCTCCTCTTTATCTAAAACTAGCCTCTTATTTATGAGCGAAACTTCCGAGCCTGTATCGATTTTGCAAAAATAAAATTGCCCATCAACTTTTCCGCGATATAAAAATTCTTTTCGATCTTTGCTTATTCTACTAAACGAAAAATTCTTCTCCTTCACCGGGCGTTTTTGGTAGAAGTTCAACCCACCCCCCTTAATTCGACTAGATCTAGTTTTCCGCGCTTTCGTCCCTCGCCGTGAGACAGTCTGCACGAAAATGTCCAACTTTCCCACAAAACCAGCACGCTTTTTTATTATTCGGTTTTTCCCTATTTTTAGTTTTAAATTTTCCCTCATCTTTCTTATTTTCATTCTCTTTTTTTTTTCGTCGACATTCAAATTTTTACTTCTGAAATTGTTATTCTTATTATCTTGCTGAAAAGAATTACTCGCGCGGTTGTTTTCTTGAATGGCTTTAATAATCTTTGCTCTTTCAAGAGCAAATTTCAAGGAATTCACGCCTTCTAATTGTAAAGTGCGTCTTATATAATTATCCGAAAGCGCATTAATAAATTGCGCGCACGCGATCTTTTTGCGAATTTCTGCGACGCACTCTGGATAAGCAAAGCGTGATAAATGCTCGATATCCGTACTCAGAGTGGATAATTCCTCACCGAATTTTTGCCAACGATTTGTAAATTGTGTATAATAGGTCTGAGAGAGCTGGCTTTCCCCGAAGAGCGACTCGAGCTTTGATTTAAGCTCCACGAAAGACAATGTCTCGATATTAGAGACGCATTCTAGGATGGAATGCGCTTTTCCGCGTAGGCAAGACGCAAGCGTCTTTGCGCTCTCATTCCAGTTATTCGCGCGTTTGATTAAATCAAATTGAGCGAAGAATTCCAGAAGCGCCGAAGTCTCGTCATAAGTGTCCGGTTTGAGCTTAAAACCCAAGTCGTTCCCGGTAGCACTCGCGTCAGGAATCAGCCCGATCGAATTAAAAAAGGAAATCTACGCGTGAATTAGAATCGTCCGCACTGTTATTGGGATGACTTAGCTGGTTTTGCAGTCCTGATAAAGTTTTCATTCACGTACCAAATGACCAACAAAGGAAAAAACTTTGGTTTACTTTTGCACGTCGTCCAGATCTACCTACAAATTCTCATTTTTATTGTTATCAAGATCATTTTGATGTAAGTAGAAACACTTAATTATTAAAATAATGTATAATAAATAAAAAGTTATAATAAATATAACCTAATCTAATCTAATTTATCATGAAACGGTGTGATATTTACTACGTTGGTTGTTATAGAGATCATATTCTTTATAATCGTGACGTCATGCATGAGCTAATCAATAGGATTGCAAGACAAAGTCATTTAAAAAGGTCTAAAAATTCATTATTTTTAAATAATAATTACAACAAATTGAGCATTAAAAAAATTGAATTATTGCCAAATCTAAGTTTATTTTTAACTGAAGATCATATAAAAATAGTTTGAGGTTAACTTTTTTTTCAACCCAATATGATAAGCACTTAGAAAGAGACATTTTATAGCACTTATTGCAACATATTTCATTACATAGCAGCTTCTATGAGCAGAGATATCGATACAACGCCATTATAACCCGTAGTATGGCTTTACCCCGTGTTGCCCTATATTTATTTTATATATTGTTAATTTTGTTTTCTAGTTTCTTTCAGGCAAATTTATCAACTTTCCTCGATATATTGTAATATATCGAGGAAAGTTGTAGTCCGAGAAAGACTGTAGTTCATTGCCAAGGAATTGGACCTACATCACATTAGACTTACATAAAAAAATATTCAGCAATATTATTCTTCAATGTTGCTACTCTATTGCTCTATTTGGTCCTATTCTATGTAGTGGTTGTATATGTTGAGGCAATGTATTATTACGCCATTCTTCTGGAGTAAGATTATTCTGTTCATCATATTGATCATTGTAAAAGGAAGAACAATATTGTTTGAATCCAGCTATATATTCTTCCCGTTTCATATAAATTATGAAGACATATTGTAGAGAGGAAAATACTTTCCGTCTTTAACTTCATGTTTAAACATGTCCGCAACACTCTCCACCTTGACAAATAGTTTGATTTTATATAAACGCATTATTAAATAAAGTTTATTTAAACTAAACTTGTCAGTCTCACTAACCTTGAGACTAATATGCCAAAAGCATTTTCAATTATATTTCTCGACCTCGACAATCTATAATTGAAAACTTTTTCAATTTCTCCTAAATTATTTCTTTTTGAATATGGTCGCAAGAAATCTGTTCGAAGTGGAAATGCTTCGTCCGCAAAAAAAAAAGAATATTTCTCGTTCCATCCTGCCACTCGAGATTGTGCGGGTATACTTACAAGGGAACGGTCGCAGGTGTCCCTCACCGATTTCAACGAGCTTTGGATATGTTGTAGAGCATCAAAAAATATTACAAAAAATATTTTTTTTAGCGGCGTATCTCGACGTTTAGGGGTTGAAACAACCCCTCGAAGATAATTGTTTTTTTCGTTTTTTACGAATATCTTGGAAAATATGAGGAATATGAAAAAATGTTTTATACAAAAGTTTTACAGTATTTTATACTCTTTACAACTGTGTACTTACATTTTTCAAAAATGTTAAATTTTTTATTTACCCCCAGCCCTACTTCTTATTTTGCAAAATTAAAAAATTTTGTAAGAACAAAAATTATAGATTATTGAGAGCCAAATCCATCCGTATATATTAATGTATGGGTTCCGCGATTCAATTTTTCAAAAAACGAGATGATATTCTCGTGCTATAGGCGCCGCGCTGTAAATAGTATTGCATTATTTATTTTTAGTTGCGCCACATTTAACAACTGCCTCTTGTACAATATCTTCTTATATAACATAAAAATGGATTAAGTCTAATGATATAATGTGATTGATTTCCATCCGCAATATGCAATATGCACAACCAGATCAAAGCGCATCAAGGAAATCAATAGGTCAAGGAAAACGGTTCGGACTTCGCACGCATAATATTTTGCGTTGTATAACTTCATCCAGGCATCTGGGAATAGAATTCACTCGTGTCGTGTGCAAAGTTATAATCAGATATAAGCGTCCGTAATAGACGTCTGTCGTTATAAACGTCCGTCTTTCCATCTCGTAAATTAGTAATCTAAAAAGTGTATGTTGTGTACTGTCATTTGAACAAGTATTTGTTATTAACTTTTATTACTTTCTTACTCTTGTCAATCTTTGATTAACTTTGATTATTGTAATTATAAAAGTTTGTGAAATTATTAATGTAACATAATTAATATACGATGAAATGAAACGAAATAAGTACTGAATTGTCAATTATTCCGTTTAAATAAAAATTTTATTTATTTTTTATTCAATAATATATTTTTTTCAAGAAATAAAGAGGCGATATAATTAA
>OV788323.1:2086307-2096307 GCA_928718305.1 Tetramorium bicarinatum
ATATATATATATATATATATATATATATATATATATATATATATATATATATATATACACTGGCGATCAAAATTAACGCATAGGTAATTCCATGCCAAAATTTTGCATGATTTCAAATAAACGTAACTCCGTCAAAAATGGTCGTATCCTAAAAATTTTTTTTTTGTTTTGAAGCTTAAAGTCTCTACTTTAAAAAGCAGTTAAGATCTTTTGACTTTATCTTTCTCCCTTCGAGGCATCTCTTTATAAGTAAGGACGTGTTTTATTTTCAAAAATTTGCATAGTTTGACACACTCCACGGGCTCGAATAAATTTTTTTCGCAAATGTTATTACAACTATCGAAAAATTTGGACTTTTCCGCGTAAATTAAAAAAAAAATTGAATGTCGTACGATTTTTTTTCACGGAGTTATGACGTTTTGAAGTTACCCATACATTTTTGTGCATTACCGCCAGCATTAGCATTACCCGATGCGCACCACGAGGAGGTTGCTGGTCGGATTTGGCGCATCGTGTGTGTGTGTGTGTGTGTGCGTGTGCGTGGGTGTGTGTGTGTGTGCGTGCGTGTAAGATTGCATTTAAAAATGCGTGTTCCACCCTCGTCTTTGAATGACTTCTTGTAGACGGTTACGCATATTAATGCAGGCTCTAATTGTGGCTTGAGGAATTTCATGCCATATTTGTTGTAGCGCTGTCTCCAGTTGCCGAAAATTGGTTGGCGGTCTCTCCAAATTTTGTAATCTTCTACCCATTATATCCCACACATGTTCAATGGGATTTAAATCTGGACTGTTCGGTGGATGTGGCAGCAGCTCAATATTGTTGTCCATAAAAAAATTGAGGACTGTTCTAGCAGTGTGTGGGCGAGCGTTGTCCTTTTTAAATCCCATTGAACATGTGTGGGATAGAAGATTACAAAATTTGGAGAGACCGCCAACCAATCTTCGGCAACTGGAGACAGCGCTACAACAAATATGGCATGAAATTCCTCAAGCCACAATTAGAGCCTGCATTAATATGCGTAACCGTCTACAAGAAGTCATTCAAAGACGAGGGTGGAACACGCATTTTTAAATGCAATCTCACACGCACACGCACACACACACACACCCACACGCACACGCACACACACACACACACACACACACACACACACACACACACACACACACACACACACACACACACACATACGATGCGCCAAATCCGACCAGCAACCTCCTCGTGGTGCGCATCGGGTAATGCTAATGCTGGCGGTAATGCACAAAAATGTATGGGTAACTTCAAAACGTCATAACTCCGTGAAAAAAAATCGTACGACATTCAATTTTTTTTTAATTTACGCGGAAAAGTCCAAATTTTTCGATAGTTGTAATAACATTTGCGAAAAAAATTTATTCGAGCCCGTGGAGTGCGTCAAACTATGCAAATTTTTGAAAATAAAACACGTCCTTACTTATAAAGAGATGCCTCGAAGGGAGAAAGATAAAGTCAAAAGATCTTAACTGCTTTTTAAAGTAGAGACTTTAAGCTTCAAAACAAAAAAAAATTTTTAGGATACGACCATTTTTGACGGAGTTACGTTTATTTGAAATCATGCAAAATTTTGGCATGGAATTACCTATGCGTTAATTTTGATCGCCAGTGTATATATATATATATATATATATATATATATATATATATATATATATATAGTATATATGTAACTCTAGGCATGTCTTCCAAGTTTTGCATCGTTCACTTTACTGAAGAGGATTCTGTGGAGGTTGTTCCTGATTTCTGGATATTTGAGTCGTCAGACATAAACTATTGCTCATGGCCTCTTAATAATGCTTTTCCGACAAAATGCGTTACAAATAGAATGGTGCCAGATAGATTTTATATAAAAACCTTGTAGGCCAGATGATAAATGGCCATCCTACAAGTGCAGAATCCTTAATTCGTTCGGTACGTAGCATACACGCGCGCCCACATATATACTCACACATATGCACAGACATTGTATTTACATTCTAACTTCTATTGAATGAAATCTAAATCGCCGAATTTACACTTTTTTTCGTAATTTATTTCAATTACAATAATACTTTCTTATAAAATAAAATACATACTCTGCATATTTTTGGGCCATGAAAATAAGTATATAACATTTTTCTCAGGTGACTATGAAACAGCTCGGCAACATTTAGGCCAAGCCGAAATTACATCTGATTTTCCTGTGTCAGAGGTCGTGGGTAAACGAATTTATAAACCCAATACAGCTTGCAAGAGTCAACGAATTTATAAACCCAATACAGCTTGCAAGAGTCATCCGATTCATCTGAAGACAGCATTACAAAATATAAAAAGAAACACTCTAGAAATGAGATACCACGATTTACGTCAAAAGAACATGGATGTTCAGAGAAAGAAGGTACATGTTCAGAGGTGGATTTACCGAAAACTCTGCAACAGAAATCAAAACGAATTCTAGATGGCAACCGAAATATTTCCTCATCTAGAACAAATAGCGCTACACGTTCACGATCACCTCTAAATAAGATTGACAAGAGAATTGACCAGTTTAAGGAAGGTAATCTCTCATTTTTTAATGACATTTAATGAAATTCCATTCAATTATTGTGACATTATAATCTTTTAAATATTGTAGATATCACTTTACAACAAGGATGCAGTACGTGCATGAACAGTAGTGCAAGAAAATCAATTAATTAATCAACTTGCTAGACAAATTCAGACGCAGTTATCTGAAAAAAAACTTGAAAAATTACCATATATTGGGGAAACAGGTTATTATTTTGTTGTTCATATTATTTTGTTGTTGCGATAATAAACATTTTTCATAACTTTGCAAGTTTTATATTTTATAAATTTTTCAATAGAATTTGAGAAACAGATGATCAGGGATCTGACAATGATCAAATTTAATATGGCAGCAATTTTAAATATGGTGACAACATTGAGCCAGACCTTGATTGAGAAAAATAGAGAAACCAATCCTGAGATATCAAGGGACGAACAAAAGCCGGAAGAAAATATTTTGCCAAACTTTCCCTTACAAAATTGGGCAAATTTCTTTGACTTGGAAGATTTATTACAAACTACAGACACCGTACGAGCACAACTTGTAAGTTTGACTACGTATTATCATTAATACGTAAATGTGGTAAATGTAAATATATTAATATCTATGAAGATGTTAATATATTTACCACAATAGCATAGTTAATATGATGAATAAAAGTTACTATTATAATAACTATATTTTGTTTTGCCCTTCTTTATAAATCTCTATCACCCCTACTAATAGTCAAATCAAATCTTATTTTAATATCTTATATAATACTGAACAAAAAGAGCTGGTAGTATAATAAAATCACAAGAATTTTGAAGCTTGAAAGCTTTTAATTTAAGATGATTTTTCAACAAATTTTTAAATATTATTACATTATTCATTATCTGCACTTGAATGTTGATCGATATTTTGGGGTCGGTACGTTTTCTTTTTAAAGTGAGCATTGAAGTATCTTAGTGAGCATTGAAGTATCTTAGACTTGGAATACTTTTTTAATTAATTTCATAAAGGAGCTAGAGAAACATGCTCGTTCTTAGTGCTTATAATTATATATTACAAGCGACGAATATACATATAATACTCCAATTCAAAACGGCGAATCGCTAAATGTCGAACTGAAACACAGCTATCGTTGGAACATTAAAAACCCTTCCGCGCGTCTGTTGTGTCTAGTTTATATAAAATGTTTGTTTTAAACAATTGAAAAAGTATTCCAAGTCTAACAAAAATGGAAAAGTTGCACAATGAAATAATATCAAAGGCCGAACTCCGATGGGCCCTCATTTAAGCGAAATTAAAAATGTCGAAATTATCGATAATATATATCATTTCTTTCAATAAGTCTCAAAATAGTCGTGAATACAAAAACTAACGATTTTCCCACTAATGATTCTCCATCATTTCAATGTTAACCTCTATTTATGACTTACTCTAATGTACACATTGTAAACACAGGAAAATAAATTTTATAATCGTGGAGGAAAAGTTTCGGCCGATTTAATACGGCGCATGCTGGTGTATGTTTTTACTCCTCATTTGTCTCTTCAAATTTCTTGGTTGGAACGGAAGAAGAATCAGAGATTGGAAGGAACTCGTTTTGCTCGCATATTATTTCGCATAAATATATCTTTCTAAAATGGAATGTTACCCAATGAAAACAGCCTAAACAGTCAAAATGATGACAATATGACGTACAAATCGTCGTTTATTATCATTTTCTCTGTTCTATCTGAGGATCGATTACATACTTTAAAACTTAGTAAAAATTACAAAAGTGAGCGAATTTACTAGAATATTTATAATTTCATTGGTTAATACTTGGTGTTAACCAATAAAATACATAATCGAGCTTCTGGAATACAATATTTGGTATTATTTATGCGTAAACATATTTTAATTCATCAATTAATTATTATATATGTATATGTGATTTTGTAACCATTTTTTATCTTAAATGACAGTTAATACACCTTGTACGAAAACAAAGAAAGCGATGTCACAATACTTAAATAACGCTAATGTGCAAAAAAGCAATAGTGTCCAAATCATTATTGGATTTAGATACATTAGATATATTGGAATTAGATACAATAAATACAAGTCCTACTAATTTCAATTCCGATACAAAAATTGGTTTATCAGATGCAAATGAATATTTGCACAAGAATACCGTCGAAAATAATCAGCCAAAAAGTCCTTCAATGTTGTCTATAACACTATGTCAAAGGAAGAGATGGAAACAATTTCGACTTGCATTTTATCCAATCAAGAATAATGAAAAGAATAATTTCAATTTGGATAACACAGAAAACAAGCCACCTGAAAAAAAGATATTATTGGATAAGTTTAACGTGTAAATATCACTTAATATATTATAGTTAGATAATGTAAGTTGCTTTTATATATCCAATGAAAATATTTACAGATGGTCAACAAGAAAGAACATTTCAGAGCAGCTTAACATACGATGTAAAAGTAACAGAGCAAAGTTAAAAGGCTGAGATTGCTAGGAATGCAGAGAAGTAATGCAATATTAACAATATTATAGTTATATGAGATATGTATAAATAAAAAATATAAATAAATAAATATAAATATATATAAATAAATATACATATTTTTCTCATAAATCATGATATTTGATTTTTAGTATTATAAGAATTTGTCATTATCAAAAAAAAAATCAAAAACGGAAGAATCAATGCTCGCGACATCGATACAAATATGAGCGACCAAATACACCAGAAGATTTTTGGGAATTTTCTGAAATATTATCAAGCACTTATAAGACAGAATAAAAGGTGAAATGTTTCGTCATTTGAATTTGATTCTTAAGGTTTCATTACGCCTCGTGGTAGAGAAACATTATTATAATATACAATCCTTTAGTTAATGTATTAAGTAACCAAGTGATGGCTCGTAGCTCCATATTACTGTTTTTTTGAAATTATATTTATAATGTTAACTCATGTGTGAAACTGTTGTACCGTATGTAATATATTTTGTCTTTATTTTGCTCTTATTCAATATAATTTAATTTTAATCGTACATGTATATTCTCATGTGACTGTCATCTTGACTGTCAAACAAATGTCAAAATGACAGTCAAAATTACTATCATGGGACGTAATGCAGTCATTATTGCCATTATTTTGATCACTCATTTTGACATCATACTTCTCATCAATTTGATGACACTTTGACATCATTTTGACTAGATTGTTTCCACTGGGTATATATATATATATATATATATATATATATATATATATATTGTTGGATATCTATTGCAATTCGCGCCTTCTTCACGCGTTATCGTTCTGTCTGTTATACGATGGATGGCGTCATTATCGATACGCCCGATTTACGTTTATTTTCTTTTCTCACTTAACTGATTACTCTCTCTCCACTGTGTGTCTTTTGTATCCCATAAGAGAAGAATAAAGTTTTAGTTTACCTCACATCACAAGATTATTCTGATCGTTACCCGCTCTATCCATCAGGTTATGGGCCCAGATTTTTCGCAAACGACAGAAATCAAACGCAGGACATATTCTTTCTCAAGCGCCTCTACCGCACGCAATCGATCACGCAAAACCTAACCTAACGAAGCACGTACAAGGAGGTGAGACTTTCGACAGTGCACGTAAAAAGGCAAAATCGTAAAAATGGCGAACGTAAATACGATTAACTCAACACGCATCGAATTACTGACCAAGCACAACTACGACACATGGGTCATACAAGTCGAAGCGCTATTAGTAAAACACGATTCGTGGTCGTACGTTAACGGCGACACCGTAAAGCCCGAAATCAACGGCGAGGATCGAACCGCGCTCGACCGCTGGATTGCACAGGATCGCAAGGCGAAAAGTGATTTGATATTGTCTATCAATCCGACGGAGCTCAAACACATTCGCAACTGCAATACATCAAAGGAAGTATGGGACAAGCTGAAGTCCGTGTACGCTTCTCAGGGACCCATGAGAAAAGCCACGCTGTTGGAACAGTTGTTGCTGAAAAGGATGAACGAGAATGATGACGTAAGAGATTATTTATCACGCTTTATGGATACTGTAGACAAACTGAGTAACATGGAAATCGAAATTAACGGCGATTTGCTTTCAATAATGTTGTTGCATAGCTTGCCGGACAGCTTCGATAACTTTTGCTGCGCGATTAAATCCCGTGATAATCTACCGGATGTAGACACATTAATGATAAAAATAATTGAGGAACATGATAGTAAGATTCACAGGAGCAGCGATTCGAGTTCAAGTGCCATGCTGTCAAAACAATCAAAGGCATCGAAAGGAAGTAGCGCTGATCGTCCACGCAACGCAAAGGCGATTGCAAACGCGCCCAAATACAAATGCCACTACTGCAAGAAAAAGGGGCACAAAGCAGCGGATTGTTTCAAAAGGAAGAGAGACACTGAAAAGGAAGGGACCGAAAAATCTAACACAGAAAAGGCGAACACCACGACCGACGTTTTCTATGCAGACGAAGCAGGAAATGTGGCAGCAACTGAAACGTGCAATAATGCAACTAGTCAGAAGTCAGGTGTCTCGATAGCGGATGCACGTCACATTTGTGTAAGGATTTCAAATTATTTTCGAAGTCATATACGACACGCAGCGGTATCAAACTAGCGAATGAAACAACCGCTCAGGCGACGGCCAAGGGCGACGTGAATATAGTAACTTCAAATGGTGAACGGAACAGAGAGGTCATGCTTACGAACACACTCTACGTGCCGGACCTTCGAACGAACCTATTGTCGATCGCTAAAATAGTGGACAGAGATCACGAAGTTCTATTTACAAAGCGACACGCTTACGTAAAGAACGCGAACGGGATCGTAAAAATGATTGCCGACCGAGAGGGCGATCTATTTTATCTCAACGATGGGCACGACTCCGCAAACATCGCATCAAGCATTCCAAACGTCGCAGATGACTGGCATAGACGGCTTGGTCATTTAAATTGGAACGATATGCTTTTTATGTTGAGAAACAAGATGACATCCGGCTTGACTTTCAAGAAAGATGACGTGCTCCCTCCATGCGACGTTTGCGCTACCAGTAAGCTCACGAAAATACCTTTTCAGAAACGAGGCAGGAGATCATCAAATTTACTCGAGATAGTACACTCGGATCTTTGCGGCCCGATGCGAACAACTTCCCAAGGCGGCGCCCGCTATTTTCTCACATTCACGGACGATTACAGTCGCTGGACCACGGTTTATTTCCTAAAAAACAAATCCGAAGTGACATCGAAATTCTTATGTTACAAGAATCTTGTAGAAACACAAACCGGAAGAAAAATTAAGGCGCTGCAATCGGACAACGGAGGAGAATTCTGTAATTCGACGATGAACAAAATACTAACTGAAGCTGGAATTCGAAGACGACTAACAACGCCGCGAACACCCGAGCAGAACGGAGTGGCCGAACGAAAAAATAGAACACTCGTCGAAGCCGCGCGTTGCATGTTGACAGAATCAGGCTTGCCGACATCGTTTTGGGCCGAGGCGGTTGCAGCCGCCAACTACGTGAGAAACCGGTGTCCAACGAAGATTTTGGGGGCCAAAACACCATTCGAAGTTTGGTCAAACAAACGTCCAGACGTCAGTCATCTACAAAAATTCGGAGTCAAGGTGTATATTTTGAACAAAGATCCCAACAAAGGAAAATTCTCACCCAGAGGAATCGAAGGGACTTTTATAGGATATTCCGAAACAAGCAAGGCCTACCGAGTTTGGATCCCGTCCGATAGAAAAGTTCACGAAACGCGTGAAGTCAAGTTTTTCAACATCTTTCGATCGAGGGACGAGCAACACGAGTCGGGCCGGCAAGCAGCGGGCAAACATTTTTCTGTTTCAGATGACTTGCAGAGATCAGAGATTTCTCATGAGACTACAATTGGCGGCAATTCAAATCCAGAGGGTCAACGGATCGACGATGAGGTAAATGAGCCAGAGGAACGCCCTGTAGAAGACAACCATTCTATGAATGACGTTATCGAAGAAGAAGAGGCTATAGAAGATACCCAATTCCGACGTGGTCCCGGTAGACCACGCAAGATCCTAACAGGCAGACCGGGTCGACCAGCAAAGCAGTACAATATGACGCCGATCGTTGCCGAGCCTCAAGAGCCCGAAGTTCAAGGCGAATCAACCACTGACGATGAATCTTTACTTTGGGAAGATGCCGAACTAGCATTTAATGCATGCGAAATACAATTCGACAAGGCTATATCCGGACCGGACAAAGACGAATGGCTTGACGCTATATACTCCGAAATCAGAAGCCTTATCGCCAACAATACATTTAGTATCGAATCGAGACCTAAAAATGAAAGGGTTATCAAGTGTCGCACCGTATTGAGAAATAAATTCAATGCCGACGGAAATTTAGTTCGGAGAAAAGCACGCATTGTTGCGAAGGGATACGCACAACGTCCAGGAGTGGATTTCTTTGAGACTTACGCCCCCGTCGCACGTCTTAGTTCTCTCCGACTGCTGATAGCATTGGCCGCAAGATTCGGATTGAACATTTCTCAATTGGACGTAGAGACCGCATATCTCAATGGCAGAATCGATACCAACATATATATGGAGTTACCAGACTCATTACAGGAGATGCTAACGAGGATCATTCGCCAAGAAAAGGACACAGAAATCCTGAACCGAGCTCGAGTTCTATTACGGGAAGCAACCAAAACGAATGTGGTCTGTAAGCTGAATAAGGCGCTTTATGGTCTGCGCCAGGCAGGACGACGATGGCATGCTGAACTCGATAAAGTACTTCGCGAGATTGATTTGATTCCTACCAATGCCGATCCATGTGTTTATGTCACTAGAAGCAGGCTGACATACGTATTGGTCTACGTCGATGATATTCTAATATTTTCCGGGGACCAGAACGAAGAGAATCGGATCAAAGCCAAACTCATCAATTCATTCAAGGTCAAGGATCTCGGCGAAGCCAAGTATTGTCTGGGGATTGAGATCCGACGCGATGGAGACAAGATAACTTTAAATCAACGGAATTACATCAATGAAGTCTTGAAACGTTTCGGTATGTCTGATTGCAAACCCGTCAACACCCCAGTCGCTCTCGGGACGAAACTGACACGAGCTCCTTACACCGAGGAGAACGATGAAGTGAACTATCCATATCAAGAATTGATTGGCACCTTGATATATGCAGCTACGGGGACGCGACCAGATATCGCGCATGCGGTGAGCGCACTCAGTCAATTCAATTCCTCCCACAAGACGGAACATTGGGCTGCCGCAAAACGAGTTCTCAGATATCTCCAGAAAACATCTGACTATGAACTGATCTTCACCAAGGACGAGCAACCACTACGAGGTTTCGTGGATGCCGATTGGGGCAACTGTATAATCGATAGACG
>OV788323.1:2101307-2245949 GCA_928718305.1 Tetramorium bicarinatum
TGACATAAACAAAATTTGAAAAAAAATTTAGTATGTCATAAAAACTTTTGAAATCGTCAATGGACTTTTTTGACGCCATTTTTCTCAAAATTGTGACGCATTAACCAAATTTAGATAACGAATTTGTGTTCAGCAGGCAAAAATACGTTGAAAATGATTATTCACACTTGTGTTACACAAAAATGTCAAATTTTGCTGGATAGTAATATATGCATATTCATTGCAAAAAGTAATAACTTTATGTATTCTCGCAAATGCTTATGTTTGAATACAATAATAATATTTAATTATCATTATACCTAAGGATACTTTTAATGTCCTCTCGCCATTCTTGCATGCCATACAAGCTGCTGATTTTCAATTCATAAAGATCATAGGTAGTCATAGCAGCAGAAAGTTTTGTCAGACTCTTCCTTCCTGATCCGCCAGTACCAATCATCAACATGTTGCCACAAGGAATCATCAAGACACGACAAATTCTGGCAAGATGCTCAAGTGCATAGTGAAAGAGCACGATATCGATTTTATCGCGATGTGTTTCATTATACTCCTCTAGAAATAAAGAAACTGTCTGTTGATACTCTTCTATTGATGGAATTTCTTCGTACCGCCGATCTTCAAATACAGATTCCATATCCATGAAGTTGCCAAATATCAGACTGTTTAAACTTTTTTCTGTGATTTTATTTTGAATAGTAGGTAAATGTTCAAACATCATGTCAAAACGTTCCTTAAAAACAGTCTCTATTATATTCTTGATTGTACAAAATAACCAATATCGATCAGAATCGTCAATCAGGCGATCACTGAAAACTCGAAGCACTTCATGTACCCATAATCTGCCAAAGATAGTTCTATTACCATCTACAGATTCCTTCTTTATTAAAATGCAACCACTTATTACTCGTATAAAGTCACGTATATTGAAGAGATAGTGAGACTTGAATAATGTTGGTCGTAAATAATGGATTACATTCTCAAATACCTGCATAGTGGCATTAGCTAGATCATTAACAATCGGCATTACAGCGGCAGTAAAGCCTCTCTGCTTCAGTCCCATAAACATGAGATTCGTGAAAATCCTGAACAAGTTATCGCGTGAAAACTCACATACATTAAATAAATTAAAATGTCGTAGAAATCGACAATAGATCTCTTGTCTGCTACCACCAGGAATTGCCATGGCGCAAACAAACATAGTATCCAAAATAGCGATTGCTTCTGGTTTATTCAGATCAAACCACATGCCATGATCAAAGAATTGACGCAATAATTCAATTGGTGGTTGTGCACCATAGATTTCTTTTGCTGGCATATTTACTTCATCAATGAAAACAGTGCATCGCTTACCAAGTTCCGGTCCATATTGATTTCTACGTCTCTTATTCAGTTTTAGTAATACCAGTTGCTGTGTCTGTGCTGCAGTAATATTTGGCGTAAAAGTGATAAGATTTGGCAGATATTCCTTTTCATCTAATTTGTTGATTAGTAGATCCTTCAGATAAAGGCTCTTGCCAGTACCAGTATCACCATAGAGTAGAAAGCCTTGTTGATACTTGATATGCATTGACATGATATATTGATACTTGACTGTATCACTTGTGGGAATAATGGTACGAGCAATGCTCTCTGTTTCTAGAAAAAATTCCATCCTTGCAACATCGGCAAAGCTCTTCCAGACTCCTTTTGCACGGAAACTGTAATAAGGAAAAGAAACTCATATAAGTTCTGATCATCATAATAAATAACCTAGTAAATAGAAAGTGTACCAATATGATTGAACTGAATCTTCATATCTAATAGTACTTTTTGTATGAAATTATGTATATTTTTTCATTTTAACAAAACTATTATTTTCAAACTTAACCCTTACAGGCACAGCGGTAAGTATACTTATCACCTTTCTTTTTTCACATTTTCATGGATTGCCTTCTACTTTACGTATTTGATTCGGGTTTTTTGCATTTTTTAGGTGTCTATAAAATAGAAGAACATAAAAAAATAATATAAAACCACGTTCCATGAATTGCAAAATTATTATAAAACAAAGTGTGAAAGTTATTTTTTCAGGAAAAATTCATTTCCTGAATTTTCAGTCTTATTTTTTCAGGAAAAATTCATTTTTCAGTAACCATACGAACATTTTTACTTAGAATTTCCTATATAAGCGTGATTGAGGTCACTGATTACGAATCTGATGTCAAAATTTCAAAATTCAAGATGGAAAACGACGGAAGACGGAAAAAATGACAGATCAAAAGTGCAAAATTTTTAGAAAAATTATTGAAAATTGGATTTTCGGGGGATTTTGAGGTCGCTGATTATAAATTTTATTACCAAATAATATACTAATTCCATATTTCTTTTGGAACTATCAATTCTATTTGAAATTTAAAGTATTGAATTTTTGTATGTTTTGAATCCACCATGTTAAATCCGCTATCTTTGATTATATAAATTAAAAATTTCTATCTCATTTCGTAATCAACGACCACGAAAATCCCTGAGTATATATTTTTAATCAATTTCCATCGACATTTTACATTTTTCATCAGCCATTTTGTAAGCTGAATTTTGAAATTCTGATCTTATATTCGTAATCAGCGATTCAAATAATCCACATATACCTACTTTTATAAAAATCCAATTAGAAGAAAAATGTATGCCTGTGAGGGTTAAAATGTAGTCTAAAGCCAAAACTAAAATAGTACATTATATAATTAAAATAATAATTTAATAATAACACTACTACATATCTTTAAAAATCCTTACTCTCAAACTGTAACAAAAAATAGGTTGTAAAAAATATTTAAACCTGGACAGCGATCATGTAACTTTTCTCCTAGGATAGAGATGTGAAAAATGAAAAGTTTCACATGAATTCTATCATTTAACGTGAATATGTAACTCTCTCAACCGCGGCAATATGAAATTTTTTCTTACTTTTTTCACTTTACACTTTATGATAAGAGTTTGAATTTCGCGGAAAGCGGCGTAGCTGTAGGAGTACGAGCGCCCTCTTCTTCCTTAATCTTTTCGTTTTTTTTTCGCGACGTATATAAAGACTCTATATCGATATCCGGAACGGCAGAAGCGCGATCACTACGTGTAACGTTCAGTTCGTATTTTCTATTAAGAAACTTATATATCTCTAATCCCTGTATGAATAAAGATTGCCATCCGGCATTATATACATTCAAATCGCTCTCGACTCAGCTCATTTCTCTGCATAACCCGCAACACTTTATAATTAATAATATAAATATAAGTTCGTTATTTAATATTATAAAACTAAAACGACCTGCTTTTCCGAACTGGTGCTCGCCCATACAGCACAGACCATTGTAACTACATTATAGCAATGTTGCTACGTTACAAGTTGCAATGTAATATTGCAGAGACATTGCAGAAATATAGATCCACAATATACCAGCACGCTTGCAGTAACATGACATTAATATTGCGGATGTTGTAGCTCAGAAGCTACACACACACACAGTGCAAGCTTGGATTTTCGACTGCACGGCAACGCTCACGCTATGGGCGAGCGGAAATGCAAGATTGCTGAGATGTCGAATTTAAGTCGTGAGACTTGCACGACTGACACAGCATTGACCATATATGACCATATATGGTCCTATCCTTAAGAACTATCACCCCACCAAAATTTACGACAAATGGCACTATAAAAGCACTCGCCTATCGCTAATCGCGGGAGATCTATAAGGATTGCCTTCGATTTCGGCAGTGCGACGATTGCACGTTTGCGATTCATTCAAAGTTACCGCGCTTGCTCGTCTTTGGTATCATTGTTGCCTTTCCCATTGTGGGGATTGCAACATTTATCACCGTGTATATTGGACATATTAGATAGAATCGGATTTTAAGATTCACAATAAAAAATAGTGCAGATGGTAAAATTCTCTGTTTGGATTAAAATATTAGACGCAATTGAAAATAAGAAAAAAAAATGTCCTTACAAGTATTGTTGTGAGAGTATAACTAAAAAAACTGTTGAGAGTAGTCCTAAAAAGAGCGGTTGAAAGCCACCCTGAAAGGAATTGTTTAAAAAGAGTCTACGAAAAGACGCTGAAATCACAGAAAAAGCCCAGAATCATGGTTATCAGATATTTAAATCCAAATAGCGTTCGCTCGAGGAGATAGTTTGATATCAGTGGTAATTTCCACTTGTGTCTGTTTACAAATCTGCAAAATCACAATAAAATATTTTTTAATGTTGAAATATTGTAATAAATGGCAACGATATCGCAGTGGCGAAACCTTCAAGAATATGAAGAAAATGGAATACACGATGACGATTCCAACGTTATTAAAAGAACAGAACATTTTTCCATCTTTACCAGAGGATTTTACAATACATTTAATTAAGTTGCTTGGTGATGTACCGTTTTCCGGTCATGATGACGATGATGATGATGATGATGATGATCTCGAGCCTGGGTGGGGACAGACTGCCTCTGTCCCAGGATGGCATGGTCCATGCCACCGAGCGCGTCTCCGAGTTGCGGATAGGGGATCGGCCACCAGATATAGTGGTTACTCGCGAATAACCCCTTCGGGAGGGAATAAGCGGGCGCGGACAATGGGCAAACGAGGTGGAGACCGGAGCGTGGAGTCCCCTGGTGCGGCGTTCAAGTGTCTGGGCCGACGTGGCTCTGTCACGTGCGGCCTGACATTACGGCCCGCCCAGTAGGACGGGTGCGCTACGGTCTACTACTGAATTGGTCTGGTTTCTCGGGAAGCATACCCGGGGTCAGCCGATTCATGTACGGACCGTCGGGGTCGTTCGAACATTTTCAAGGTCTTGGGCCCGATGGTTGATATGTTCAGCGACTCGCGACTGCAACTGTTCCAAAGCAGGTTGCTGGACAGGCGGGGCCCGGCTCTTTGGGTATTTCAACCCCGCGCAACATTGTACAGCGACGTCAGAATTTTATAATAAATAAAAAGACAATACAATAAATTTATAATACAATAAAAACACAAAATTTATTGGTATTTTTCATTATATATACGTTCTCTTGCTGTAAAGAATAAAAAAATAAATAAATTTAAAACTAATTCATAAACAGTCATCTATTCTTATTAAAAAAAAAAATTGTCACTACGTGGATTTGAACTCGCCTCGCAACAGACGCAAAATAGTAGGCGCACGCCTAATCCGCATAGCTAACGCGCTTCATGCAAAATCATGGCTATCCACTGTACTTACAACACAGTTGAAAAATACATAATTTTATAATTAATTTTCTCTGAAACTAAGGCCCATACACCCAAAAGCCTTGGCACGGTTTATACTCGCGACCTACCCTTTTGAATGCACTATGGCTCATTTAAAAGTAGAGTTCGCATTTTGTGGCATCTCCTTGTGATACCAATGCGGACTGTGGCGCGAATGACGGCTCCACCAGTGGTAGGAAACGCAAGCTTCCATCTGCCCTGGCGGACCATGACGCCATTGAGGAGGCACCTACGGAGACGCTGGCGGAGACGCTCACAGAGGAGCGGGATATCCTAGGTCCAGGTGTCCCGCTCGCTCCAGCCGCGCTGAAGCGGATACACTGAGAAATCGAGAGCACTATGGAGGAGATGCAGTGTGCTCCGATCCCGGATATTGTTGCATGCGCAATGGAATGCTCGACAAGGGGCACCAAAATGAGAAGGCTCTCTAAGGGATTGACTCGGTCCATGAAGAAGGCCCTGATTGAATCTGCATCCTCTTTCCAGGCCACGGTGCAGGTCCTAGCACGACGTATGAAGGCGTCCACGGAGGTTATGGCTCGCGGAGAAGTTGAAAAGCTTCGTCGTGAACTTGAGGCATCGCGCGCGGTGACGGTGGAGCTAAAGGGGGAGATTGAGCGACTTAAGGCCGCTCGTAAAAGTAGATCCCCCTTATCACCGCCGAAAAAGCGGCTTAAGAGGCTGCACGGGTAAGAGGATTATCTCCTCCTCCCCTTCCTCCTCTGATGTAGACAACCTGGGGGCTGCCCCAGCTATGTCCAGGAATAAGGCGGAGCTCCCTCTCAGGGAGGAGGGGGGGCGCCTAGCGGTGAGTTCCCTTATAAAAGGGAAAACCCACACATCTGGGCTCTCTCCTCCGCTCCCGGTGAGGCTGATTAATGTCGAGGCGGTTATCGGCGGAAAGATAGACCGCCTCGTTGAGATGTGCCTTAATGCAAGGCTGGGTAACCTCATGGACCCGAAAGCCACGACAACGACCCAGGTTGCCAAAAGGAACGAACCCTTTCCCCCAACTGTCGGGAAAGAAAAAGCGGGGAAGGGGAAAAACAAGGCAAGGGCGGGGAAAGTCGGAGGTGGCGCCGTCCGCCCGCGGCACTGCGGTGAGGACGACATCTGATGCGGGCGGTCGCGATCAGTCGAGTTTGCCGATATCCGCTCAAACTGGCCCATCTTCCGCCTTGGCCAACGAGGAGACTTGGGCCAAAGTCGTCGGAAGGAAGGAGAAGAGGCGAACCAAAGGTCGACAAGCGACCGCCGTACAGCCTGCTCTGGCTCCTAGGAGGGAAGTAAAAAACTCTCAAGGGGGAGGAGCACCGCGGTCACAAAGAGCGGGCTCCACTGTCCCACAAGGAAAACAGGGAATACCCTCGACAGACAGGAGCAAGAGGCGCGCGCCGAGAACGGCGGCTGTCACCATCACTTGCCCACCCGGCAAGTATGAGGAAGTGCTGAGGGCAGTTAGGTCAAGGATTAACCTGGCCACTCTCGACATAACAAGGATTCGTCCAAGGAGGGCCCAGACCGGGGTTCTCATAATGGAGATTCCCGGCGCAGAAGGCCACACAAAGGCGGACGCTCTCTCGAGCAAATTGCGAGAGGCGCTCGCCGATTGGGAGTACGTGAGAATCGCGCGGCCGGTAAAGCTATCGGAGATCCGACTGCGCGATCTAGACGACTCCATCACGGCGGAGGACATTGCCTCTGTTGTGGCGAGCGATGGTGGCGTCGACCCGTCATCTGTCAGGGACAGGGAATGGGACAGATTCGGCGGACACCAAATGGCCTAGGTACCGCCTGGGCGCAGTGCCCTCTGACGGTTGCAAACAAAGCGGTCACCGGGGGCCAAATTTTGGTTGGATGGACACGGGCCCGAGTAGAGGCCTTGCAACCGCATCCTCTCTAGTGCTTCCGATGCCTGGAGAGGGGACACGTGCGGGCCAAGTGCCCTTCGGAGAACGACCGCAGCGGCATCATGCGGCAGCATGCGGGGGTATGCTCGGTCCCCCAGCCGAGCTGTCCGGTGTGCGTAGCCGCTGGCCGGCCTGCTGGGCACTGCGTTGGTAGCGCAGCTTGCGCTGCCCCGCGCAAAGGGAAGGCGGGCCAACGGAGAGGCGTAGGTGGGACAGGTCCGGAGCTCACCTTGTCCGTTTCAACATCCGGAACGGCTCCCCTTTTCTTCTCCACTTCGGGGGGAGATGGTGGCGGAATCGGAGTCTCCCAAGGAGCAACGGCGTCCTAGTGCGGCCATTTCGCCGTCCGTTTCCGTTCCGGCGGCGATAGAGGTGGAGGAATCTGGGGCCCAGTAATGGCTACTAGACTTCTCCAATGCAACATATGTTACGCCCGCCGTGCGCAGGATCTGATCCTGCAGACCATGGCGGAGCCATACCGGATCCCGGACAACCATCCGCATTGGGCGGGTGGCCGGTGAGGCACCGTCGCCATTACGTGGAGATTTAGGAGGGACGAATCTCCCCCGGGATCCAGAGTGGAAACGGGGGAGAGATTCGTTATAGTAAAGTGGGGCACCATCTGCGTGGTTGGAGTGTACGCGCCTCCGCGCAGGGCCCAACTCGAACAACTTCTGAGCTGGGTAACGGAGGGCGTCAGACGATGCCTCCCCTATTTGGTGATCGTCGCGGGGAACTTCAACGCGAAGAAGGCAATGTGGGGTTCTCTGCGGACGAGAGGGGCGAGGTCGTACAGGAATGGGCGGCGACTCTCAGTCTGGTGCTGTTAAACATCCGATCAATGAGCACCTGCGTCCGGACCCAGGGAGAGTCTGTCATCGACTTGACATGGGCCACTCCCTCTGCAGCCCGCATGGTCTCGAGCTGGACGGTTGCGGCGGAAATGGAGAACCTTTCGGATCACCTTTATATAGAGGTGGACTTTCCGCTGCCCCTGGACCGACGCAGGCGCCGCCCCGCGTGCGGGTCGACCAACCGCCCAGATGGGTGATTAAGAAGCTCGATGAAGACCTCCCGATGGCGGCCGTCCTCGCGGCGACATGGCCCCTCGGGGAGGATTGTGTCCTCACCCCGAATGAGGGTGCCAATTTAATTCGGGGCATCCTACAAGACGCCTGTGACGTCACGATGCTCCGACACAAATCTCGAGCACAGCGGGCCGTGTACTGGTGGACGGAGGAAATCGGTGAACTCCGCCGACCCTCCGTCCACGCAAGGCATGTAATGACACGAACCCGCCGTTGCGAAGACGCCGCAAGGACGGAGGTGGCGGCTCAGGCGTTTCGCAAGGCGCGACTCGCCCTGAGGGAGGTCGCCATCGGGAGGTCCAAGGACAGCGCATGGACCGAGCTGGTACTTGACCTCGACAGTGACCCATGGGGGCGATCATACAAGATGATGCTCAATAAGCTGCGCCGTTGGTCGTCCCGCCCGTCACAGAGATGGTAGACCCCCGAATGTTATGGAGGATCATGGGAGCACTTTTCTCGGATGCACATGACCCCCTGCACGTCCACTCATCCTCCAATTTGGGATAGTGATGGAGGAGATCCCGAGGGTTGACGAGATCGAGATGGACCGGGTCGTTAGGAAACTCCGGGAACGAAACACCGCCCCGGGCCCAGATGACGTGTCCGGCCGTGTGCTGGCCCGTGCGCTGTCGCTGAGAGGCCTGCACGCCTGCGTAGCTATTCGACGGCTGCCTTCGCACTGGTGTCTTTCCCCAGTCCAACGTGGTCCTCCTTCCCAAGGCAGGCAAATCGAAGGGCACTCTCTCCGCATACCGACTGATTTGCCTGCTGGACGACATCGGCAAGCTCTTCTAGCGAGTCATCGTTCGCCGAGTCGTCCAGCACCTGTCGTGAGATGGTGGTTCCAGGGATCTGCACCCTGATCAGTATGGATTCCGGAAGGGCCGTAGTACCGCGGACGCGATACTTCGCGCCAGGACTCTTTCGGAGTCTATCACGAGAAAAGGCGGGGTGGCGATAGGAGTGTCGTTGAACATCTTCAACATCCTGCCCTGGGTGCAGATCAGAGGGGCCCTTGAACGCAAGGGGCTCCCTCAATATCTGCAAAAAGTCATCGGGGACTACCTCCGCGGCAGGCGGCTTTGGTACTGGGACAAAGACGGGTCTCGGTGCGAGAGGGGGGGTCAATTGCGGGGTTCCACAGGGATCGATTTTAGGCCCCATATTGTGGGACTTCGCTTTTGACAATGTCCTCCTTACTGCTCTCCCCCCAGCTGTAACCTTGTCTGCTACGCAGACGATACATTTGTGTTGGCCGGGGGGACGACTGGGGGTCCGCCGTGACCATGGCCGACGCAGCGGTGGCAGGCGCGGTGCGTGCGATTCGCGCCCTTGGCCTCAAGGTGGCGATTCAGAAAACCGAAGCCGTCTTCTTTCATGATGGCTCTTGGGGGCGGCCGCCTAAAGCCAACATCCTGGAGGGTGTGCGCGTCCCGATCAGGGCCCAGATGAAATACTTGGGTCTTGTGCTTGGCGGCAGATGGTGCTTCGGCGAGCACTTTGCCTGCCTGGCTCCGAGATAGGATAGCGGGAACCCTGGATAGGCTTCTGCCCAACATCGGAGGGCCTTGTGGACGAGTGCGCCGCCTATATGCGGGAACCGTCCATGCGTGCGCCCTGTATGGGCGGCAACCGCCCTCGCGGGGACACCCCCGATCGAGCTTCAGGCTCGCACCCAGCAACGCGCGTACATGCGCGTGCGTGAACTGGGGGGACGGGGGGTTGTCCCCACTGGCAGCTAGAGGGCGGCGCTGAAACGCCAGGCTCGGCGGGAACTGATTGATGAGTGGAGTACGCTCCTCGCCAACCCATCCACGGGTCGGGAAACCGACCGAGGATCGAGGCCGTCCAGCCCTGTCTAGCGAAATGGCTGGACAGGAACTCGGGCGCTCTCACCTTTAGGGCGACGCAAGTGCTTTCCGGGCATGGTTGCTTCGGTGTGTACCTATGTCACATAGGGCGCGAGGATTTGCCGCAATGCCATCACTGCAATGAGGCCTAGGACTCGGCGCAACACACCCTGGAGGTGTGCCCCGCCTTCGGGGGCTAGCGCCGGGTCCTCGTCGCCGCCATTGGGCAGGATCGCCGGGTCATCGTCGCCACCATGCTGGGGAGTGAGGAGGCTTGGAGGGCTTT
This sequence comes from Tetramorium bicarinatum, assembly GCA_928718305.1. NCBI lineage: Eukaryota > Metazoa > Arthropoda > Insecta > Hymenoptera > Formicidae > Tetramorium > Tetramorium bicarinatum. Next base: position 2,111,707 of record OV788323.1, read on the forward strand.
TACCTCCTTCTGCGAGGAGGTGATGTCCGCCAAAGAGGCGGCTGAGAGGGTGCGTCAGGGGCAGGCCGACGCGCCCTCCCAAACCGACGGTAAGAGGAGGAGCGATGGGGTGACCTCCTGGGAGACCTCGCCGCTATCGTCGCTACCCTTTCGCGGCGCATCTGCGCCTTGGATAACCTCGGCGGGAGGAGTTACCCAGCTCCCTCCGTTTTAGAAAAGCCACAGGGGATAAAAGAGGATGGTGCGGCGAAGAAGATGGTGTCCCTTCCGCCGCTAAATACACTTAGGGGCGCTGTATTTCGCGTAGGCGCTGTGGGCGTTCCCGGAAGATGTGCGAAAGCGGCTGCTCGGGGCACCCACAATAACGCAGAGGACGGACACCCGGAGGGATTTTAGTGGGTAACCTAGGTACCAACTGCCTACATTCCCCGCCGCAGTCATATGCGGCGTGGGCTAGTACATAAAGTATTTCCCCTCCGGTAAAAAAAAAGATGATGATTCGACAGTGAGCGGAGGGAATGGAGCATGCGTAGTAGTGTCCGGAGAGTCAAAAAGTGCGCGGTAGGGTGTGGAGGGGATGGAGCATGCACAGAAATGTCCCGAGAGAATCCACCATTTTGAATTTAAAAAACTGACTTCAGATTCGTATTCAGCGACCCTAAAAACCTTTACGTACCAAGTGTCATAAAAATCCATACATTTTAATCTCATATTTCAAGTTGTAGTTACACTTATCCGTCATTTTTGGTCAGCCATGTTGAATTTTTTAAAACTGCCACACGGCATGGAAAAATAGATAAAATTTGCTGTAATTTGAGATCAGAGAAATTTTTTTTACCAAATATGTAAAATGGGCAGGGGGTGTAACATTGAGAAAGAATGCGCCATATTGTATATATTGGATATCCAATGCAATATCTAAAATATACAATAGTATATATATATAATATATATAATTTTATGCAATATATTTTTTAAATAAAAATTACTGCATTTGTTTATATTTACCTTTTTGTTATTTTATATGTCTCCATATGTTTTTGACATTTATATATGTAATACAAAATTATTTTTATATGCGATATTACTTAATGGTTGCAATAGCATTGCATTATTGCAGATTCATTACATTGCAATATTGCTGTAATATTTTTTTGCAATCTTCCAAAAAGCGGACATTTCAATGTTGCTGCAATGCAATAGCAACATTACAGCAAAATTTCGCAGTGAAACTGTAATATTGCATCATTGCAATGAAAGATTGTTGCAATGTTGGTGCAATCTTTCTGATCTGTATGGGCGGCACGAAGTAGTTCGTCAGTGTCAGGGTTTGGGGCTGAGTGAAGTTGGGGCAGAATTTAGAACACGCTCATTTAACTTAACAAAAATAATTTATTCCAATAAACTTAAAAAAAATTGGAGAAGAATATTTACATAAAAAAACAAAATAAAATAACAAAATGAACCAAGGTATAAATAAGATCAATCAGGTTGACTAAACCAGATTTAATTGATGTGTGCGACATTTATTATTGGAGTTTTACATTGTTTATCGAGCGATCACGGTTGCATGTTAGATTACAATGTTAGATCGCTGTTCGCAGCGATCGATGATATCTATTTTAATACCTAACCTAACCGCCGTTTAATATTGGTTCACCGCGCTGCTCATTGAAATCGTGTTGATGGTGCGTACAGATACGCGCTGTGGTATAAGGCTCACGCGGTGAATGCTTAACGCCACGACACAGACTTTTGCATAACGTATAATACGTAGCGCATAAGGAAATCAACCCACCAAAGTTCCTTATTTCCACTCTGGAGAGAAATGAAAGACTCGGATTGGTTGATTTCCTTATGCGTTATGTATTATGCGCTATGCAAAGATCTGTGTCGCGGCCTTTATTCGCTACGCAAGACGAAGCTCTCATGCGACGCATAGTGGGAAATTCCGTGCCTTTTTTGGACAAAATTCTTGTGACAGCACAAATCTTAATGAACCCCCAGTGATATTTTTTTTAAATACTCAGGAAGATTTATGCATTCATGCGGAAATATGTTTGTCGTACAACAAAAATTGTGAAACATAGAGTGCAATCCAGTAAATATGAAATTCATACAAAAGACGGTAATCCCTTTATAGACACAAACTTCTAAAGATATAGTTCAACCGAGATGGATATCATTTTAATTATGTTTCAGGTCGCTGATAACAAATTCAAGCTTTGAATTTCAAAACTAATTTGTTTATACAAATATGTTTAAACAAATTATCTCAATATAAAATTTTTTATAAATTTTCATTTCAAAATCTGTGGATAGAATTACGTACAAAAAACATAGTAGGTCTTTAAAGTAATATCTTTTAGATCCAAATTGTTAATAATAATTTACGATTACTTTTTTAACTTAAAGAATAATATTTCTTATTTAAAGAAATTAACGGAAAATTAAGCGAAATAAATATAATTTTCATGATTTTTGATAACTGATTATGGGTTGATTGGGAGGAGGATTGGGGAGTTGATTGGAGGATATGACGTAACAAGAATGGATGCTGTCACAGGAGGAGGAGTTACATCATAGTTGTAGGAGTATGTCGCCACAGGAGTGGGGTATGCTGCTACAGAAGTGAAAGTGCTTTTACGACCGTCATAAAAATTTTTTTAGTAGATCCAAATTTGTAATGCCTACCTACCCTTGTATTGTATTTTAACAGGAACTATATATCACAAGGATAAAACTTTCTATCTTTTCAAAATTTTCTGATCACCATAAATTTTGTAAATTTTAGAAAACCTTTTTAGTCGCCTTTTTCAAACGGACTTTAGACTCAAATTTGTATTACCTTCCTTCCTTTGTATTGTATTTTAATAACAGAAACCATATATTACAAGAATAAAACCTTTTATCTTTTCAAAATTTTTCGAGCGCTTATGTCAGGCTGCTAAAACTTATAATGTTATGAAGAAATAAATTATTCTTTTCAAGAGTGCACAAGCTGTTAAAATTTTTTTGAATGCGTTTATCAACGAATGTGTTCATACATGTTTATACGCGTTTATACGAGCACCGCTAGTTTCGTCCGCTAGTATTCTAGCCGCCCTTGACAACAATTCCCTGGAGTGCTCAATCAATTCTTTTCACGAGGACACATACGGTTAAAATTTTTTTGAATGCCGTCCAAATTGCAATGCATTTGATATCATAAAGCTTCATTCTTTCGCTCGTCAGCTTGTTACAAGCTGTGAGAGAGAGTCAATATGGATCAAATACAGAAGTATGAAAATCGGACAAGAGCGTGGAGTACAAACCCTTGATAGAGTCGAGTTTATCATCGTCGCAGCCATTAAAAAAAGTGAAAAATTATGTTCATCAAAAATCGGACAAGGGCGAGGGGTACAAACCCTCAATACCACCAAGTCAATCATCGCGACCGTGGGAGAAAGGGAAAGATTTTGTTCATCAGAAATCGATTGAACGCCAAGGGTACCGTCCTCTGTCATCGCCAAATTCATTACCGTCGAAGAAGAAAAATAATAAATAAAATTTTCGGAGCCTAAGCCATCATTGTCAAAATAATGAGGTATGTATCTTTTTATTTACGAACACATCTTGCTGAATGTAGCGAATATTAGGAAATTTTTCAAGTATTTTGTTTCTTTTTTAGAAAGCGCTGTCGCCGATCGTAGCTCGAACACTACTGAACATAGCCAAGCACCGCCTCGCACAATCTACTATTAACGTCTCAATATTCTTTTAATCTATTTTAAATGTAAAAATTGTGAAAGGAATAAAAATATCATTTTACATTTACAATCCGTGCATTATTTTGTAAATTTGTGTAATGGGAAGGGTGAGAGGGATAAAAATTAGCGATATCACGTTTCAGATTTTCAATAAACATTTTATTCTTAATTTTCACATACGTTTATACATATTTTTCTTATGTACTAAAAACTAAAGCCAACAGTTCGCAATCGATGAGCTGATGCTTATCGAAAGCATCGCTGGCACGAATCGCGTTCGATATCTCCTTAGGATCCGCTGCAGTGGACGCGATATGTGAAAATTGTGTAAACTTGACGTCAACCGAACTAATATTTTTAAATAACTGTTCAAATGCTAAATAGATGCACAGATCCAGATTAAACATGAAGAACAACGTCGATTCGGTCATCGTCAAACGTACGTTCAAAGATTCGAGACGTACGAGCTTAACATTATTAACCGCGCAAGCGCTGACCGTTAGGTCCGACGCTTATAGAACTGTAGGCGTTTCTATGGTCGTCCCAAAGGAATTTTTGAATATTCCATCGTTGCTCGTAGAGTTTTCTCCATGTTTCAAGAGACAGAATCATCTCGTTTCCACGGTTATCTCCCACGGCGATCTCCACGTAGCTCAGTGGACCCACGCCAATTTCGAGGAATTTGTATCCCGTGGCTGTCAGCGCGTATCGTCTATTCAGTATACGAACCGCACAACGCTCTAACGAAATGCTGTAGAAAAAAAATGAAATTAGTTTCAAAATAATATAATTTACAATGTATATAATATATATATATATATATATATATATATATTTACAATGTATATAATATAGGAAGCTCTATACTTACTCGTTACATTTTTTCTTCTTTTCACACGATAAAATTTCATCCTCCTGAATCGGCACGTAATAGTTCATCACGCGTTTGCTGCTATTCTCTTCGACGGAGTACATTTTTATCGATTACAAGAAGCGATCCGTTGGTACGAGCGGTCGATGCAACACTGATCGTGTAAATTGTGTATACGTGACAATATCCACCATTTTAAGAGAATAAGGGAGGGTATTAATGTTTCAAGCGCGATTTGGGGGAGGTAGACAACGCGAAAAAACATGAAAAGAACAACACAGCAACGTGAAAGAACAACAAATGAACATCAAACGAACAACTAAGCAACGTGAAAGAACGCAAACAGGAAGTAAATGTTTGAAATATGTGTAATGGAAAGGGAGGGACAAAAATTAACGATATATATTTGTAGATGGCATACGTTTATTTTTTATGATGATTGTGTTACCACTAAGTGAATATCTTAAGGGGATCCTAAAGTAACGCTCGAACTTGAACGAGGTCGATAATGTAGGGCGGAATTCTGAGCTATTATAAATTTTAGCTATTATAAATATTATAAATTATGAAATTGGCTTTACAGAATATAAAATTCTTCTTCAGGATTAAAGTACACGCAAAAATGAACCACGCGAGTATCGATTTCATATAAAAAAACGAACAAAATTTAAAAATATTACTTATTTGTACTTGTAAAATTTCATTCCATATAATCTTTTTTTCTAGCCTTCTAATCTTAATTTCAATTGCACAATATTGTTCGTGCATGTTGTCCCTACCCCGCCAGCATCTCATTTTGCATATATAAACTGTAGAATTTTTGTGTTCAGTAAATATTATTGTCAAGTGGCAGTAATATTTTAAATTTTTATTCGTTTCTTATGTGAATCGATACACGGGATTCATTTTTGCGTGTACTTTAATCCTGGAGAAGGATTTTGTATTCTCTAAAGTATTCTGTAACGCAAGGTATGTGTAACGTCCAACTTTTTCAGAGATTTTACATCTTTGTAGTGCACGTCGATGCTCTCGACGTAGACATCCTCTCTCGCATTGTCCTGGAGCAAATCTCGCAGCCATTCTCGTTTCTCGAGTCCTTTACGTATACGATCAGTAATGTTTTGTTCTCCGTCGCACTCGTCACCGCCTTTGTAATCAAGTCTTTAGCTATGCTGTACGGAATCGCTCTATTCTCTCACCGCAATTCGTGATGTTTTACCGTCAACCAGGTTACGTACTGTCTATCCGCTTTGCTGAGAAAATACCATGGCTCAAGGGTTCCGAAAATATAATGAGACAGAATAAATCTCTCTCTGAGAGCGGCAAAATCCTTGACGACGAAGGAGTTTCTGCCGACGATGAAACCTTTCAGATCCACAAACGTTGGCGTGGACTGATTTTTGACACGTCGAGAAGTAGACAGCAGGAGGCTCGCGAAACGTCGTTGTTATTATGTCGTTCTCGTTCTTCTTCTCTCTTTAAATTGTATCGAGGTAGTTGTCGCGTTTAGGTGATTTTGCGCACAATGTTGTTCAACGGATTGTACTGAACCACGCCTCATGTATGATGAGGCAATAGGTAGTAGCATTTGCCGTACATTCTCCTTACACTCGAATTCTAACCTCACATCACGGTTGCGCTTGACTGATTCGTTTTGTCGAGAACATTCGATGATCACAAATAGACCGTATTGTTTGAAGTCGAGACAGTGAGACTCAGGTCAAGATATTTATAATAGCCTTTGACAAAACGTGCGTACATATCGTATAGAATCGCCCATTTCTTTTTATCAAAATCCAAATTCATATCGTCGTACGGATAACACTCCGAGTTCAAATAGAGTTTCACGTTGCTCAATTTGCAGTCATCGAATCGACATATCGTGATTTCTCAGCTGTGAAGCGATTTTGATGGCCCACGAATGCTTGGTTGTGCTCCGCAGTAGCGGAAACTCGTACAGATCCTACGAGCGAAAAGCCTGAGGTATCGTCCGCTTTCCAAGACACGCAGCATCGACAGCTTATTTATCTCGTTTACTAACACGTGCGGCATTCGCCATTGTATCTTGAATAATTTGATTGCAGAGTTCCGCGCCGAATCTCCCATCAGGCAATTGTTGTCGTTCCGCGATCAAATCCGCGATCGTATCAGAATCAACTCGTGACGAGCGTTGATAACCACGTGTTTGTAATCCTCGCAAAATCCCAGTAACATGTCAAGCGGCACGCAAAAATTAAAATATCTGTCCAAACCACTCTGCGGATACCGGCGTTCCTCAGGATCACGTTTCTATCAGACGATACCATTGCATAGTTCCTGAGCAAGCTGGTTATTCCAACGTGCGATTAATCTCTATACTGTCGAGCTCATATCAAATCTCGTCGAACATGAACGCGACGCAATTGTGTACCAGTACAACGCTAGATCCCGTGATTGGACCCTGTAGCGTTAATTTTTCTTCTATGTATAGAAAACTTTGGTGTGGCAACGTGTACAGATTCTGTTACTGTATTCTTATCTCGTCGCTGTGTCCGACCGTCGTATTGGCGTACGGATTGTATGTGTGAGTCTCGAGCTTGACAATGCGATCGTCGAAGATCGGTTCATCCCCGATATTGAAAATGTCAGTCATCGTTAGATGTTTCGTACCGCGAATCCCAAAGATTTAAAAAATTCAACGTTCGACGCGTTGAGTTTCTTTTTCTCGCTGCAACTGGATATTACCGAGAGTTGTTATTTTCGTGAGGATTGCGTTAGGTCTGACGTTCTTTACGTTTGATTCGTTCAACACGAGCATCTCACGCTCACGTTATCGCCATCGCATGTGCAGTCTGATGGTGATCTCCTCTCCTCAAAAATCGAGCAGTCGTCCGTTTTGGTCGACAACACGTATTGTTAGATCCGTAATGCTGCGATGATTGGCAGATAAATGAGCTGAGCTGGCGTTTCCGATATTTTATATTCCGGTGGCACCTTCGGTGAAAATTCATGTATCGTGTGCACGCGCGTACTGTTGCTGTAAGCGCCCGCGGCCACGTTGCATTCTATGCAGATAATGTTCATGTTCACGTCAACGTTAATCGGCATGTCCGACTCTTGCCATTGTCGTGGCTGCAATAGACGATTCGATGAAAATACCAGCAGCAATCCTATGTTGTTAAAGTTTACTGTAAAGGCACTTTTGATCTCGCTCCTTATCGTATTGTAATTTGCACGCAGCACTATCTGATATTCTCTATCCTTGTCGCTATTATTCGCTTGAACATGCTCACCGTGTTTATGTAAAATCGTATGTTTCAGAAATTTGTTTATATCTTGCAATTTATATGATCTCTCGGGAATCGTAATTTTTACGTCGTCTTTGTAAAAGTAAAATTTATTGTTTGAAGCATTCACGTTCGCTATCGTATGATAAGTCTCAAAGTCCATTAGACCGAACTCTTAGTTGTCATCGCTCAAATTTGTGGTTGGAGAGTAGTTTACAGCGAAAACGTTACTCTTGCCGCTCAGTGTGAATGTCAACGACATGGAGAAATCGCTTAGCGTACACTGAGTTTTCGCAGCGGCTTATCAGGCTTTAAATTTGCGTGCATCCACCGTTTGGAGAAACTGCAGACATATCTGACCGCAGATGCTCTGATCGTAGGTTTGATAGGACGATCGATTTTATTCTATCACTGTAACGCTGTTCCCGAAATAACACACCAGTTCTCTTGGCGATCGAAGATTGCCAAAACTGTCGAAATATACCACGCGATCTCTCTTTTTTGCGTACGCCACCCGATGAGTGCCGGGGTTGCGTTGCCCAGATTCACAATACCGCTCTCGTTTCAACGTGCACCGTTTCGGTAATGAGTCATGCATGAAAATGCCTCTAAAGTATGGTATATGCATACGCCTCGCCAGTTGATCCAACTGTACGTTCGTCGTCACACCTGCAGGGCATTTCTAACGCCTGTTTGACGTTTTTTTTTCTCTTTACGACGCCCTGTCCGTGTTTGTACAGGCCGAGATATAGTCCTCGTCCGTATTTGTACGGAGCGAGATACAGTTCACGACCCTCCACCGCGCGATTATGACGCTGCAACTCCTCGAGTTGGTGTCGCGCGGCTTTGCCGTCATTCACGACTTTTTTTACACCGGTTGCTCCACCGATTAGAGATCCGAACGCGCCCAATATCGGTAGAATCGGAAGTATACCGCCACGTTTCGTTATCGGAAGTATCCGTTTTTTCTTCACCGTTGTCTTCTTCTTCATCGTCTTCGTACCCATACTAATCTTCGTCTTGGGTTTCATCGCTGCTCAGACAGTCGTGGCGGCTGCTCTCTCACCCAGAGTAGAATCTCTCGCGACAATGCGTTTTCGCGCTTTTTCAGCGAATATTCTGTCCGCCGCGTGCCTCTCGGTGAGATCGTTACTTCGAGAATACACTATGTCGTGCTTGCGACACGCCGCGTCCAGTGGATTTATACCGCGATCGCCTCTCGCCAAACATTTCTCCAAGTGAGTTCCCGGACCGCAAAACTGATAGCCGGGGATGTGTAGTTTGAAGGGAAGCGCGTTTATCGCGCGATTGAGCAGACTGTCACTACTCTTTATCGATTGGCTAAACGTCATTGCAACTGATATTCGGGGCAATCCTTGATCAATGGCGGCGGACCGTATGTGTTTCCTGAGATTGTAAATTATAATATTGTAGGTAACGACGATACTGTTGAATTTTCGAATCCGCCATAATATGGTCTGGAAATCTATCCCACATATAATCTACACGATTATGAAACTGTCATAACGGAACGATCTTTGATACATAGTTCAACTGTTCGGCAGTCAAATCTTATATATCACATTATCCGACAAAAGCAAAAACATTTCTGAGCGATTCACGTTCCGCGCAGGTATAAATAGGCGCATTCGATTCCGTTCTCTACTCAGAAGTGCAAGGAATAAAATTCGTGCGGCAACCGCTGACGTTACGCGTTACAAACTACGATACATTGTGAACAATGGGAGACAGAGCGGAGGAACGCAAATACGGTACAATGTTGCCGACCATTATACGCGTGATTATTTGCGGTCCCTCAAATTGCGGTAAAACCAACGTTTTAATAAGCTTGCTGGAAGTCCGCACGGCGTGTGTTTCGAGAACGTGTACGTGTACTCAAAATCACTGCAACAAAGTATCAATATTTGGAGAAGTTATTGACATTGATCGACGAAATCGGCTATTTTACATTCTCCAATAACAGTGACGTCTTCCCTCTAAGCGAGGCACGTCCAAACTCGATCTCCGATGACGCGTGCGACAAACAAGATACTGTGAGTACTTCTCAATGAGCCGACACTCGAACGTCAACTGTTTTTATCTCTGTCAGATACGAGATAGTACGCGAGGAGAGGGTTCCGATAGCGCACGGTGCGATAACACACATCCCGACAGCATACATAAAAATTAACTTATTTCCCGATAGCTCACATCCCGATAGCACACGTCCCGATACCGCACAAAATAAAAAACACATTTTCCCGATAACGCACAAGGTAAAAACACATTATCCCTAGAGCGCACAAAGAAAGAAACATGTTATTCCGATAGCTCACATTTCCGAATACCCTTTATCCCGTTAGCGCACATCCCGATAACGCACATCCCGATAGCACACGTTCCGATACCGCACAAAATAAAAAAATAAAAAACACATTTTCCCGATAACGCACAAGGTAAAAACACATTATCCTTACAGCGCACAAAGAAAGAACCATGTTATCCCGATAGCACATATTTCCGAATACCCTTTATCCCGATAGCGCACGTCCCAATAGCGCACATCCCGATAGCACACATACCGATAGCGCACATCCCGATAGCACACATTCCCGAATACGCTTTATCTCGAAAGCACATATCCCGATAGCGCATATCAGTGTAGTTATTAATATGCTAATAGAAAGATGTATAATACGTTATTTTGATTATAGCAGACAACGATGTACGTTCATGGGATATGCGCTATCGGAATGTACGCTATCGGGATAAAGGATATTCGGGAATGTGTGCTATCGGGTTGTACGCTTTCGGGATAAAGCGTATTCGGGACGTGCGCTATCGGGATGTGCGCTATCGGAATAAAGGGTATTCGGGAATGTGTGCTATCGGGATAACATGTTTATTTCTTTGTGCGCTGTAGGGATAATGTGTTTTGACCTTGTGCGTTATCGAGAAAATGTGTTTTTTATTTTGTGCGATATCGGGACGTATGCTATCGGGAAATGAGTTAATTTTTATGTGTGCTATCAGGATGTGTGCTATCGCACCGTGCGCTATCGGGACCCTCCCGTATACGCGAGAATACCCAAACATCTGATACGCGACAACGCGAACCTGCTGATCCTGTCCAAGCAGGATGGAATCAACTTGAAACACGTGTATACAACGATCACGTGAATACCGACATGCCGTACGATTTCTGCGCGTTGTGTCACGATTGTTGGCAGCGGAAGTACGGATTTGTAGTGATAGACAAGGACAGCTCGCTCGCTAACGGGCCGATACCAAAAAGGATTTAACATATTCGCAATACTGTAAAACGGTTAATCGTCGTCAATATCCTGTCAAGGCACAACGCCACATGGTCGAGAGCAAAGATATTCGTGAGCGTGAAAAGATCACGAGGGAGATTGAGAAGACGAGCGAATCAATTCGCAAGAAATATCGTGTTTTGAAGACCGGTAAGATCGAGGATGATATTGAGGTAAAGACAGGTTCAAACTAATTATCAAGCTGCAAAAGATAGTCGAAAATAGTCGAAAATTCTGGCACGCGCGCGATAAAGGAAGAACCGCGTGACGATGACTATGACGACGACGACGACGAAACGTTACTTTCCCAGAAGCATGAGAAGGAAGATGCAACATTGAACAAAGTAAAGAGAAAATGATCGTTGGATCGCGTATTGACACCATATAAATCCTATCGATTTGCGCCTCAGCTGAACGTATCACCGATACCGACTGCGACAATAACAGCCGTACAACCGACTACAGTGCCCGAATTGCTCGCGAGCGAGAATGTTTTCGAGATCACGAACGACTCGCTCAATACGTCCGTCAAAAAGAAGTTGGAAACGGCGGAGGATCGAAAAATGTTGCTCGGTAACCTGGGTGTGCTGAGTCGAAGGTACATCGAAGCATATCTGAGCGATGATCGAATGAGCAATTTAGATAACGTGTTTGGCGTTCGTCTGAGCAACGATAGAATGATGCTCGGTGATAAACACATTGGCGTAGACAACGCTGACAACATAATTATCTATGGTGTGCGATTCGTCGATATGCCTGGTCTTTACGAGTTGATCTTTAAGAAATTGCCCGCTAACAGCGTCTATACAGAAGAAGATAAGTAAAAATACAAGAATATACTACAGATGACGAACGCATAGGGTCAATTATGATGCGCGTAGTCGCATATCGGGCAACAGAGGATACAATTACAAATATATAATCGCACCGTTACTATCGATCAAGTCCAAATCTGGAAAAGGATTGCCTCGCATTATGACGTTGAACAACAATGCGATCAAATCCGTGCATTGGGACGATCCCAACGAACTGGTAGATCGTCTACGACGCTTCGCGCCGAGCCGGTCATAACGCTCACGATAACGAGATGCTGTCGATCATCGAGGAATTTTGCGAAGCTGGTATTATTATAAATTAACCGCAGCATCATCGAAACGAATCAGTCGATCGCATCGAAAAAATGCCTGTCAACAAATTCGGTTTATTCGAACGAAGAAATGACACGATCAGCGGCTGGAGCGCACTAGTGAAAAGTTACGTGCGCCATAACGCACTGTGCTGTGTGAGTGCGGAATTTGATGCAAAATCGTGAAAGATTCGTCGTGTAACGCAACTGACGATGACGCGTCTAACAAATTATATGTGGAACAGTGTATTAAAATTTTGAGAGACCAACAGCAGAAATTTGTCGAGAGGCTGAGCGTTCAAGAGATGTGCATGCGTGCATGCGTTACGGCGCGCGGTAAACGAACTGCGACGCGACGCTACCACCGAGTCAGAAACGACAACAAACAAAAAATAAAAGAAGTTTTAACAAAAACTTAAATCACAACGTAATTTCTTCGCGCGCATTATTACGCGGCGATCACCGTCGATGACTGCACCGCCGAAAATATCGTCAGTCCCAAGAGACGACGACTCGTCGAGGAGTTGCATGCCCCGACAAGAAGAAATTTTCCACGAAGACGTGTTATATTATAGTTCGAGGATACGACGACGACGACCTGTGGCAGACTGATATCGTCGAGATGCAACCGTACTCACGTTTCAACAGAGGCTATCACTATATACTCACCGTCATCGATGTGTTGAGTAAATACGCGTGGGCCGTGTCGCTCAAGAGCAAAGGTGGAAGTGAGATAGCCAAAGCTATCGCCGAGATAATTCGAGAGAGCGATAGAGAGCGAGAGAGATGTCTGAAAAATTTACAGACAATGGCAAGGAGTTTTATAACACCTACGTGCAATGACTCGTGAAGAGACACGCCATAAATCATTACTTCACGTATTCGGTATTGAAGGCAACGGTCATCGAGCGATTCAATCGCACGCTCAAGAACGATTTGTGGAAGATGTTTACGCTCAACGGAAACTACAAATGGATCGACGCGTTGCCGCGTTTTGTCTCTGAGTACAACTCGCGAAAGCATCGAACGATTGGTATGCGACCCGTCGACGTTACGCCTGCAATCGCTGAAAGGCTACGGTGTACAGCGTGATAAAAATTGCAGGGCCGACAAAGTTCAAAGTTAGCGATTCGGTACGCGTGAGCAAATACAAGACCATCTTCGAGAAGGGTTACAGGCCAAATTGGACCACCAAGGTGTTAAAATTGTTAAAATGTAGCGTACTAATCCCATGATGTATCTACTCGAAGACTATCGTGGAAAATCAATCGCGTTCTACGAATATGAATTACATCGCGCGATCGATCCTGACGTGTATCTCGTAGAGAAAGAAGGTACTGCGCAAGAGAGGTGACGAGGTTTACGTGAAATAGCTGGGATTTGATGGATATACGGAATCGCACAATTCATGGATATACAAAGACAATATGATTTAATTTTCATACAAAAGTTTATTCATTTCAAACATGCATAAAAAATACATAAATAATATAAAAAAGATGAGTACATTATGAGATACACAGACACAATATGAAATATATGAGATACGCATGAACAAAAATCTTTCATTAATATATAATTTCTATTAATACATTTTACCTTTTCTATTAATACATAATACAAAGTTACGTTTACGGAGGTATTTGATAATGCCCTATGGCAGAGTTTCGGTAAAATCGGGCACAATGTATCGTTTGTCGTCGTACGGACTCAAAGCGATTTTTGTTTCGGCTACGGTGTACACCTCGTGCAGCTTGGATCTCATGCGTGTAATAGTTGAACGTTATCATTCGCGCTACAATGTTATTTTTTACACCTTTTGCCTTTTTAGTATCCCTCTTACCGTCACCCCACATACATCTTCGCTCTGAGCCCAACGAATTCCGTCATTATCGCGCCGTTGTTTTCGTCCTTCATCAAGCCCGGTACATTTTTATTAGTCAGCGGAATATCGTACACGTTATTAGCAGGATAATCGCTTGTGTCAAATCTATGAATATCGCGTTTCATCGTCTCATACACATCATCGCACTCGATGTGGTATATGAGACTGTCGTATCGATGTACATGATCTTATATCTGTCGCGATGTAAAGGTAACATGTACTCGTGATGAAATTCATACAAACAGACTTTGGATATGTCGAGGATACATATACCTACGTAGATCGGTTTGTCGAATTTCACCTCGAGTTTGCGCATTTTGATAGCGACGAGATTTTTTGAAAAGATGCTTCGGCTGTGAAAATTTGGTTTCGCGATCATTGCTTCCGCGCCGTGTCGTCCTTCCCATTTTAGTTAATAATTTTATATGGACGTGATTACGTACATTTTCCATAGTTTTGTCGAATATCGCGTTGTTCATCAATTTGTATAAATTTTTTTCAAAATCGTTCTTGGCGAATGTTTTAAATTTCGTATTGAGATCTATGTAATTACAGAGCCATGTCGATTATGTAAATTGCAATACACGATGAATTTTTGCGACACGAAAACCATGTCGAATATATTGCTGCAGATTGCGATAATGTATTACATAACGCTTCTTATCGTAAAGAGTTGCGAGGAGTTTGTCCTGCTGCTTGCCGGGCGGTTTATCGCACGTCGGGCAGAACGGTAGGTTAGTATGCGCGTCGTGAAGATGTTGCGGGTACTCGAGATCGACCTCGAAAATGTAACCCGTGAGTGAATCCAAAGCGATTGCGCCAACGTCAAAGTCCGCAACGTTGTCGACCCATCGAAATTTGGCGTACGGTAACGGTTGACATCGCCCAACCGTACAGATTATTAACATGGAAATACATCAAGTACATCGACGGTTTCGATGGATCGTATGACTGCAGGTACTTGTTGTTAGCTTGCGCATATCTGTTGAAACATTGATTTACAAGGAGATCCCACGAACTGCTAGCTTTACTTTTGAACGAGTTATAGTGCATTCGAAGAGGGAGATCAAGAGTATAAATCGTGTCAGGGCTTTTAAATTTACAACTAATTCATAAACAGTCATCTATTCTTAAAAAAAAATTGTCACTACACGGATTTAAACTCGGCTCGCACGAACGCAAAATAGTAGGCGCAAGCCTAATCTGCACAGCTAGCGCGCTTCATGCAAAATTATGGCTATCCATTATACTTACCGTACAATTGAAAAATACATACTTTTATACACTGGCGATCAAAATTATTGCATAGGTAATTCCATGTCAAAATTTCGCATGATTTCAAATAAGCATAACTTCGTCAATCGTGGTCGTATCCTAAAAATTTTTTTTTTGTTTTGAAGCTTAAGGTCTCTACTTTAAAAAGCAATTAAGACATTTTGACTTTATCTTTCTCTCTTCGAGCCATCTTTTCATAAATAAGGACGTGTTTTATTTCCCAAAATTTGCATAGTTTAACGCACTTCACTATAGTAAATACAATAGGTATTATATTTACTATACTGACGATGTGTTGACTATTTTACATTGTAATTATATGACATAACATATAATATTTTTTGGGGAGGCTTCCGGAAAGATGGCGGAGGGTGTGGATGGTCGGGAGGTAGTGTCTGGATAGATAGGAGAATTGGGAGTGAGTTAAGTGAAAGTAAAGGGAGTGGGTGTGCTGGAAAGGTGAAGGAGGAAGAGAGGAAGATGAGCAATTGGAGGGAAGGTTGAGGAGCAAGGACAGGAGATGTGAGAAGGAGTTGAAGTTTCGGAGTAAGGTTGGGAAGGAAGCAAGAAGGAGGATGACACGAAGGATTGGAGAAACATAAAGGGTCGACCGAGAAGATCTCGCACTGGGACGTGTAGTGGTGTAGTTGGAGCAAGGAAGGAGAGGAGATGATTGGCGGAGCGAGGACGGATCGACAAATCGGCAGCGGAACGATGGATCGAATGAAGAAAATGAGAGGGTCGATCAAGAAGTTCTCGTACCGGGATAAGTAGAGTGGAATAGATGGCGCAGAGAAGGAGAAGTGGCAATTGGCGGAGCGAGGATAGATCGACGGATCGGCGAGTGATCGATGGATCGAATGGAGAAATAGAGAGAATCGATCGGGAAGTTCTCGCTCCGGGACGTGTAGCATGGAGCAGATGATGTAAGAGAGAAGAAGTGGCGAATGGCGGTGCAAGGGCAGATCGACGGAGCGACGGTAGACTGGCGGATCGGTAGAGACGGAAGAGGGTGAGGAGAGGTTAGGAGGAAGTGAAAAGTGAGAAGCGGAAAGAAGGTGAGAGAGTAAAAAGGAGTGGAAGGAGTACGACAGTGGAGAGTGGACCGGGAGGAGAGCGGATGAGAACGATCGAGGTTCGAGAAGGAACGAGAGACTGACTCCGGAGGACACGAGGAAGCGAAGAAAGCGGAGGTTGGAGAGTGGAGTGAGGAGAGCAATAGGGAGCGGACAAAGGGAAGGAGCGGGAAAGAAGGAGGAGCACCGGGAAGCGGAGGGAGCAACAGGAAGCGGACAAAGGGAAAGGAGCGGGAAGGCAGGAGAACACCGGGAAGCAGAGGAGAGCGAGGAAGAGAAGAAGAAGGAAGGATAAAGAAGAAGGGGAGAGGAGGGTGGAAGGAGTGGAGAAAGAGGCGAGGAAGGAGGGAGGAGGAAGCAAGGAGGAGGAAGAGAGAGAGAGACGGCGCCAAGGGGCAGGAAGGAGATGGATTGGGGAATGAGAGATCGTTAAGGGCGGTAAGAAGATGGAGAGATATCCTTTTGGCAGCGTGGGGAAAGGGGGAGGGAACGTGGGAAGGGAGTGGGCGTTTAATATGTAATGGCCAGCGAAGGTCAGGTTGGGAGATGAAGAAGGAAAGAAATGTACATACGTAAAGGCGGAAGTAGGTTTAAGAGAACGAGGTATGAGAGGGAGAGAGAGAATGGAGAGCGAGAAATGGATGAGGAGGGAGAGAAAAGGATGAGTGGAGTGGAGAGCGAAGGCGTAAGGTAGGGGAGAGGAAGAGGAGAGCGCAGTGAAAAAGGGAGAGGAGAGAGGGTGAGAGAGGAGTGCGGAGATAAGAGAGAGGGGAGGGAGAGGGTGCTTAGTATGTAATGGCCAGCGAAGGTCAGGTCGGGAGATGAAGGAGGAAAGAAAGGTATATATGTAGAGGCGGAAGTAGGTTTAAGAGAACGAAGTATGAGAGGGAGAGAGAGAATGGAGAGAAGTGAATGGGCGAGGAGTGAAAATGTAAAGGCGAAAGAGAGAGAGAGAGGTGTGAGTGAGAGAGAGAAAAGAGAGAGTGGTGAGAAAGGGATAGGAGAGGTGCGAGAAGGGAAAGGACCTTTAGAATGTATCGGCCAGAGAAGGTCAGGTCGGATAGAAAAGGAGAAAGAATGTAAAAATGTAAAGGCGAGAGTAGTGAGCGAAATATGAGAGAGAGAGGAAAAGGGGGAGAGAGAGAGAGAGAGAGAGAGAGAGAGAGAGAGAGAGAGAGAGAGAGATAGTGTGGAGGAGCGAGGAAGGAAAGAGATGAAATTGTAAAGGGAGCGGGAGTCCCTGTGTACCCCGAAAAGGGTTTAATAAACTACTACTACTACTACATATAATATTTTTTGTTTATTTATTATCCTATGATTTTTCATTTTTCTTTAAAACTACATAAATTATTATTCTCTTTTATTATGTAAATGTATATTTAAAATTATATTTCTATATATACAATAAAATATTGCTGAACTATTAGTATTTATTTTAAAAAGTAATTGGCATACAAATTTATTGAAATTGTAAAAAAATTATTTTAAAAAAATTTACAGCAAGCTGACTCGAATTCGAGTCAGACGCGGACAAAAAGTATACGCCAGCGCCCAATCTGTTCAGCCATCACGCTTCATGCTATTAGAGGTTATGTTTTTGGTACTTATATCGTACAGTCAGTCGATGCCCAACTTTGGATGCAAATTTCTCAGCAACTAGGGCCCATTCACTCTAATCCCTTTACCTCGTTTATGTACTCGATACCCTCTTTCAAATGAGCTATGTCTCGATTCATATCCCATTTTACACCTCGTGCCATCTCCTTGTAAGATTAGACGGCTAGAAAAAGATAATTTTCCGGAATGAAATTTTATAAATATAAATAAGTAATATTTTTAATTTCTTTTTTCGTTGTTCATATGAAGTTAAAACGATCTGCCTCCGAGGTCGTTAGCGGTTATGTGATAGCTCGTCGTGGCCAGGATTCGGGGCAGCGAGGTCGGAATAGGATAAAACACGTTTATAAATTTTACACAACTTAAACTATACTTTATTCGACAAACAAAACATACTTATAGTGAACAAATCAATTAGTAAGCACGTGGGCGCAATAATCGGCGCATAACAATCTGGATTCGCGGGCTCGGCGCGTGACATCGAAATGCGACACGATTGCGCCGGACACGTAATTCGCTTCCCCGTGGTACTTCCGTCGCGCTCGAATTTCGCGTTATCTGAGTTCCAAAGCGTGCGGTCGTAATAATCAGCGAGTAACAATCTGAATTTGCGGGCTCGGCACGTGACATCGAAATGCGATACGATCGCGCTGGACACGTAATTCGCTTCCCCGTGGTACTTCCATTACGTCGCGTTTGAATTCCATGTTACCCGGGCCCAAATCCTTAGAACGTGGAAAGGGAGGGACCTGGTGCCCGCCAACTTGCGGGGGCGGCAGAGAACCCTCTCACCTCCTGACCGACGTGTCGCGGGGTGGATGGCGATCAGCGGCCGGAAACGCCCAACCGGGGTAGAGAACGCTCCTACCTTGGGCGAAATGCCAGATCGTGGGGCACGGGATTTCTCTGGGAGTTCGAGCACTGCTGGGAATTGTCGCAGCAGAGGCGGAGAACTCACTCACCTCTCTCGGAGGGATGCCTGCGCGGGTCGTTCCGTGCTTCCGGCCCGAGGGATCGGACCGTCCGCGCCGGAGACGATGCCCGTGGCGAACCCGGCTGCGTTTGGGCACGCGAGGACGACGTCCTGCGGCAAGCTCAAGCCGGGCGACGAGCGTGTCGGTTCGACTGCCGGGCTCGAACCAGGTCGAGTCGTGCAAGTGTTGTCGACGATGCTCGTAGTCGAATGGATGCACTAGAGCTCGTGATGACCGCGTCCTCCGGCCAGCGCGATCCCAACGCCTTCTTTCCTCGAATCGCCCTTTTTTATACCTGTTCGATAGGTGTGGAGATAGGTGCATGAGCTTAAACGACGACGGCTGGAAATTTTTGTGGCAGGAGCGGAGTACGCTCTCACCTCCAGCGTCTTGCATTCGTTCGTGCGGTTTGAATGAACGGATTAAAGAGAATCGGCGGCGGCTGAGAACTCTCTTGCCGAAGCAATTCGCAGCTGAAATTGCTCGGACTTCTTCCAGGCGGCTTGACAACTTCGAAACGATATCTCATGGCTAGCGTGCTATGGAAAAATGTGTCTCATCTCTCTGAAATCGGCTATTTATTCCGGTTCGGGCCTAATTACTTCGCGCGGTGGGGTAATTAGCCCGTGACGCAGGTGCACGAGGTTTTTGGTACGGTACGATGGGGAAAACGGGGCCTCGGCGACGTGCCGCGTTCGACAATCCCTTGCACTCATCGGAATGGCCTTACGGTGTATTTAAATGCTCTCGTGTAAATTGTATCTTCAATTTCGATGATTTTCTATTTTATAAATTAATAATGTAAGTAATAATAAATTTAATTTATTGTGTTCTTTAATTTCGATGATTTCCTATAATTTTCTATTTTATAAGTTAATAGTGTAATTAATAGTAAATTCAGTTTATTATTATATATTCTTTAATTTCGATGATTTTGTATTGTATAAATTAATAATGTAATTAAGACATGCGTGGTCGCAATTTCGAAACATTTCCTTTTAGACCAACAGGCATGATACACGAATAACTTGATGCACCTAGATAGTCTATTACTGGCCCTGAATATGGGTTATTTCATTATTTCATATAGGAAGACATTTTTGACGGCTAGTGTACAGACGGAGTCATTAATGCCTGAACATTGGGGCTATACGGGTTTTGAAACACGTCCAAAACGCGTGCAATTTCTAAGCATTCTGTATATCATGACTTGGCCGGATTGAGTCTTATGAAACCAGGAGCTATTAAATTAAAGAAAAAAAAAGTGTATCATGACTCATGATACACGAATGCTTAGAAATCGCACGCATTTCGGATGTGTTCCAAAACCTGTCAACTTTACGATATCCAGGCATTAATGACCCCGTCTGTACACATGTTAAGTCCCGCCTCGTGTCAGAATTTTGTCTAGAATCGTCTAGATCCTCACCGATTATGCGATCTCACTTATAACACGGCCCGCGCAGTGGACGCAACGCTAAATTAGCTGGTCATTGCGTACGCATACTTGTTGTTTTACATTTCGCGTGTTCCGCTATTAATTTGTTTCCATTCCAGTACCGTAATTACCGTTACTTTATTTTAAATTTTCCGATTTATTTGTTTTGTTTCTTTGACGTTACGGGAGATTACGTTATTTTCGTTTCCATTATTTTATATATATGGGGCATTCTTTCTCAATGTTACATCCCTACTGCCCATTTTACATATTTGTTAAAAAAAATTTCTCTGGACTCAAATTACAGCAAATTTTATTTATTTTTCCATGCCGTGGCAGTTTTAAAAAATTCAATATGGCTGACCAAAAATGGCGGATAAGTGTAATTGCAACTTGAAATATGAGATTAAAATGTGTGGATTTTCATGACACTTGGTACGTAAAGGTTTTTAGGGTCGCTGAATACGAATCTGAAGTCAGTTTTTTAAAATTCAAAATGGTGGATTCTCTTGGGACATTATTGCGCATGATCCATCTCCTCCATACCTTGCCGCATACTTTTTGACCTCTTCGGATACTACCGCGCATGCTCCATCCCCTCCGCTCACTGCCGCATCATCATCATCATTATCATCATCATCATAATCATCATCATCATGAGGACCGGAAAACAATACATCACCAAGTAACTTAATTAAATATACTGTAAAATCCTCTGGTAAAGATGAAAAAATATTCTGTTCTTTTAATAACGTTAGAATCGTCGTCATGTATCCCATTTTATTCACATTCGAGAGAGTTTCGCTATTGCGATATCGTTGCCATTTATTACAATATTTCAACATTAAAAAATATTTTATTGTGATTTCGCAGATTTGTAAACAGGCAAGTGGAAATTATCACTGATATCAAACTTTATATCTCCTCGAGCGAACACTTCCATATTTGGATTTAAATACCTGATTCCGACGGTTCTGGGCTTTTTTCTGTGATTTCAGCGTCTTTTCGTAGATTCTTTTTGAATAGTTCCTTTCAGGTTTCAGCTTTCAACCGTTCTTCTTAGGACTACTCTCAAAAGTTTTTTCAGTTATACTCTCACAAAAATACTTGTAAGGACATTTCTTTCTTTTCTTTTCTTATTTTCAATTGCGTCTAATATTTCAATCCGAACAGAGAATTTATCATCTACACTATTTTTTATCATGAATCTTAAAATCCGAATTTGAATATGTCCAATATACACGGTGATAGATGTTGCAATCCCTACAATGGGAAAGGCCATAAACATACCAAAGACGCGCATGCGCGGTAACTTTGAATGCATCGCAAACGTGCGATCGTCGCACTGCCGAAATCAAAGACAATCCTTAACAACATGGCACAAATTTTAAAGTATAAACTTACTTATTCTCACGAAAGTTGGTCGCCATGTTGCATCCGTTATTTTTAATTTTTGAAAACTGACTTTAGATTCGTATTCAGTGACCCCAAAAACCCCCAAGTACCAACCTTCAAGCAAATTGGATCGACTTTTAAAAAAATCGTCCGCTATATTGAATCCGCCATTTTGAATTTAAAAAACCTGACTTCAGATTCATATTCAGCGATTCCAAAAACCTTCACGTACCAAGTGTTTTAAATCATTGATCTGTATTCGTTTGTGATCGCAAATGACCAACATATCGTTGCAGATGGTTGCAAAAGTGATAATTATTCGAATTGAATCGATATATTGAGTAAATCACTATTTTTCAAATATTTCCTGATTTTGGCCACCATTTTGGAGTCGTTAAGTCATTATATCAAAATGAAAAAAATACGTTTAGAAAGTACAACTATTTTATGCACTCTTAGTTGACTGGGTATTTAAATTTGCATACTGCTTCGTGTCGGAAAAATTCTTTAAAAAAAATGAACCATCGATTTTTTCGTGTTTTATTAAGAAATATCCGCCATATATTTTTTCTGGTTGAGATAAGACGATTTTTCACAACGGAATCAAAAAGGGCGTACCCGATTTACGTAGGAAACGGTATTTAGCAATGAATTCCTCTCCTTTTTATATATGAGAATAAGGGTCAAAGGTTTACTTAAAATTTTCGACGTTTTGGGCGTTAATGAGTTAAAGAGTTTATAATTTAAATTAATTAATTAAAATTTATTAATTAATTAAAGAGTTATCTTGCAAACATTTTATTTTAGAAGTAATAGTTTTTATAGCAAATTATAAATATGTAGTGTTTGTGGTATTTGTTTGATTTTTTGTTGTCAAAAACTACCAAATTTTGCCGTTTTTAAAAAATCGTTGATTTTCCACAGATTTTCTAGGTTACAAAATTTATCCAGATTATTTAATATTTTTCCCTTATTCTACATCTATTTAACTATGATCTGCATAAAGTTTTATTGATTTTCATCAATTCGTTTCCAAGATATTAGATTTTGAAAAAAAAGGACCCATAGTGCGGCGACGCAGGCGCGCGAGGTTTTCGGTTCGGTACAGTAGAGAAAACGGAGTCTCGGTGCCGCGCCGCGTTCGGCAATTCCCGGTGCTCCGCCGGAAAGATTCGAACTGAATTTAGTCCCGTGGTATGAGAGCTGATCATCTCCGAGCCGATTTCTCGGAGATGAGACTTGTGAAAAGATTTATGAAGTACCTTACCGCGCCCTTTCCGAAGGATCGTCGATTGGACGACTTGTTAGCCAGGAAAACGATGCTGTAACGGGATGCATTGTTTACTCTAAATTTCTATAAAACCTGCTCTAAAAAGATAATACGAGCTACAAATCCGTTCAGCATAAAAAGATCTAGCAAAATCGCCTACACTGATTTCTATGTCGTTTTGATTAAAAAATTCATAGATAATACAAATGACGGTTTTTATAAATAGCGATTTTTTAATGTTATAACTAATGGTTACTAAAAACCCTGACGTGATAGGCTAATTTGGAGGACGGACTCGTTTTCAGCATCCAAAAATCTATAAGAATCACCTACACTGGCTTCAGAATCGCATGAATTAAACAATTTATGGGCAATCAAAAATGACCAAAATAGTGATTTTTTTTTATGTTTTAACAAATGATCACTAATAAACCTTTATGTAATAGGCTTATTTGGAAGACGGATTCGTTTTTGGTTTTCAGCACCTATAAATCAAAAATCTATAAGAATCACTCGCACTGATTTTTATAACTGACCCTTGTAGATAGTAAAAGGTCTGTATTACTGTTGTAAGGCTAGCAGTTAATTAAAATTAGCCTGCTCATGATTAACGCATCAGACATTTTATTAATAATAACCAACACACGATTAACGGCTTTAGTTAAAACTTACCAGGTTATGATTAACGCCTGTAACATTTTATTAATAGTAACCAGTAAACGTAATAGTAAACGATTAACATCTAATCACTTTAAAAATAGCATATCTGCTTACAGTTAATTCTTAATTAAATATATAGGGTGTCCCAGATCTACCGTATAAACCGTTAATGATAGATTTGCGATGGAGATTGAATTATCAAAACCTTCGTGTGAAATATGCCGCGGACAAGTGACATTTTTCACATAGGCATTGAAGATCCTATTTTGTGATTCAGCAAAATTACTATAACTAATTTTTCTGCAATAAAAAAACATTTTATTTAATAAATGAATAAAAAATATTTCAAAACATGTTAGTATTTTCTTTCCTCGTGGATTTCTTATTTTTCATTGGCATATTTTATACAGACTTCTTATTAATCATAATGATTTTCTCTCACCATGTGAAAAATGTCATTTGTCCACGGCATATTTCATGCGAAGGTTTTGACAATTCGATGCGCATCACATTTCCATATTTTAAAGATATCACTACGATATTCGATCTTGCAAATATCTTGCAAGTATACAAATAAAGTAAATAATAATTTCAAGCCTTATTATCACAAGTATTTATTATTGAAATAAATAATGTTGTGGAAAGGGCCTTTCAACATGCGATGTTCCTGAGAGCGTGAAACTTTGACAAGCTAATTGGCCAACTTTGAACCTTTCCCGTTCAAAAACTATAATAGCCTCTACATTTTGGCATTAGAATTTTTGTCTCAAAATGATCTCAGAAATCTACCATTAACGGTTTATACGGTAAGTCTGGGACATCCTGTATAAATAAATATAGGATTGTACAAAACTCATGTTTTTTTTATTTAACAAGAAAATACATGTAGGTGTCTCCCTTCGATTTTGATGAGTTTTTTGTAGCTATGCCTTCTGTCTGTCACGATCGCACTGACTTAATGAATTTTAATATGCCGATCGTTGACGGGAAAGAAGTAATGACTTCTTCTTGTTGTGAATTATTATAAGTTTATTAGTCGTTATACAATTCGTTCGTAATAAGAGGCGAGTGTAACAGAACGCGATAAGGACTTCTACGAAAAATTCTAGTACTTCCGGCAAAGATTGTGCGAAGACTGTCTCGTTCTCGAAAGGTTCGCTTTATTTATTATTTCGGCATGAATACGGTTAAGAAAAGCTTCTTTGTTGGTTTAACTAATCAATCAGAAATCAACACCGATCTATTGTACTCGAAGATAAAAGTTAACAATTATCGGAGAGCCGAAAAATAATAAACTAATATGTTATTGGTCTCTCGGACGA
The DNA here is from genome assembly GCA_928718305.1 of Tetramorium bicarinatum. NCBI lineage: Eukaryota > Metazoa > Arthropoda > Insecta > Hymenoptera > Formicidae > Tetramorium > Tetramorium bicarinatum. Next base: position 2,136,945 of record OV788323.1, read on the forward strand.
AACATCTCATCCGAGAGAAACTTCGAGAAGAACTACAATAGCTTGGCGCAGAACGAGCCTTTACGAAAACGAGCGTTTCGTGAACAAAGAAATACATGTAGGTGTCTTCCTCCGATTTTTATGAGTTTTTAATGTTATTTTCCAGCTCAAATAAAGGACACAAATTTCGAAAAAAATATTGAGTGGTTGTGGTATTTGAAAAAAAAATTTTTAATTTGGTTTTGTTTATAACTTAAAGTACTCTTAAAACCATTTAACTTTTGTTTAAAATTTTTTTCTATCTTTTATAGTTTGACGATATTTGCCTCGAAAGAAAAAAACCGATTTGTTTAAAAAAATGTTTCACTCCCTAAATATGCGATTGGGCATGTATAAAAAAGTCTTATTTTGAGCTAGAAAACAACATATTAAAAGCTCATCAAAATCGAAGGGGGATACCTAAGTGGATTTCCTTGCCAATCAGGATAAAAATCAAAATAACACTTCTTCTCCAATGAGAAGTGATAAGTGGAATGTACTATGGTTAGAGTTATAAAGAACACATGAAAACAACCTAACCGTCACAAAGAAAGTAAATTGAGGCATGAGAAGCGCAATGTAACATTCATGTTGTTGGATTAAGAATCTTCAAAATGCGATTCTTTATGGTATGCGGACGCTCTTTAACGTATAATCTCGTGCCGTGCACTCGAGGCGCTATCTAAACAAGATCTGAGTCACGCAGTCGTGTTGATGCGTGAACGCACGCAGATCGGCAGTGTTACCACGCGGTAAGCGCGCGCAATACAAGGAAAAACAAATACACATGTGAATCCGGAAGCAGAAAAAGAAAAAGAATATTGAGATATGGCGTAATTTATGAAAATTAAATAAATATCTTTAAATCAAATAATGATACAGGTCAAAAACGGTCAAGCTGGATCTCTTTTGCTTAATAATTTCATCAAGTATATTTCTTTTCGCTTAACCGACTACGCGCCGTTAAATACCAATCTTTAAAACGCAGTCTTGAGCTAAAGCTAGACTTGTTCAAATCAAATTTGGATATCAAATTTAATAATTATGATGACTAATATGTATCATTTTAAATAGGGAAACTGTGTGTTGCGAAAAAATATTATCTCAACCAGAGTTTGAATCTAAAACTTTTCGATTTTCCGGGGCAGGTGTCTTAACCAATTCGACCACTGAAGCATGTGATAATATTTATTCGCAATAATAAAAGCTAAGGTAAAAAAGAATGTCTTTTTGGACAATGTGTAAAATCAGATAATAATTAATAATAAAACCGTTATATGAATAAATCAAATAATGATAGAAAACCCATTTGAATTAAATATCTTTAATTCAAATGAAGGCCGTTATTAATTGATTTTAACTTCTTACATTACTAACCTGTAGAATTGATCGTGAATCAGATCTTTGCCAGGTAGAGAGATGAGATTGACAGCTATACTAGCAGGTAATGGTGACTCTTGACGATCACCTCTCCACATACTCAGGTAAAACGCATCAAATTTATATCGAGACTCACGATCTAAAGTACCGGCCGCACCCCAAACTATTGACATGATCATAGCTGCCTGAAACCAAACTAGCAAATACTGATCGAATGTCTTCGGATTTTCCTCGATGGCATTCTCTATCAGTAGTTGAAAAATCGATGTAGTTGATACTGTGCGATGAATTTGTCCAGCGCTTATAGTTGTCTGGCATTCCTTTTTAATGAATTCTAAACAGGGATCCATTTGCCAGTCAAACAGTTCGTTGATTACTTCCTTATGATCTATTGCCCACATAGGATTTAATTCGTAGATCCATGATTCAAAGAAAGGTCGCCAACCGAGAGCACCTGGTTCCAAGTAGATCATTCCGCATCGAGATACTGTAGCGGGCGATGCGTGCATTAAATCCATTGTTTCAAAGATCATCGACATATTATCCGTCATTCGTATTACCTATTAGTAATAAATATTATTTTTTATTTTTTAATTCTTATATTTTTAAAATATGCCATTACATAATATTTTAATAGCAGCATTTTCTGAATATTAATTAAAAATAAAAAAGTTTTAATATAAAATCATCAAAATTACATTAATTTATCATTTATTTACAAGAATTTATTAATATCGTATAAAATCATACTCAACTTATGTATGAAACAAAATCGATCGGTTTTTATTATTACATTAACTACAATAATAATTCTGAAAAATAAGAAAAATATTTTTATTGATTCATTTTATTGTATGTTATGTAAACTGTAATTACACTGTCCAGTCATATTATTATGACTACCTGCTAATAACCGGAATAGCCACCTTTTGTAGTATATACCGCAGCAAGTCGTCTTGGGATGGATTCAATAAGTCTGCGGAGGGTTTCTAAAGGTATTTCAGACCATGCAGAAAGCAGTACAACCCGAAGTTCTTGGAGTTTCATTGGTGGTGGATCCATTCGTATAATGCGTCGGTCAAGATAGTCCCATAAATTTTCAATTGGGTTAAAATCTGGGGAGTTAAGCGGCCAAGAGAGTATCTCAAAATCTTCCTCGTGTTTTTCAAACTACTTTTCAACAATTTTGGCGGCATGGCATGGCGCATTATCTTGTTGAAAGATACCATCGCTCTCAGGGAATACAATTGCCATGTATGGGTGTACTTGATCGCTGACAATGGATAAGTACGCATTTGCGTTCAGAATGCCTTCTATAGATAACAGTGGACCTAATCCATGCCACGAAAATATTCCCCACACTATAACTCTGCCTCCACCAGCTTGTGTTTTGCCAACGATGGCATCCGGATGGTTCTTCTCCGATGTTTCACGCCTGATTCGCCATCTTTCATCTACTTGGTGAAGAAGAAATCGTGACTCACCAGAGAAGGCTACTTGTTGCCATTTAGTTCCAGTCCATTTCCGATACTGTTGTGCAAATTGTAACCGTGAACACTTAACAAACTTCGCTGTTTCCGAAATACTGGCACCCCTGGCCCGATAGCCGATAATCATATCTTTTTCAAGGTCCAATAAGTCGCGTGCTTTGCTCATGATGAAAACTATTATTGTTGTTACGAATGTCACGCATATCTATATGTTAACAATGTTGACAATCTTTATATGTACGATGTAAAATTTATTAGATGTGAGTAACATCTGTTAGAGAGGTGGTCATAATAATATGACTGGACAGTGTATATCTTTGTAACATAACATTTCATATTTATGTTTAGATATATGATGTAAATTTTTACACATATCAAATATTTTAAAATAACGATCATGTAACTTTTTCTTAGAATGGAAATGTAAAAAGTGAAAAGTTTCATTTTTCACATGAACTCGTGATTATGTAACTTACAAATGTGAACTTTTCACATGAATTTTTTTGTCATCAAGTGTTTTGGCGAAAAAATGAATATTTAGCGATTTAACTAATCTGATTGTTACTACTGCTTTGAGATTCAAGAAATATTATATTTCTAAGATAATGTTTGTAAGATTTAGATATTTTATAGATGACAGATGTTTAGACGTCGTTGATAACACGTTGATTATTATTAGGACCCGGATGTTTGTGATTGGTCCCATGTTGCGCGCGGAGAACCATTGCGTGTGAATGAGTCGGTTCCTAGCCGAAATAAGGTAACATTTCTCGAGAAAATACGACGCTCGCTGATGTCTCCGATTTATCCAAATACGATTTCGGCTGCGTGTGCTTTGTTGTTATCTTATTTCAGCAAGCAGCCATCTCACTCGCACGCAGGAGTCACCGGCGCAACGCAGCCGATCGTTCACCGCGTCGCGTTCACGCGAGCGGTTGTACCGCCAAATACCGCGCTTACTGTCATCTGGCCGTTCTACGTCAAATTCACAATTGTACGAATCCATCTCTTCGCGCCGTCGCCCAACAGCGCGACTCATTTATATTTTATATCGTATCTTGTTACAAAACATATAGTTAAAATAAAACATATTCTAAAACTCAATTTCTTGTCGAAACCGGTATCCTGGACTTTATTTCGCAAACCCTGCTACACGACGAGCTAGTCCGTCGCAAAAAATCAAGTCGTTCCAGATATATGTGATATACAGAGATGTGCATTATTTGAAATAGATGCATTTCAAATAGAAATGTAAAATGCAAAATGCCTATTTTATATTTTGCATTTAAAATATTTTTTTCAAAAGCTATTTTACATTTCCATTTAAATGACCCATTTCTTATTTTAAATGCATTTTTTTTGCTAATTATGAAATTAATTGAGGGTGCATTCACATAGGCCGTAACTTGCGTAAGCATAACTAGCGCCGACTAATCACAACATCTTATTTGAATACCAGCGGACGCTACAGATAATGTGATTGGTCAGCGCAAGTTACGCTTACGCAAGTTACGCCCCATGTGAAGCCAGCTTAAGACATCAGTAAGAACCAATCACATTCTTTATTACTTAACCTTTCAGTAAGTGGATGTTGGATGAGTCCAATATATTGTGTCATGTGTCATGTGATGTTATTGACACTACTGTTTTCTTTCTGACATTATTAGTTTTAAAGGCCATAGCCCATACTTAGAAGTGTATTAAGTAGTTATTAGATAAGAAATCTATTTATTATTCTTAAGTAATATTTATTGGTTTATTATTTCTTTGAATTAAGAAATACGATATAAGTTATTGATTGAAACACAAAATGTGATATAATAATTATTTCTTATTTTTTCTTTATAAACTTGTAATTATAATGTATAATGCTTCTTCCTTAGGGATGAAAATTTGCCACTAATTTTAAAGCATTATTACAAAAATTTGAAAAAACAAAACAAAGAAAATATGCTTGCACAACTTGTGAAAAAATATTAAAAGAAAGTCATGTTGCTACCACAAACTTTTTAAATCATTTAAAGGTAAAGAAGCATTTTATTTTCTATATTTTTGAAGAAAAGCGATCAGAATAGATCCTCTGCTTCTTATATATAATATATGTAAAGTAAACTTCATCTTTATTTAATGGGATTGGATTTTGGAAGACACATAAGTAAGGCAGGAGACTGTCGGGATTGATTATGAGAGTACACTGTCGCAATCGATGATTAGATCGCACATGTGAAAGAGAGAAGATTGATGGTGGATCGATTAAAGATAAACGGACTTATGATATCGTTTCTCTTTATAGGTGAGAAGTTGTAATTAGTGTACCTAAATGTGTTTGAATAAAACGAATGATTACTCTTTATAGAGAAACACAACCGTCTATTACTCGACCTAACCTAAACTTCACGAAGAGACGTTATATATATAATTAGGTTATATAATTAATTTGTATACTTATTTATTTTATTTTGATTAATGAACACATTTTATTCTTCTTAACTGTATAATATAATTAAAGATATTATATGAAATGTTATTTCTATAATTTTTTTATTTATAAATGTGGGAAGTTAGCAATTGGAAATTCTTTGACAGTTTTCATCAGTGCATGGAACGTGTAAGCTATATTATAAACATAGTTGATGTATTGAGCACTCAAAATATCAATTATTATGAGATTAAAATATAATCCAGTATTGTATGTGCATGTAAAATGTTTATATCTTTTCAAAAGTTCCCATAGCACGTCTAAACTTATAACACTTGTAGACATTCCAGATTTTAAAATTACTTATAGTTTTTTTATATATTAACTTAGGTTTATGATGTTATGAATTTTTGCCTATACATTACGCAAGTTATATGGGGTATAATGAGTGTATCTAATACGATTGAGCATTAATTGTTCACTGAACATATGGATATCTTTTGATATTCTTCTTCGATTTTCGATTTTAATTGGTATTTTCTGTTTAAAATCTAATAGCAAATATTTACTATATCCAACTCTTTACTAAGGATGCGATTTTATTTAACGTTTGTCGATATTGCCAGATGCGGTGTTTTGTTGCAAAATAAAAAGATTGTCAAGTTTCTAAAAATTTTTTATTCTACCAATCATTGATATTCACCAACGTTGACAAACATTAAGTGAAATCGCATACTAACATAAGTGCTGAATACTTTATAGTTGTATTAATCGTAGTGCTAGTCATGTCAAAGCTATACAGAACATGACAAAAAGTTAGAAAAATGTAGAATTATTCTTTCTGAGCATTTAGAAAAAATTTTTAAATGTTTTCTTTTTAAATCTGTTTTTAGAAAAAGGCATAGAGATGTGTTAAAAGAGTACGAGCAATTAAAAGCATCTTATACATATGATTACAAAAAGAAAATCTGATGAAAAAAGCAGTGTTACATACTAAGAAATGAAGCAAACGACTTTAAGTGAAACTAGTGAAACAACAAATTTGGACAACTTAATCGTCGACTTTATAATAAAAACTATGACACCTTTGTCTATTGTAGAATCTGCATCTTTTGAAAAATTAAATTAATCAAATACAAATTAATCAAGTACAAATTAATAAAAAGTACACATAAACTTTCAAAAACACCTAAAATCTTGGGTAGGCGTTTACTTATACGTAGAATTGAAGAAGAATATCATCAAGTTATGATTAAAATAAAACAATCATTACAAGCTGTAGATTTTGTATGCACTACAGCGGATATTTGATCGTCATCAAAACGTTGCTATTTGGGCATGACGGTTCACTGGATGGATCGACAGTAGTTCATTAAAAAGAAAAGGAGCTGCTATCGCCTGCAGAAGATTTAAAGGAGCACATACTTACAATAAAGTAGTTGGAATGATAAACAAAGTGCATTCTGAATTTGATTTAAAATTATGCAAAATTACGAAAACAATTACTGATAATGGTTCAAACTTGGTAAAAACTTTTAAGATATTTGAAAGATCCGAATCTATTGTTGTTCGAAATTCTCTAGGATAATCGCTGCTTCTAACCAAGATTCGCGATATTTATCGATATTGACGCATGACGACCGATCGAACTAATTAGTCAGAGAGCCGTCTACGGATAGCAACACCGTACGGGTGATTTACGAATAAGTCCACGTGGGGATCGAGCGTAGGGAAGATCCGACATTACGGAAAGAATCGTGCTGGGAAGTTCACACGAGTAACTTATAGTTTCCATTTCTACGATTACTCTGTACTGGAAAGAACTGACAATGTATCTCGAATGTTAAATAAACGAGATTGTTTGTTATCTAGTTATGATAAGACAGTGCAACAGCTTCCTTATACAAACAGAAGGGGAAAGGGAAATGATCCGGCTACATGCAACATTCGCGTGATCGGTCAAGAGCTACCGCTACGACCGGTGCCTATCGGACGAAGAATCAATCGTATCGGCCATTATAAAGGAACGACAGCACACGGGAGAAATTCTTGTGTAATCCAGAACAATTGTTATATCATTATCAGATTCTCAACAAGGCAACGAGTACAATACAAAAAGTTAAAATGAAGATGATGATAATGATGAAATCGATGATAATGATTTGCTTTCACAAGTTTTTCCAGAACCAATTAAAGACTACATAAGTGATTATGAATTCCCTAATCATGAAATATGTGTCACGCACACTTTACATTTAATTGCAGCGACAGATATTAAGCAATAGCAGAAAGTAACGCTTATTAAAAAATTCATAATTCAACTTTCAGAAAGTGTCAAGCACTCTGGAATTTATGCGCAAAATCACCAAAAGCTTGTGAAATTATTTAGAAATAACAGAAAAATCTTCTACCTCTCCATGTCCGACAAAAAATCAGTCAAAAAAATGTTTTTTAAGTATAATACATGTCTGTCAAGTTCAGCGCCAGTAGAACGCTTTTTTCATATAAAGGATTAATTATGAGACCTCACAGAAGAAAAATTTCCTTTTTGAAAAACTTCTTCTCTTAAAAGCAGGGGATTTCCTTTTTGAAAAACTTCTTCTCTTAAAAGCAACGCGTTCCATTTCTAAAGAATAAAGAAATAATAGTATTAAAGCGGGAACAGACTGAAGGAAATTTTTGAGAATATGCGCTATTTTTTCTGCTGGTTATCTTTATAAGAAAGAAGGAAACAATGACAACCTTACAACATGTACTAATGTACTACTTTTACTCATTTTTTTTATTGCATTTTCTTCCATTTTTGTTTTAATCAGTTAATTGAGCTATCGTATTTTGTATTTCTTTAAGCATTTTTCTGCGTTTTTTGTTGCGGTGTATACAGCGCATACTCTTTCAATCTGCCATGTCTGTGAAGTTAGCCCCCATTTTAAAAATTCAAAAAAAATCATGTGAGTTCCGCACGAGTTCTAGAGTTTTCAATCAATTTTACAAAGAGTTCTGCCTTTTAAAGCCAAGAAAACATCATTTTAAAAACGGGGAGTCTAACTTCACGGCGCCCCCATTTTGAAAAAATTGATTTTTCTTTGTAGATTCCGAAAGATTTCGATGAGTTCTAGAGTTCCCTATAGGTTTTAAAAAGAGTTCCATTCAAGTGCAAAAATCGACCGGAATTTTGAGCGGCTGTAACTCTGTCAGTTTTGGTTTTAGCACTTCGAGCTTTAAGACTTCTTTGTAGAACTCGTGCGGAAACAAACAGAACTCTAAACAGAATTTTGGATTTCCAAAAAAAAGGTTCCAAAAATTCGGAAAAAATTTTTGAAAAAAAATTTTTTTGGAAATTCGCAGTTCTGTCAGGAGTTCTGTTTGCCCTCGCACGAGTTCTATCCAAATGTATCACGGTCCGAAGCGCTACAACCAAAATTGACGAAGATACAGCCATGCAAAGTTCCGCGTTCAAAAAATTTCAAAGTTCCCAAGTCAATTTTGGTTTTAGCACTTCGGACCTTGATAAATTTCGATAGAACTTGGGAGCAAACAGAACTCCCAACAGAACTGCGAATTTCCAAAAAATTTTTTTTCAAAAATTTTTTCCGACTTTTTAGAACCTTTTTTTGGGAAATCCGCAATTCTGTTTAGAATTCTGTTTGTCCCAGTACGAGTTCTACAAAAAAGTCTTAAGGCCCGAAGCCCTAAAACCAAAACTGACAGAGTTACAGCCGCTCAAATTTCCGATCGATTTTTGCACTTATTTGAACGGAACTCTCTTTAAAACCTATAGGGAACTCTAGAACTCATCGAAATCTTTCGGAATCTGCAAAGAAAAATCCATTTTTTCCAAAATGGGAGGCGCCGTGAAGTTAGCCCCTCTGTTTTTAAAATGATGTTTTCTTGGCTTTAACCCATTACTTCCCAAGCGGACATTTTATAGTCGATTGGTTTTCGGCTCAGAAAAGAGATGAAATCACATGAAAACTTATAACGAAATATGCTTTCCTACGTAAAAAGAGTTGCTCTTTCAGATTCCGGGGTCAAAATTCCAAAATTTTCTATCGGAAATTAAATATGGCGGCTCAAAGTTCATACAAATTTTTCATCGACTTTTGACTTTTTATAGTGGAGAACTTCGAAAAATTTTGTCCGTAACTGTTGTAGACGATTGAAGTGACAGATTTTGGCTCTTTAAAGTATAAACTATAATTATTAATTGACTTTTTTAAATAATTCAAGATGATAGATGCAATATGGCGTCCAAATACGTGGAAATCATATTTCATTGTGATATATGTGTATGAGTAGTCATTTCTTATGTTTTCAAGGTCGCTGAATACGAATCTTTGGTCATTTACTCATTTTTCAAAATGGCGGATACAATATGGCGTTTACGTACCACGAAAATCATACTTTATTGAAAACTATGCGTCCGAGTACTCATTTTATATGTTTGAGGTTGCTGAAAACAAACTTTGGGTCTGTTTTTCGTTTTTCAAAATGGTGGATGCAATATGCCGTCCAAATACACGAAAATCATATTTTTTTACGAACTATGTATATGGGTATTTATTTTATATGTTTACGAGGTCGCTGAATACGAATCTTGGGTTCGTTTTATACATTTCAAAAGGTGGATGTAATATGACGATTCAATGTTTTGAAAAATAGACTTGATTGAGAGTCAGAGCCGCTTTTGGGAAGATTGGCGCCCAAGGTGTATTTTAGTAGCTACTAAAAATCGTATTCTATCCATGCAAAAATATCAGATTTGAATTCAGCGACCTCGAAATAAGTACCCACATACATAGTTCACAATAAAGTATGATTTTCGTACATTTGGACGCCATATTGCATCCATCATTTTGAAAAACGAAAAACAGACCCAAATTTGTTTTCAGCGACCTCACCAACATATAAAATGAGTACCCACATACATAGTTCGCAATAAATTATGATTTGCGTGTATTTGGACGGTATATTGCATCCACCATTTTGAAAAACGAAAAACAGACCCAAAGTTTGTTTTCAGCTCACAAACATATAAAATGAGTACTCGGACGCATAGTTTTCAATAAAGTATGATTTTCGTGGTACGTGGACGCCATATTATATCCGCCATTTTGAAAAATGAGTAAATGACCAAAGATTCGTATTCAGCGACCTCGAAAACATGAGAAATGACTACTCACATACACATATCATAATGAAATATGATTTCCATGTATTTGAACGCCATATTGCATCTATTATCTATTATTATCTTGAATTACTTGAAAAAGTCAATTAATAATCATAGTTTACACTTTAAAGAGCCACAATCTGTCACTTCAATCGTCTACAACAGTTACGGACAAAATTTTTCGAAGTTCTCCACTATAAAAAGTCAATAGTAGTCGATGAAAAATTTATATCAACTTTGAGCCGCCATATTTAATTTCCGATAGAAAATTTTGGAATTTTGACTCCGGAATCTGAAAGAGCAACTCTTTTTAACGAAAGCATATTTCGTTATAAGTTTTCATGTGATTTCATCACTTTTCTGAGCCGAAAACCAATCGACTATAAAATGTCCGCTTGGGAAGTAATGGGTTAAACGGCAGAACTCTAAAACTCTTTCTAAAATTGATTGAGAACTCTAGAACTCGTGCGAGGGCATCCAGAACTCACATGATTTTTTTTAATTTTTAAAATGGGGGTTAACTTTACAGATATCAATCTGCCTCTGTACATATGTAAGACATAATATAAAAAATAAAAAATAACATATTTAATAAAATAATGTTAAATATAAATATTAAAAATAACCATTTTTATTTTTAAAATGCCTATTTTTCCATTTCCTATTTTAAATGGATATTTAAAAACCATTTTGCATTTTGCATTTTCAACTGGAAAGGTTCTAACTATTTTCAATTTTGTATTTCAAATGGGTTTGAACACCCATTTTGCACATCTCTGGTGATATGACAGTACACGTAAGTTGACATTACATGTGATGTACTCTGAAATTGGACGTGATTGTTGCCAAGATTTTTTTGCAACAGTTTTCATATTAATATTATATTGTATGTACATATGTATAATACATATACATATTTTATACCCAGATAGGAAACTTTTGTAATAAATGCACAATTATTGCTCTTTTCCTTTCATTCACTTCATATTCATTCATTTCACAGCGTTTCGCAGTAATTATTATAAGATGATTCTGCAAAACGCATATCTTTTATTGTGAAAAATATTTTTATAATTACAAGTTTTAAATATTAAAAAATTATGAAGCAAAGTTACTTAAAAAATAAAAAGTAAAAAGAATTTCTTACTATTACTTACTATTACTTGAATAATAATTCTACGATTTTATGCTGTAACGTTTTTTAAAATAATTGCAGAATTAATTTCTGAAATGTATTCAGTAACATTTGTGCTAAAATGATTTACTTTAATTATACAATCATATAAGAATTTATTTTAGGCATCAATTTTTTAAAGATTGTTATATGTTACGATAATTGAATTTAGAATTAATGATTTTAAGTTAGAATTGACTTATTACACAATATATTATACATTATATTTTAAAATTAAAATAATGCTAAAATTTTTCTGCATGCGTTCCTATCCAGGTATTTATATGGGTATGTATATGAATCTTTTTTTATTGGTATGATTACATGATCGGAGAAGACAAAAAGATATTGCTTGTAACTAACAGTGACTTCAATAACAAAGTAGTGCATTTTTCTTCATAGAAATGTCTTCCTGAATGGTTTGGTTGGTCTCAATTGTTTTCCTGAATCTGCAAATTTCTAAACTTATATATACTGACGATCAAAATTATCGCATAGGTAATTCCATGTCAAAATTTCGCATGATGAACGATATACGATGCCGCGTTTCTAGGCTGTGAGCGCAATAGTGGGGGATAGCGCTAAGAACGGGTAGCGCAAGCCAAGAGCCATATACTCGATCTGGCTGTATCAGTAACTTGGTCATATTAGCTGTACGAATGTTGCGTAGCTATTGCTTATCCTGACAGTCTTCACAGATCCTCTGAACAAGTTCCGTCTCAATGAGTGCCGTCGATGCGTGCGTAGATAACCCATGTAAGCTAGATCTGTTGGCCATATTTCCAACTTTTGACCCCCCCGTATCTTGAAAACTGGCCATTTTCAGACTTCGCGCCCATTGAAACTTTTGATCAGCATCACATAAACTACCAATTTCCAAAGTTTTAGCCAATTCGGTTGAACAGCTTTTTCACGTGGTTTTGTGCGGGATCCTTTATGCACATACACACGTGCTTAAATTTTTGTATCTTTAACTTGGGCTTATATAATTTAAACTATATATAAATTTTAATAATTTAATCGTATTTATATAATACGTGTAAAGTAATCTTGTCATATCATATAATCATATAATCTTGTAAATTAAGACAGACGTAAAAATATAACGGATTAAATTTTAATTTTTAAAAAATTAAGTGTGAATTGGAAAATGCTAGTTTTTAATCATTTTTATTTAATTTTGCACTTGCATGTATTAACTTGAATATTTGGCATATAATAAAATTAATGTTGAATATTTTTCAGGGACAACGATATAATACTAAACACAAAGTGTTTGCTTTAATTTTATACAAGACGATGGGGACGCATGCTTATAATTCTTTAAGAACAATTTTTAATCAAATTTCATCCATACAAACTTTGCAGTCAGTGTTACATAAAATAACTTTGAGCTCGGGATTGAACCCTTTCATCCTTTGAAGAGTATAGCTCCAAAGATTTTACGTCCGTAGACTCCACGATTCCTTCCATTCGTGAAGCATATAAAACTCTTATAAAATTATCAAGTAATTAGCAATTAACCGAGTGCGGCCAGATAAATAACCTAATAAATCGTGGTCTCAACGATTTTTTTCATAACAACTGAGTCATCTAAAAATTTTCGTCAGTTAACTCTCTAATAGTCCTCTGTTTCCACGGATCTAGAGGCACATGTTATTGACCCCAATAAATATGTCAAAGCCAGAAAATAAATTAGAGGAAACTATTATCTAAATGGCTCTATGAAGTAATTGCGAGCCGTGCACTTGTTCACTAAACAAGCCAATAAAACACCGAAAAACTGCAACATCTTCTTATTTGGAAATCTATCAATGCCGCACTGTCAATCAAAGTGGATCACGCGAAAATTTCGGAAGGATTACCTCTCCCGAAAATCTCTTATAAAATGCGCAGTTCCGCGGAGACAGCGGCAGTACACCGATCAGTAAATACTGTGACGTGACAGGGTCCGTCACAAGGGCTCACCTGACCGAATAGGATCCGAGAGGGATCGGAGTCGCTCCCGCGGAGCGGGAGAGCGGCGATTCCCTTTATCGGAGATAATTTGGTCGCGTTGCGGCGCGTAATCCGCCTGTCTCGTATTTGTGGTTCCGCTCGCGGATCTGATTTCCGAAAACTTATTATTTTGCGACTTGACAGGGACGTAAGAGACAACTGGAGTGGTGGTTCGCGCGAATTTAGCAAATGTATCCTAAGAAGAGAGAGCGGAGGAGCAGCGAAATCGGCGAAACGAGGGCGAGAGCGGAGGAGCAGCGGGATCCGCGAAGCCGTGGAGAGCGGAGCGGAGGAGTGCAGGACAAGGCGCAGAGCGGGGGCCTCTTCCTGCAGATACTAACATATATCAAGGATCCGGAACAAGGGCGAGTGGAGGGCCACATGCCGGAGGACGCTCTGAACTGACCCCACTGAAGGAGAGCCAGCCCGTCGCTAAGATGGGGAGGCGGCAACTGAGTGTTGAACCCTGGCCCGGCCAGCCGGGGAGATCGCGCGAAGAAGCGCGCCGGAGCAGCGGCAAGCGGGACGCACGGGCGCGAGGCGAGTCAAGGAGATAATCAGAGCAGTTATCGACCGCCATTATCGACCGCCCGGGATCCAGAGATAAAAATCGGCAGAAAATGCTAGGTGCTGGATGGCGCGGAAGAGCAGGGAGGGCCCGACGCTGCGCTGAGAGCGTCCCGACGACACTGTCATGTGGGATGCCGCGCGGAGTGGAGTGATCTCGAGACCTCGTGCCGCATCGCCCTCGCCGGAGATCGAGAGGAGAGCTCAGAGGACCTGGCGACGAATACCGAGGCGTAATCTGTAAGCCACCACTCCGGCGCGTCGCGGGTAGTATCGAGACCGGGAGCGGCAGCCTGATAGAGTCCGCGGGAAGGGACGTACGGTCGTAAGAGAGCGATGGCCAAGGTCACCGGACCGGACGCCGCCGAGAGAGTTCGCGAGGAGACTTGCCGTCCGGGGCTCGTCGAACGTTATTAATTTTGGGGAAATCTCTCGCTGCGGACGCGTCTCACCGGCAGTCCTAGTATTCCCTAGTAGTTGTAAATTTGTTGTATATCGGCAATTCAGGTTGTAAATTCGTTATCGGTCTTGTGTTGTAACGTCACCGTTATTCGTGGCGTAAAGTCAAGAGCGATGTCTCGTGGCAGAGTCGCTCTTGTGACGATGTATATCGATTCATTCTCGCGTTTTCGGTATTATGCGATCGTTCTCGCGTTTTTCGTCGCTATGAATTCGTTTGCGTGTCTATTATTGTAAGTCCGTTTCCGCGTCTTCGTCGATTCACTCTCGCGTTGTTTCGTTACTGTTTCGATACTCCGTATCGTATTTCCGGTCTCGCATGTGCGGGGTAGATTCGCCCCGCGTCTTTATTCACGTAAATTCCTTTCTCACGTTTTAATTGTTGTAAATTCGTCTGGCAGGCGTCGTATTTGCCTGGAACATCAATAATCGTAATTGCCGTCGTGCGGCAATCATTGTACTCGCGTTGAAAAGTCGCCCTGTAAACTCGAAACTGTATTTGCCTTATGATTCCGTTCCGGGATTCGAGTGGGGCGTTCGTTAAGATATTCACGTCGTAAAATTCGGTACTGTATTCGCGTCACACCCGCATTATTATATTCGCGTGTCCGTTTGAACGCATTCATGGAGTCCCCGATGTTTCTGAAATATATTCTCGTATGTTTTTTTTAAGGTAATATATCTGACTATTTGCGAAGCGCTAGCCTCTCCCCTCTTCCCTGATCGCGTATTCATTAACAAGCCTGATTAATTAAGATCGTATTGTGTGGCACGGGAGACTGTGCCTGGCGCCCAATTTTAGTATAGCTCGCGATTAGCATAGTTGGCGGTATGTTTCTGGAAAATTGGAATTAAATCTGGTCAGATTCCACGGGGTCAGGCGGACCCGTGGCATATTCTGTCGCAATACACAATTAAAACGCAGTACATCGGCAGTAAATACAAAGTTAAAACGCAGAAGAGCGGTAGTAAAAAGGAAGAAAAACGGCCAGAAAAAAGTGATTCCATAATTCGCACGCCTATACGTCTATACGTACGAAAGTACCTTCCGAGGAATCCCAAAGAACCCCGAAAACTTCACGAAACACTTCGATAACTGAAGAAGTAAGTCCGATCCAATTTAAAGTAAATTATTTCTTGGCCAGAATATAGATACGCGTCGATCCATCCTTGCACGCACGCACGCACGCACGCACGCACGCACGCACGCACGCACGCACGCACGCACGCACGCACGCACGCACGCACGCACGCACGCACGCACGCACGCACGCACGCACGCACGCACGCACGCACGCACGCACGCACGCACGCACGCACGCACGCACGCACGCACGCACGCACGCACGCACGCACGCACGCACGCACGCACGCACGCACGCACGCACGCACGCACGCACGCACGCACGCACGCACGCACGCACGCACGCACGCACGCACGCACGCACGCACGCACGCACGCACGCACGCACGCACGCACGCACGCACGCACGCACGCACGCACGCACGCACGCACGCACGCACGCACGCACGCACGCACGCACGCACGCACGCACGCACGCACGCACGCACGCACGCACGCACGCACGCACGCACGCACGCACGCACGCACGCACGCACGCACGCACGCACGCACGCACGCACGCACGCACGCACGCACGCACGCACGCACGCACGCACGCACGCACGCACGCACGCACGCACGCACGCACGCACGCACGCACGCACGCACGCACGCACGCACGCACGCACGCACGCACGCACGCACGCACGCACGCACGCACGCACGCACGCACGCACGCACGCACGCACGCACGCACGCACGCACGCACGCACGCACGCACGCACGCACGCACGCACGCACGCACGCACGCACGCACGCACGCACGCACGCACGCACGCACACGCACGCACGCACGCACGCACGCACGCACGCACGCACGCACGCACGTACGCACGCACGCACGCACGCACGCACGCACGCGCACGCACGCACGCACGCACGCACGCACGCACGCACGCACGCACGCACGCACGCACGCACGCACGCACGCACGCACGCACGCACGCACGCACGCACGCACGCACGCACGCACGCACGCACGCACGCACGCACGCACGCACGCACGCACATTCACACGTACGTACGTTCAAGCTCATGTATCATTTGTAATACGTTCATACCAAAATTTATACAATAGACGCATAGCATACAAAAATTGTAACGAGATCACGATATCTTTCTTACTCTAATTTTATTTTTCTTATTTGTATGACTTTTATTTGTATATTATTTTAATTTGTAAACTAACCCATAGAATGATTAAAAATAAATGGTCAATTATAGGTATCTCATAATAATAATTACTTTTATTTAAAACCCTGACCTCGGTTACTCCTTTTTCGAGATAGCACATGGTCTCGTTCTGGGGTAAGAAGGTTTAACCTTGACCCGAAATTAGGACCGACGATTGCATATCGATTAAAGTGTCATAGCGCCTTGAACGTTGACCTGTAACCGAAGCATCCGTATGCGATCGGCTTGGAGCGCTCGCCCGAATTGAATGACTCCGAAATGAGATATAAACGACCCGTTCGTCCATTCACACACGCTTCTTATCTTAAATAATTCTCTCTAATTCCAAATCCTCGGGTCCGGACGTAACAATATCAAAGAAGGAAAAAGTGTACATTCTTATGTGGAACGAGGTATCTATCCAACCCAAACTTATATATGATCGCCGAAAGGATATCATATGTGGTTTCAAGGATTGGATTAACAACCGTATACAAAAATTTGCTAATTATTGTTTAGTTTTTATGTTACGAGGGTTATATTCAGGTTGGAAAATGCTTATTTCATTTAATTTTTGTCATAAGCAGATAAATACCGCACAATTAGATGTATCAAAGAACACGTATTAAAATTAAAACAAGCAGACTTCTACATTGTCGCCAGTGTCTGTGATTAAGGATCTTCAAATGCAACAGCGACAAATGAATTGATATCCATTAATAATAAAAAGCGCAATTCGGAAAATAGACCAGAGCGTAAGTAAATACATACACACGCATACACATATACCGATATATAATAATTATGTAAGCAGAATTAAAATGCATTCCTGTAAATGTTTACTACGTTATTAGGTGTAACTTTTGAAATAGCGGAAATTATACTGTTATACGACCCACCGCATCTCATCAAAGGCATTAGAAATAATTTCTTAATAAAAGACTTACAAGTCACTATCCAACTCACCAATTGGAATGGAACTTTGCACACTTATAAAGCATTGAAAAGTATTGAAAATGCGTTTTTTTATTTTTCCCCGAAACACTTTTTAATTCCTTGACTGTTGGAGACAAATTGTACCTTGTGGGCCAAAAATGTGTTGATACAAAGTAATTCTGATGGTCACAAAACTCGGTATTCTAAGATTTTTTGGGTCGCTAAATCCGCATATGATATTAAAATTCAAAAATTCAAAATAGCAGGTCCAATATGGACACCAATCGCGAAAAATCAATATATTTTCATAAAATTCGGTATCCTAAAGTTTTTAGATCGCTGAATCCAAACATGATATCAAAATTCCAAAATTAGGTCACCCAGTTTATCAGCTATATTCCCTCCGCTATTTTGGAAAATTGATCCCAGATTTATAATCACCTGCTCCGAAAACTTATAATAACACTTATCAACGTAATTCGATAAATGAAAAAAAGTGTATGCTTCCAAGGATTAAATCCATAAACCTGCCCGCAATTTTGTATTTTAGTTTATAGATTTTTTTGAACAGATTTTCAGTTTGTAATCGGTGAACCGAAAATCCTAAAACATTTATTCTTGCTGCAATAAAAACATTTTCAACTCTTTATCTGCCATATTGGAAACACTATTTTGTTTTTCTCATCATAAATTTCATGAATTACGGCCAGATTTGTTATTAACTCTAACGCCCAGACCTCTTAAACGTTAGAAAAAAATTCTACCCTTTTAATATGTTATAGAAAATGATAAATACGACTTATTTTGTTTGAAACTTTTTTTATTTAACAACTAAAAATGATTTTCTTAACCCTTTGAGTCACAGTGGGTCACCCAGAGACCCACCTACATTTTTTTGAAGTTCCCTTTTTTCTAATTATCGGTATTTCATAAAATGTGGTATATAAGGGTTTTTGGGGTCGCTGATTACGAATCCGTTGTCAGATGTTCAAAATTCAAAATGGCGGATCCAATATGGCGGACCATAATTTGAAAATCAGTACTAATCTTAATAAAAATTTGTATATAGGGGTTTTTGGGGTCGCTGATTACGAATCCCTTGTCAGATGTTCAAAATTCAAAATGGCGGATCCAATATGGCGGACCAAAATTTGAAAATCAGTAGAGGTGAGGCATAACGGGGATGTCTTTTTTCTAAGTAGTATAGAAAATAAACAGAGGGAGATAAAGAAATAAATTGTTTGTAATATGAAATATAATCATTTATTTTTCATACATAAAGGAAATATATATAATTAACAAAATAAAAATACTTCTTTTGAAAAAAAAATCAGAAAATTATGCAGCTCCCGCATCCCGTTGTGCCCCACTCTTCCCTACTAATCCTAATAAAAATTTGTATATAGAGGTTTTTGGGGTTGCTGATTGGGAATGTATCATTAGATATCCAAAATTCAAAATGACCAATCCTACGAACAAAATCTTCAGAATAATTAGGATTCTAGTTGTTTCAGGATTTTGCTACATATTATTTACTATGAAATTTCAGAAAACAATTGTTTTCTGTGCTCAAACACAGAGGTACCTCGCAGAACTTACAAGACCAGAAAGTTTTTTTTCATTTGTCTTATTGCTGCATAATACACAGCGACGTCGTTTCTTATCCGGCAGCAGAATAGGCAGAAGTGGGCCTGGACTCAATCTTTTTTCTATAGCAACAATCGGTTTGTGCTTAGAATGCTGAAGAGATAGAGATTTACGACCCTGTTTCACAGGAATCGTAGCACTAAGCAGTGCATCAACGATCTTCAGTCTGAACTTTTTCAAAGTTATTTGTTTATCAATTTCCTTTTTGTCAAAAATAATGAAGGCATTCGTGATGCTAACATCAACAAAGTGCCAAAAGATCCTAAGCCACAACTTCTTCGATTTCCTGTCAATCTCGTAATAGGATTTCAGCATATCTGCTTTATCGACATAACCCATATGGGTATTATAATCTTTCACCATTACAGGACAAGCAACTTCTTCATTTGTACCATCTCTTAGTCTCCGACTGACCTTAGAAGTTTCTGTGGGATCATGAAAATTTGACAATAGAAAAACAGGTTTATTGTCCATCCATTTCACCCATTCTAGACCCGTAGAAGAGGAACGATAGTCCATATCTCCTCTTTTCATCAATCTATCTGGCTTATGATCTTTTGGTAGACTTTTCCGATTCTTTCTTACTGTACCACAAGCGAACACTTTATCTTTTTTCAAGGAGATCAGTAAGTCGACACTAGTAAAAAAATTGTCAAAATACACATGGTGATGATTGCCAACAAGTAATCGGGTCAAATCTGTAACAACTCTAGCACCTAAATTTATTTCTTTACTGTTCGTTATCTTACCCGTGTAAATCTGAAACTCACATATGAAGCCAGATTGATTAGCACGTACCCAAACTTTATAGCCCCTTTTTATTGGCTTGTTGGGTATATATTGTTTTAGAGAACTACGCCCCTTGAATTTTATCATGCTTTCATCAATCGATTGATTTTGATTTGGCTCCCATGAATTTCTAAAAGTTTCAGATAAGTTATCTAGCAGTGGGCGAATTTTATATAACTTATCATAACCAGGTTCACCTTTCTTTGGTTCCTTAGTAGCGTCATTTAGGTGTAAATGACTCAAGATGAAACTAAATCTGTTTACAGACATTGCGGAAGAAATGTATTGATCTCTGAGCTGAGGGTTTACAGACCA
This sequence comes from Tetramorium bicarinatum, assembly GCA_928718305.1. Classification (NCBI taxonomy): domain Eukaryota; kingdom Metazoa; phylum Arthropoda; class Insecta; order Hymenoptera; family Formicidae; genus Tetramorium; species Tetramorium bicarinatum. The sequence continues at coordinate 2,157,606 of OV788323.1, forward strand.
ATAATCTTTATAAGATGGCAATTTTTTTATACCCATCAGGATATTGATACCTAAGAATGAGAATTTCTTCTTTCGTGACAGAACTGATTCTTTTATTTTTTTCATTTCTCGATGATACTGTAGTTTGAGCTATATACAAATTAGTTTCATTGACGATAAGGTCTATCAAATGACTCGGAAATAAGCAGAAAAAAATTGCTAAGGATGAATCTGCAGTTTCTTGTAAATTTGGTCCGAAATTTTGTGTGAATGGTGTTTCAACCTTTGGTTGACCTTCTTTTTTCCAATATTTATCACCCTCCTCTTTACTATAAACATTGCTGTTATTGAATTCATTTTCGTTCATGACTATGTCACTGCCAATGACTGCATTAGTATCAATGGGACCTTCAGGATTCTCATCATCGGAATCACAGAGACCATCATTTGATTCACAATCGCTCGGAATTTCAGTCTCTATAATTTCTAGATTCATTTTCAGGAATGTGAAAGAGGTGTGAATGGTAGAATGCACGGGAGAATGCAAGAAAATATTCACGGTGATAAGCACGTAAATGTACAAAGTACACGTAAGAATATATGCAATGTGGTATGAATGAGAGAATGCACGAAAAGATGCAAGAAAGTATGTACGACGATATGCACGTAGGTGTGCACCAAAGTATGCACAGGAATATGAGAAGAAGTGTGAATGGTAGAACGCACAGAAGAACGCAAAGGAATATGCACGGTAGTAGGTACGTAAGTGTACAAAGTATACACAATGTATGTTGTACCGCGGGAATATACACAATGTATGCACGTAAGTGTACAAAGTATACACAATGTATGTTGTACCGCGGGAATATACACAATGTATGCAATGAAGTATGAATGGAAGACACGGGAATATGTATGAAGATATGCATAGGAGTATGCACTAAAGTATGTAATGAGGTATGTGCATAGGAGTATGCACTAAAGTATGTAATGAGGTATGTGCATAGAAGTATGAACGAAAATATGTACAGTTTTGCACTACGAAGATCCTATCTAAAATTTTTCTCGAATCAAAATTCTTCAAGAATTTGCTAATTCAGAATCTGACGATACATTCGCATCCAGCAACATTAGAAACGTTCACATGCCTACTTCCGTGCTAATCAAGCATCATTTTGAAAATTTCGTCCGCCATGTTGGATCCGCCATTTTGAATTTTGAAAATTCAAGAACGGATTCGTAATCAGCGCCCCGAAAAACCCCCGGATGCAAAGTTTCATGGAAATTGGTTGAATTTTGGATTTTACGTCCGCCATATTGGACCCGCCATTTTGAATTTTGAAAATTCAAGAACGGATTCGTAATCAGCGCCCCGAAAAACCCCCGGATGCAAAGTTTCATGAAAATTGGTTGAATTTTGGATTTTACGTCCGCCATGTTGGATCCGCCATTTTGAATTTTGAAAATTCAAGAACGGATTCGTAATCAGCGCCCCGAAAAACCCCCGGATGCAAAGTTTCATGAAAATTGGTAAAGAAGAAAAATTCGTGACTCAAACTGTTAATGTAGCATAATTGCTACATTGGGCGTTTAGGGTTTAAAAAAAATATTTAACAATACTTTTTCTATTTAAAAAATTAATTCTTTCTTTAAATAAATTTTTTTGTATTGTTTGAGGTTTTTAATATTCTAAAATATAAATGGCACGTGCAACAACACCTTTTAGTTTATATACAAAAAGTGAACCTTGGCTTCCGAACTTTTCTTGTTCTTACATAGTGCTAATAATTGTAAACTGTTTGTTTACATTTATCATTACGTATAGTCACTAAGTACAACACTACAAGAAACGAATAAAGTGGGGTTTACTTATCATTATTTTGACGATTTTATAATTATACAATAAATGCCCATTGTAGCAAATTTGCTACACAAGAATTTAAAAAATCCCAGAGATCATAATTTTAATTGTAATAAACATATCTCATAAATTTTACATAATTTCAACTCTACTTTTCAAGAATCCATTATAACATAACTGGCGATCAAAATTAACGCATAGGTAATTCCATGCCAAAATTTTGCATGATTTCAAATAAGCGTAACTCCGTCAAAAGTGGTCGTATCCTAAAAATTTTTTTTTTGTTTTGAAGCTTAAAGTCTCTACTTTAAAAAGCAGTTAAGATCTTTTGACTTTATCTTTTTTCCTTCGAGGCATCTCTTCATAAGTAAAGACGTGTTTCATTTTCAAAAATTTGCATAGTTTGATGCACTCCACGTGCTCGAATAATTTTTTTCGCAAATGTTATTACAACTATCAAAAAATTTGGACTTTTCCGCGTAAATTAAAAAAAATTGAATGTTGTACGATTTTTTTTCACGGAGTTATGACATTTTGAATTTACCCATACATTTTTGTGCAATTATCGGCAGCATTACCATTACCTGATGTGTACAACAAAAGGTTGCTGGTCTGATTTGGCACGTCGTGTGAGTGTGCGTGGAAATCTTTACATTTAAAAATGCGTATTCCCGACTCGTCTTTGAATGACCGCGTCTAACAAAGTGTGTCCTACAAAGTTTTGTAGCCCTTTTGTAATTTTTAACATGTGATTGATGTAATTGTGATTGAACATAATGTGTGTAACATGTGTGGGACATAATGAGTAGAAGATTACAAACTTTACAAAGATTATCAACTAATTTTCAACAATTAGAGGCCCTATAACAAATATGGCATGAAATTCCTCAGAACACTATATTAGAGCCTGCATTAATATGCGTGATCGTCTACAAGAAATCATTCAAAGACGAGACGGGAATACGCATTTTCAAATGCAAAGGTTTTTACACACACATGCGCTAAATCCGATCTTCTCGTGGTGAGCATCGGATAATGATCATGTTGACGGTAATTGCACAAAAATATATGGGTAATTCCAAAACGACATAACTCCGTGAAAAAAAAATCGTGCGACATTCAATTTTTTTTAATTTACGCGGAAAAGTCCAAATTTTTCGACAGTTGTAATAACATTTATAAAAAAAATTTTTATGAGCACGTGGAGCGCGTCAAACTATGCAAATTTTGGGAAATAAAACACGTCCTTACTTATGAAGAGATGGCTCGAAAGGACAAAGATAAAGTCAAAATGTCTTAGCTGCTTTTTAAAGTAGAGACTTTAAGCTTCAAAACAAAAATAAATTTTTTAAGATACGACCACTTTTGACGGAGTTACGCTTATTTGAAATCATGCGAAATTTTGGTATGGAATTACCTATGCGTTAATTTTAATCGCCAGTGTATTATTAAAAAAAAGTTTTACCTATCTTTTTATAATGAGCTTTTTATGCTGTTTTACAATCCTGAAATTTTGTGATATTGTACTTGTGATATTGTACTTGAAAAAACATGATTTTTAATAATAACAGTAAGAACTGAATGAAAAAACAGTACATCTAGGTTCAATTGATACATATCTAAGAGGCTAATATAAAAAATTTATATGTTTTATACTTTTATTACTCTTAAATTCACTTTAAAGTTAATGTAGCAAATTTGCTACTGTGGAAGCTAAAGGGTTAACGACCCCTATTACTCGTAAATATCAATTATATGTAAAATAACATTTTCAAAATTTGCATTCAATATTTATCACAAAATTTGCAAAAGTTATACATTTTTATAAGCGTACATTTTGTCCTACAAATTAAGAACTATAGTTTTGTCAGCTTGTTATCTTTCAATACGAAAATTAAAACGTTAATACTAATATACGCTGATAATAGTTAATATTGATCGTTAATATCAATCTGATCTTGTAAGCTCTGATTTCTAATTTTCTAGTGGTCAAAATTATTGCAGTTGGCTCTTTATTGAAGTACATATCAATTTGCTCGTAAACTGCAAATCCTGAAACATTTAAACATTAAACCTACATTTTGCAACTGTTCATAAGCTGCCCATTAAGGTTTTTCACTAACAACCATCGTACACCAAGAATTGAGAAAAGCAGTTTTCTCTAAATTTTTATGATTAATGTCTGCGATGGACGTTTGGATGTAGCATTAAAAAACGTGTATGCTTATTTAATCCTTTTTGTTATTATATCACTGTTTTTGTTCAACTGCAAACTTACAACTAGAACCTCATAATGCCGATGAATCTAAAAAATATTTTGAATTTATTGGTTCGCATTTTCGAGGATCCAATACATAACGTCGAATCCAGTATAATTACTGAAGAAAGATCCTTTGCTTTTTATCTATCAGATTTGATAAAAGATTCTGCTGATAGTCAATTATTCATGGATATACTTATGATACTTATGATACTTTATGCTACAATGATTCTAGCGTAATTCCTGAAGCTGTTATAATTAAAGATGAGTCAGATGATGATTTTCAAGACTCCAAGACAATGAAAAATCAGAAGATTTTATACCTCTTGAGTATAAGAAAAAAAGAAGTGGAGACAGTGCAACATCACATCCGTAAAAGTTAAATATCAGAGGATGCTGTACAGATGGAAAGAGCATGTAGATAATGATGAGGCAAGAACTGACAAATTACTTCATATTTGCAAGTACATTTTAGAACAATTTAATTGTGCATCTGATAGATGTCTACCTATTCACGATGTAGATCTGAAAAGGTGGGCATTGAAGGCCAGAGAAGATGTTTAATTGTCTTCCACATTATTTAAGGCTTCATCGAGATGAGTGCATAATTTTAAAATACGTCATGAAATCGTTTCGAGAAAAATAAATAAGTTTGTGACTCAAACACAGTTGTCCAGTAGAACCGAACTTATCGCAAGAGGCTTCTAATTTCGTAAACAAATCAGAAATGTATGAGAAGCCAATGTCTACAATTCCGATCAATCGGGTTTCAATCTCAAAACACATGCTGGTCGTACACTTCCTTAAAGGGATCATTAAAGATTGAATGTGTTGCAATCTTTGAACTCCTTAACCCATAGTTACACAATACAATCGATTATATCTGCAGCCGGCATATTGAAATCCCTTTTACTGATAGTCTTGCAAGAAACAAACGGAGAATTCGAACCTATAGTAGAAAAATCAATTTACAAAGCTAATAATATTTGTGTTTACCCTTCAAAATCTGGGAAACTGACATGTAACCTTATCATCAAATGGTTCGAAAATGCTTTTTTATCTGTAGCTGGTGAGAAATCTGTTTTATGTCTGGACATTTGGACGGGGCAAACAGAGAAAACATTTGACAATATAGATAAGGGCACTAAAGAGGTAAAAATTCTCACTATACTTGCTGGAACGACTGGCTTAATACAATCACTAGATGTATATATATATATATATATTTAGGCCATGTAAGAATTTTCTGAAGCACTTTTCAGATTTGGATCTTTTATACAATTATAAAATTAATTTACATTTAAGAAACAATATTTTGAAAATTCAATCACTAATACATAACCAGTTTTCATCCCCGCGCTTCGTGAACATGTTTAAATATGGAAAAGTGGTTACATTTCAGATAAATCAGATAAGTGTGAGACATCTGTTGATTACTGCTCTAAAAATGCTGGAGCAGACTGTAATTTGTGCAATAAAATTGCAGTAATTAAATGTGAACGGACTATTTATTATTAAATAAAAATAAATTAGATACTAGTAATACAGCTACAAATAACACAAGTAATAATATAAGTAATGATTCAAGTAATAAGGAAGAGAATTTTAACAATGTTACTGCTTCTTTAGATTTACATGATAATAATTCAACTATTGATTCTGTATCTGATGTCTATAGTGAACATTTAGAGAATTCTTTTGATACAGATACAAATTGGGTAATTATTAAGTTTAGCCCCCTCATCTCGAAAATTGATGAAATTAGGCTCATTCGATGCGTTTTTACACAAAATAAAAGAATCTGCCAGAAAAAATTGTCGCCTGCAAAGTGAGATATTAATTGTTAAAGTTGACGTGTTTTAGGGTTAGGATACTTGTCATATCGACGCTATGCAGCGACAGAAACATGCTGCTTTGGTCACACGGGTATGCATATTTTAGTTACTTGTCTATCACTAAATTTAAACTTTAACTGTCTAAAATAAAAGAAGCTTATAAATATTGTGTTATATTACGTCGCAAACATAATGAACTTGTTTGAGTTCGCCCATTTAACATATAATTACGAAGAATTAATAAACGTTTTAATCCAGCAAGATGTTTTAACATCTAAAATTAAATGTAGTAAATATGGAAATGAGATAAATATTGACAAAAATACATTGTTGTACCGATGCAGGAAACGGTACTTTGTAAAAAACATATACAAGAAACGTCTATGCAGTGCGACTTTGAAATGAATGCCAAAAAAAATACTTGGTTTCACAAAAGTCATCTTGACATTGTAAAATATGCAAAAAGTATGCAAAATCGTTGCATGCTTTTTACTGTTACGACCTCCTCGTCAAGATGACACACAGGATGAGACTGGTGCAACATCACCCACGATTGTTGACTGGTTCAATTTTTGTCGAGAGGTATATAATTATATCAATAAATAATTAAATTTTATACAATTAATAAATATTTAGTAATATATAAAACTAAATTTAGCATTATTTTCATTTACAGGTCTGTGTGTTCTGGGTGTTGTATGATAGCTTGTAATAGCAGTCAGGAGATGGCGTGGACAGCAGAGGACACACGAAGAATAAGTGTAAGGTCGAGAGCTTAAAAGTGTGATACGAAATACATTCATTTAATCGTTCACATACTTGGTCTGACTGCTTTAGCCCCTAAGACCTCATATTAAACATGGCGCAGTCGGTAATGGTAAAATAGATCAGTAAGTAAATCGCAGGCTGTAAAGATAAGAAAGCTTGTCACAAATCTGAGAGGTTAGAGGTTAGAATCTTATTAAAACATAAATAAAGCAAGCAACAGGACCTTTCAATGAAAGCGGCCAGGATGGAAACAAATATTCCGCCACCTCTAGAATTCAGCGGTAACATCGCAGAAAATTATAAAAGATTCAAACAACGAGTCAATATTTATATGATTGCTTTGGCGAATGGATTTCATCAGAAAGGTGACAAAATTAAAGTCGCAATATTCCTAAACCTAATTGGCGAAGAAGGAATTGATGTTTTCAATAATTTTAAACTCAGTGACCAAGACCAGAAGAAATACGAAGTAGTGGTAAAAAAGTTCGACGAGTACCTACTTCCAAAAAAGAACATAATTTACGAAAGGTTTTTATTGTATAAAAGGGTACAAGAACCAAACGAACCAGTGAACAATTTTGTAAAGAATCTCAAAAAATTAGCCCAAAACTGTAAGTTTGGAGAAGAGCAGGATATGATTCGTGACAGACTAGTGCTCAGCATCGCAAACATATCAGTACAAGAAAAGCTGTTAGATATAACAGATTTAAAGCTGGATAAGGCAGTAGAGATATGCAAGATCAAGAAAATGCTAAAGGAGAGAGTCAAGACGGTTCAAGAAGAAAAGGTAGTTGGAAAAATCGACAGAAAACTGATTCCGAAGACAATCAAAGAAGAGTGTGCTTAAAGACAAGGATGAGACGGAAGAAACGGAAACGGAAAATGAGTTCCAGTGTAGAAGATGCAATACCAAACACGGGCCAAGGGAATGTCCAGCATTTCGAAAGAAATGCAACCGGTGTGGAAAGCTGAATCACTTTGAAGCGGCATGCAGACTGAAGAGGGTCCAGGAAATTGAAGATCTAAAAGAGGAAGAAAACTTAACAATAGAGTCAGTTAATATTGTAAAAGGAAAGGTCCATCAAATAGCTGTAATAGCGTGGTATGAAAAAATAGAGATAGATAATAGGAATATTAAATTCAAACTTGATACTGGGGCCCAAGTAAATATTTTGCCAGAAAAAATGTTAGATAACGTATGGAATAAAAAATTGGAAAAAACAAACGTTATATTAGAAGTTTATGGGGGTCATAAGTTTAAGCCAGTGGGTAAAATTAAATTAAAATGTAGAGTAAAAGATTGCGTGAAAATACAAGAATTCGTGGTTAGAAATGAGAGAGTACCGCTGCTAGGGTTAAAATCTTGTATTGAGTTAGGATTACTGAAAAGAATGGAAACAATCAAAGTTATAAATAGTGGACAAGAGTTTATTAAAAGAAATGAAGATTTGTTTACTGGAATAGGTACATTCAAGGAAGAGTGTAAAATTACTCTAAAACCAGAGAGCTGTCCAGTAGTGAGACCTCCAAGGCCATATTTGATAAGGGATAAATTGAAAGTAACATTAAAAGATCTTGAAGAAAAGGGAATAATTGTTAAGTCGGAGAGCCCAGTGGAATGGGCAAGTAATTTAGTAATAATAGAAAAACCTAATGGGGCACTAAGAATTTGTTTGGATCCAGTAGATTTAAATAAAAGTATTAAAAGAGAACTATATTTATTGCCAACTTTAGAAGAAGTGAGTGCTGCACTAGCAGGTAAAGAATGGTTTACGGTGCTAGATTTAAAAGATTTTTACCATATAAAGCTAGATGAAAATTCGAGTAAACTATGCACATTTAATTCACCGTTTGGCAATTACAGATTTAAAAGATTACCGTTTGGTCTAAGTATGGCTCCAGAGTTATTTCAAAATATAAATAATAAAAATTTCGGAGATATAGAAGGTGTAATAATATACATTGACGATATTTTAATTTTTGCTGAGACAAGAGAGAAGCATGATTTAATTTTAGATAGAGTTTTAAATGGAGCTAGAAAACTGGGGGTAAGATTTAATCAAAACAAGGTGCAATTAAGAGTTAATCAAGTAAATTTCTTAGGACATAGATTTTCAAAAGCAGGTATGGAGCCAGATCAGGAAAGAGTAAAAGCGGTATTGAACTTGAAAAGTCCGCAGAGCAAAAAAGACGTTCAAAGAATATTAGGAATGTTCAATTATTTTCGTAATTTTATTCATAACTTGTCGGAAATATTAGAACCGATACGGGAATTGCTGAAAAAAGATATAGAATTTTCATGGTCTACAACACAGGAACAAGCATTTAATAAGTTGAAAAAAGAGTTGAGTGAAGCACTAGTATTAGAAAATTTTGATATTAACAAAGAAATCGTTATTCAAACAGATGCGTCTAGTAAAGGTTTAGGCTCGTGTTTGTTGCAACTAGGGAAACCGGTATGTTTTGCATTGAGAAGTCTAACAGATTCCGAGAAACAATATGTTCAAATAGAGAAAGAATTGTTGGCAATTGCATTTGCAGCTCAAAAATTTAAAAATTATATCTATGGTAGGAAAGTAATAATATGGTCTGACCATAAACCTTTAATTTCGATAATGAAGAAAAAATTATCAGATATTGTACAACCTGTGTCTGAAAATTTCGGTGAATGGTCTCATAAAATAAAGAAAACGTACGTTACACATAAAACTCCTTTACTGGCCTTCAAAATAATCTCCGTTAGCTACAATACACTTTTGACATCGACTGTAAAGCTGCTGGAAGCTGGCAGAAAACGCTTCTTTTGGAATCTCCCGGAGCACCCTTGTCACGCGTTGTTGGATATCTGCTACACTGTCGAACCAGTGGCCTTTCAGGGCTAATTTAAGATGGGGGAACAAAAAAAATCTGCCGGCGCCAAATCTGGAGAATACGGAGGGTGTGGAAGAACAGTCACCTGGCGTTCAGCGAGAAAGTGGGTCACGCGGATCGCGGTGTGCGGACGGGCATTGTCGTGGAGGTGCTTCCACTGTCCACTCCGGTACAGTTCAGGCCAAACCCGTCTTAAATTAGCCCTGAAAGGCCACTGGTTGGAAAGGCCCCTCCCTGAAAATCGCACGATGTCCTATCCCCGAGTAAAAGAGATTAAATTCTCTGACTCAAAACAAAGACCCCGAATGCATCGTTTCGACTTTAGCGTCATAGCGTCTGTCCCAGACGTTGACCTAAATTCGGAACTTTAAACACGTGTGCTCGACTCGCCCGCGCAAACGGGCGAGACTACAAGAAGTCCGTTCCGTCCTTCCATCCCCTCTATCTCTCCCCTCTTGGGAAGCCTTTCCTTCGCTTCCCTTCGTTTCTATAAAACTCTGGGGTCTGGACGTAACATAAATTACTGTTAACATAAATTACTGTTAAAATAAATGTCCTTTCGACATGCGCCTTCCCGAATAAGTACATGTGCGTTCATCAATCCTGCGGGTAAATCAGATCGATGCAGGACTACTACAAGATCCAGCGAATCATTGACGGGCAGTGTGCAATCGAATCTTTAGGAAACAAACAGATGATGATCATCACCTTGACCGATCTTCTTTCTTCGATTTGCCAATTAATTTAATTAAAAATTTTCCTACAGACTACATGCATAATATTTGTCAAGTAATAGTAAAAAAAGACTTCCGTTTCCGGTGGTGAGAGCGAGTGTTGTGTGTGTGACAAGGAGTGTGTGTGAGAGCGTGTAGGGAGGAAAAGAGAGAAAGGGTAAAGGCACAGAGAGGTGGAGTGGATAGCGGAGGGTCAAGTGAAGTAGAGAGAGTGGGGGAGTAGAGCAGCTGTAAGGGAGGAGCAAGGTAGAAGAGAGATTAGACAGGCGGAAAGGTAGGTTAGGAGCGGCGGGAAGGAGCATAGAGTAGCGTGTAGCGAAGACGGCAGAGCGGACAGAGTAGAAGAAGGTGTAGAAAGTGCGGGAGGGTGAGAAAGTGTAGTAAAAAGGCAAGTAAGCAAGAAGGTGACAGGATGATGGACGAGAGAGCTGTAAAGGGGAAGGAAATAGAAGGGAAAGAGGAAGAGGGGAAGGAAGAAGGCAGGAAAAAGGTAGGGAGGCCAACAAAAATGGAAAAAATGATAAGAGAGAGATCGAATAGTCTGCCAATAGTAGAATTTATGAAAAGAGGAGAGAAAAGAAAAGGGATGCAGGAGGAGGAGAGAGAGGAGGAGGAGTTAGAAGCTTTTAAGAAAAGCGCGAGAGTGGCAAGATCACCGGTAGAGACGGAGGAGGGGAGATGGAAAGAAATGATAAGAGAGATGAGAACGGGCTTTAGTGAAATAATGAGAGAAATGAAAGTATTGAGAGAAGAGAGAGAGGAGATGAAGAAATGGATGGAAGAAATAAGAAAAGAATGGGAGAAGGAGAAAGAAGGCTTGGAAAGAAGGTTGAGCGAAATGGAAAAAAAGCTGGAGGCATGGGAAGGAAGAGAAAAGGGAAAAGGTAAAAGAGAGAGGGAAAGAGGAGAGGTAGAGAAGGAGATGGGAGGAAAATGGGAGGAAATAGATGGAAGAATGAGGAGATTAGAGATGGAGGGAGAACTGAAAAAGAAAGAAGAGAAGAAAAGAAACGTGATAATAAGAGGAGTGGAAGCAAAGAAAGAAGGAGAAGAAGGATTGAAAGAGGAGGTGAAGGAGATAATAAAAGAGACGGGAGCAAGAGTGGAGATAGAGGCGATAAGGAGGATAGGAAGGAAGAACGGAGAAGGGAGAGAAATGGTGTGGATAAGGTTTGGGAGTATAGAAGAGAAAATAGAGGTGATGAAAGGAAAGAGAAGGTTAAAAGATAGAAAAGAGTGGATAACGGACGATTTGACAGAAAAAGAGAGAAGAATAGAATGGACGATAAGAAGAGAAGTGGAAAGGAAAAGGAGAGAAGGGAAGAGAGTAAGAGTGGGGTATATGAAGATGTGGATAGAAGGAAGTTTGTGGATGTGGGACGAGGGAAGAGAAGGATGGAGGACGAGTGATGGAGGAGAGGTGAGGGAAAGAGAAAGAGAGGAAAGGGTGGTAGGAGGGGAAAGAATGGAAAAGGTTTTCGCCTAGGGGAACCTGGCGAGGAGGAGAAGAAAAGGAAGAAGAGAGATAAAAATAAGAGGAAGGGGAAGAGGAAGGAGAGGAGGAAAGAAGAGGAGGAATATAAAATAGGATTCTGGAATGTGGCAGGATTGGAAAACAAAGATAAAGAGTTCTGGGAGAAACTGGGAGAGTGGGATGTGATAATTTTAAGTGAAACGTGGATACAGGAGAAAGGGTGGGAGAGAATAAAGAGAAGAATGCCAAAAGGTTTTGTGTGGGAAGTGCAGGAAGCGGGAAGGAAGAATAAGAAAGGAAGAGCGATAGGAGGAATGGTGATGGGAAGGAAAGAAGGAATGGAGGTGAGAGAAGAGAAAGGGGGAAGGAGGAGGAGAGAGGAGGGAATAATGATGGAAGAAGTGAATCTAGGAGGAAGATGGTGGAGGATAATAGGAGTGTACGTAAACAAGGATATAGATCAGAAGATGGAGAAATTAAGAGAATGGATGGAAAATGAGGAGGAAGGGGTGAGAGTATTAATAGGAGGAGATTCTAATGCGAGAACGGGAAGAGAAGGTGGAAGAGTGGGAGAGAGAAATGAGGAAAAGATGGAGAAGGAGGGAAGGAGGTCGAGAGACAGGAAGATGAATGGGGACGGCAGAAAATTGTGTGGTGTTTTAGAGGAGCTGGGATGGTCGATAATGAACGGAAATATAGAAGGTGATGAAGAGGGAGAGTGGACATACACAGGAGGGAAGAACGGAACGGTCATTGATTATGTATTAGGAAATGAGGAGACAAGAGAAGGAGTGAGAAGGATGAAGGTGGAGGAAAGGATTGACTCAGATCACCAACCATTAACGGTGTGGATAGAAGGAAGAGAGAGGAGAGATGAAAGGAAAAAATGGAAGAGGAAAAAAGGAGGAAAAGGAGTATGGACGGAGGAGGGAAGGAAAAGATTCGAGGAATATTTTGGGAGGAAAGAAGAGGAAGTGAGAGGAGGAGAAGAGGAATGGAAAAGGCTAAAGGAGAGAGTGGAGGTGGTGATGAGGAGAGTGGAAAAAGAGTTGAAGGGAAAGAAGAAAAAAGGATGGTGGGATGAAGAATGCAGAGAGAAAAAAGGAGAGGTGAAAGAGGAACTAAAAAGATGGAAAAGGCAAGGAGAGGATGGAGAGAAGTATAGAGAAGCGAAGAGAGAATACAGAATAATGTGTGAGAAGAAGAAAAGAGAGGAGGGAGAAAGATGGGAGAGAGAAATGGAAAAAGTGAAAACAGAGAGACAGGTGTGGAAGGTGGTGAGAGGAGAGAGAAAGAGAAGGAGGGGAGGGGGGATAGGGCAGGGAATAGAGATGGAAGAATGGGAAAGGTATTTCAAGGAATTGCTGGGAGGTGTGAACTGGAGGATAAGAAGAGAAAAAGAAGTGGTAGAAAGAGAGGAGGCAGAGGAGGAGGAGATAAGCAAGGAAGAAATGGAGAGGGCTATAAGGAAATTGAAGGAAGGAAAGACGGCCGGGGGAGATGGTATAGGAAATGAAGTGTGGAAGTATGGAGGAAAGGAGGTGAGAGAGTGGTTGTGGCAGATATGTAATAGAGTCTGGAAAGGAGAGGGATGGCCAGAGGATTGGAGAGAAGGAGTGGTAGTGCCGATTTTGAAGAAAGGGAAAGGGGGGAGGGTAGAGGACTATAGAGGAGTAACGCTGACGCAAACGGCATATAAGGTGTACGCAGCAATATTGGCGGAGAGACTGAAAGAGGAGATAGGGAGGAAAGGAATATTGCCACCGAGCCAAGCGGGATTCAGAAAAGGGATGGGAACAATAGACCAAATCTATGTAATAAACTACTTGATAAACAAGAGGGTGACGGAAGGGAGGAGAAAAATGGTAGCCACGTTCATAGACATGAAGGCGGCGTTTGACTCGGTGGACAGGGGAATTCTGATAGAGAGTATGAGAAAAAGGGGAGTGAGGGAAGGGCTGGTAGCGAGATGCGAGGAGGTGTTGGAGGAGACAGTGAGCAGGGTGAGAGTAGGAGAGAAAGAAGGAGGAAGATTTTGGACAGAGAGGGGAGTGAGACAGGGGTGTCCCTTGAGCCCCTGTTTATTCACTCTGCTGATAGCGGACATGGACGAGGCGTTGGAGGAGGAGGGATGGGGAGGAATGAAAGTAAAAGGAAGGAAAATTTATTCATTGGCGTATGCGGATGATGTGGTGGTTCTGGCGGAGGAGGAGAATGGGATGCAGAGAATGTTAAAAGGATTGGAGAGGTATGTGGATAAAAAAGGCCTGGAGGTAAATGTGGACAAAACGAAGGTGATGAGATGCAGAAGGGGAGGGGGAAGATGGAAAAAGATAGAGTGGAAATGGAAAGGAAAAAAGATAGAAGAAGTGAAGAAATTTAATTATTTAGGATATATGCTGATGGCAAATGGAGGACAGAGAGAACATATAAAAGAAAGAGTGAGGAAGGGAGCGGTGGTGATGAGAGAGGTCTGGGGGATAGGAAAAAGAAGATTTGGAAAAGACTGGGCAAGAAGGATGTGGCTGTTTGACAGGCTGATGTGGACAGTGATGGGGTACGGAGTAGAGATATGGGGGTGGAAAGAGAGGGAAGAAATGGAGAAAGTGCAGGATAGATTCCTAAAATGGATAGCAGGAGTGGGAAGGAGTACGCCAAGCTATCTATTAAGGGAAGAATTTCAAAGAGAGAAACTGAGGGGAAGGGCGGGTTTAAGAGCGTGGGGATACGAGAGAAGATTAGGGGAGGGAAAAGGAGGGGAACTGGCCAGATTATGTTGGGAGGAGTTGAGAGAAAGAGCAAAGGAAAGATCAGCAGTGGGAGAATGGGAGAAGGAGAGGAAAGAGTACTATGAGAGGAAAGGATGGAGCTTGAAAGTGATAGAAAAGATGAGAGAAGATGGAGAAATGAGAGGAGAAGAGATAGTAAGGAAGGAGAGGAAGATGCAGGAGAAGGAGAGATGGGAAAGGATAAGGGAGTCTAAATTTAATAAATGGTATGGAAGAATAAAAGGAAAAGGAATACCGGAATACCTAAAAGAGGGATGGAAGGAGGAAAGATGGCAGAGGATAGCAAGGCATAGGTTAGGTGACGGGATGAGAGGAAACAGGTATTGGGAGGGAGGGGAGGAGAGAAAATGTAGGAGATGTGGATGGGGGAGGAAACGTGGGAGCATGTGTGGGAAGAATGTACGAGTTGGAGGCAGAAGAGAGGGTGGCAGGAGGCGGTGGAGGAGGTTCTCGGGGAGAGGGGGGAGGGAGAGGAGTGGATGATAAAGTGGGAAGAGATGAGGGAAGGGAGGGAAGAGGAGGAAGGCAGAAGGATGGGAGGAGGTGTGAATGAGGAAGGATTGGAAAGAGAGAAGCATACAACGGAAACGGAGGTCCAAAGGAATAAATGTGAATGTATGGATGGATGTGAGTGTGTGTGTCTCTCTCTCTCGCGGGCGAGCGAATAAATATATTTAAATAAATTGTAAGCGGAGCGGAGGTCCGCGTGTACCCCGCAAAGGGAATAAACTATTACTACTACTACTAATAGTAAAAAAATTAGTGGTAATAAGTACTTGGATTAGAGGGCCGCTAGAAGTAATTTTATCTTCTAATTATTACGTATTGATACAGGCAACACAGGTCTACTAAGATAAATGGCTTTATTTAGCCGAAATTTACAGAGCTTCAAAATCACGCACTCTAACAGTCATCCCGGCACGCCTGCCAGCCTTCGAAAACTTAAGGGGATCCTAAAGTGACGCTCGAACTAGATCGAGGTCGATAATGTAGGCTGGAATTCTAGACTATAATATTATAAATTAGCAAACTGGCTTTACGGACTACAAAATCCTTTTGCAGGATCAAAGTACGCGCAAAAATGAATCATGTGAGTATCTACTTCATATCAAAAACGAAAAAAAATTAAAAATATTACCAAAATCTGAAGCACGTGTGACTCGAAATTTTTGCGGCGCCGACAATTTTTTTTTGGCTTTATAGAACTAAAAAACTTTTGTACAGAATTAAAGTTTACACTCAAGTAAAGGGGACTTGATAGTTATTTTGTGCCTAAAAGCTCTAAAACTTTTATCTGAAGCTAATGTATTCACAAGTTGACAGTTTCAACCTCAGTGTTGTAGGTAAATAGATATGTTTTTATACTTTTTTCGTTTTTAGCGTGAATTCTAGTCCAGCCCCCTCCGTTTGCGTATGTACTTTAATCCTGGAGAAGGATTTTTAATTCTATGAAGTCAAAAAAATTGTCGGCGCTGCAAAAATTGTTATATTTTTGACGATAAAACAAGACCTTTTAGGATCCCCTTAAGGGGATCCTAAAGTGACATAATTACCGATAGAGCATTGATATTTTTTATTCCTTGAAATTATCAAATTGGCTTTACAAAATACAAAATCCTTCTTCAGGATTAAAGTACACGCAAAAATGAACAGCGCGTGTATCGATTAACATAAGAAACGAATAAAAATTTAAAATATTACTGCCACTTGACAATAATATTTACTTAACACAAAAATTCTACAGTTTATATATGCAAAATGAGATGTTGGCAGGGTAGGGACAACATGCACGAACAATATTGTGCAATTGAAACTAAGATTAAAAGGCTAGAAAAAAAGATTATATGGAATAAAATTTTACAAGTACAAATAAGTAATATTTTTAAATTTTGTTCGTTTTTTATATGAAATCGATACTTGTGTGGTTCATTTTTGCGTGTACTTTAATCCTGTAAAAGGATTTTGTATTCTGTAAAGGCAATTTCATAATTTATAATATTATAGCTCAGAATTCCGCTCTACATTATCGATCTCGATCAAGTTCAAGCGTCACTTTAGGATCCTCTTAACTAAAGAAACATCCTAAAGGTCGGTACATATCGCGGTAATGTACCTAACACTAATAAAGTGCAAATTATCTCACAATATCTTGTAAAGTTAAAATTATTCCATCAGAATTCAATAGAGAACCTCGTTCATTAAATGATCCAGCATTTTTGAAGAGCAACAGAGTTCAGAACTTTCTTTTTTTATTTTACATTGGTCCGTTAGTTTTAAAAGATGTCCTAAATATAGTTATTTACGAATATTGTTGCATGTCGCCGTTTCTATGTTAATATACCAGAAACGTATGAATAATTTTGGGATTCCATTTGCTGGAAATTGTCTACATTTTATTAATCACTGTAAAAATGATTTGTATGGTCCAGAATTTGCTGTATATAATGTTCATCTTTTAGCGCATATATGTGATGATGTAGAATACTATAGTCCTTTAGACAAGTATTCGGCTTTTCCATTTGAAAATTACCTTCGCCATTTGAAAAAAATTAAATCTCCAAATAAGCCATTAAAGCAAATACACTGCCGGCTGGAAGAATTCCACTCTTCTTTCTTAGATATATTAGATATATTCTTAATAAATATTATAATTTGAAAAATTCTGATAAAGATAAATATCTTTTAACCATGGAACACAGAGATATATCTTTACTTCACGTTAATACTTATAAATACAAGCAGTATACAAAAACGACTTTCGCAAATGGAACATTTTCCATCTATCATTGTAGCACATCCAATTGTTATCGTAGTCTAAAAGGCGATAGGAAAATTGTTCAAATCCATAATATCACGCAAACAACAACGAGTAAAGTCTTTCTTATTGGAAAACACTGTATGGAATTTTCCTCATTGTATTTTTACCCCTGGGATTCATTTTTACTCAACATACCGTGTGTTTCATTTTAATTGTTCCAGCCAAATATACTACTAAAAAAAATAGAGAACATTTCACATGCTAAAAAAAATGGGTTATTTTCAAACTGCTGTAACTCGGCGACAAATTATCATAGATATAAAATCCAAAAAGCATTTTAAAACTTGAACCTTCTTCTATCAAATTCTTTTGCCGGATTCTAATTATCTCCTTTCTTTACAAAACGGCAGAATGATAAAGCTTAGTCCGTCAAAATAAAAAATTTTTAACTCGATTTTGCTACGTTACATCTAGCGTGCAAAAAATTGTAGAGAATTTACCATATGTTATCTGCGTCTTATAGCAGGATCTCTTCCTTTGATTTGAAAATTTGAGTGGTTGCTGATCACTGTGCGATTTTTTTGACCGAGTTATCGAGGTTTAAAGAAGAAATGATCATTGTAACTTTGATCACTTATTATTTGTAAACAAATCGGCATACAGTATTCCGCGAGAAATCATTAAAAAGCTGAGTCATCTCTTTCAAACGCTGTTATTGTTTTCTTCTTAGCCTTACTTTTCCTTACAAAAAATTAAGTTCAAATATCACGTAAAAAAATCACATATTTTAAGTTTCTATTAAAATCATGCGCGACTTTAATATTTATTAAAATATTATCAGGATGAGGGGCCCACAATTTGTAGGGCGGCCCTGCAGTGCCTGGTAAAAGGAAACTCTAACCGTCTCAGAACATCGAGAATCTTGGCAATATCGAGAGTCTTGGCAACAATGCACAGTGGTCCAAAGACACCTAAAATCTGGCCAAAAATCACCTATCACATTCAATTCATAACACTACGTTTTTATTATAAGGATGATTAAATGTCGATATGTACAAATTTTTAAATCAATTCGATCATTAGTATTGACATTACGAGTCTCTAAAACCTGCAAATTAGATAAAAATTACAACCAGTCACTTGAGTTAAATTATTTTTATTATTATTATTTTCTTTGTAATCTATTTCCATACTCCAATATTTAGAGTATATTTTTTCAAGACAAAAGTATATAGAATTTAAGTCATAAGTTATAATTCACTTAGAGAATGTATAAGACTTTAAATAAAAGGTTTCGCTATATCTTTTTTCGATTTTCGCAAATACGGCAATATTTCAATTCAAATCTCCCCGAAACTCCACTTCGGAATTAAATTTTGTAGATACCATTGAAATTATATATTAGTAAACTTTTATATTTATTGCTACTAACTGCTCCTTTTGATTCCAAGGAAAGATATATTGATTCAAATTTTAAACGCATTCGCCCGACTTATTCAACTGTGATGCTCCGACTTCTCAGCACTTAGGTAGTAGAATGAGATAAGAGTAGGCTGACTAGACATCTCTCTAGCAACCTAAAGATCTCATAAAAATGAGTGTGAGTGAATACTACGCCACAATACGGTTCTGCGCACTAATATGTGTTCGCAAATAAAATTCCACGCGTTATATGAGAAGCAAGCTTGTTAGATTAGAGATATATTCGATATTGTTTGCTTCATTTTTGTTCAACAAAAGAAAAGTTCTATAACTTAATGAACATACCTAATAAACATCATTTGTTGCAGCAATATAACATGGAAGTAACAAGTAATATAACACTTGTTATTATGTATGTTATATACATAACATACTCGCGTAAGTTTCGCCTACGCCGCTAGGCGTCGCATAAGACTATAAGCTTTCTCGTAAGTAAAATTCACTTGGAAATATATATGTAAGTAACCATAAAGTGAACTTCTTGATTAAGTAACATTTTTGTAATATTACTTATTACATCCGGTTACATTATGGTTATGTAACAGTTATATTACTGTGTTTACTGGGTATAAGTACAATTTATTACTACAACATATAACTTTTGACTTTCCAAATAGTATTTAGCGTTTTCTGTGCTCTATCGTCTACTCTGTTTTTCGAATCTATTTCGAATCCTCGCTCTACGATATTTTCTACAGAAAAAAGCATTTTCAATTTTTTGCAGGACTGACCGTGCTATTCCATTTTAGCAATGTTTCTTTCAAAGCGAAAAGTACTTGAATTGCTTTTCAACGTTCCTGGATCTAATAGTACAAATTTTGTAGTTACGCATATCTTGTACAACTTAATCTAAAACTGAGTGACGTTGATGCTTCAAAAATAAATACGTTGAAGAAAGCAATCTAAACTTTGAAAAGCAAAAGAAATATGAAATGGAAAATTGCAAAACGGGTAAAGGATAGATTTGAGTCGCAAAATAAAGAGTGGTTAGACTCTGAATTTTGTGTAGCGTATTTGAATCCTGATACTCGATCTCAAACTTCTCAAAGGCAATGTTCAGGTCGTCCGAGGATAGAATTTAATTACAAATCCAATAGGTCTAAGAGACACGAGGCAGCTCAGATCAGTAATAAAAATGAGAATAATCCTATGAGCCTCCTGATGGCTTGTCGATATGCAGCTAGATTAACTAGCGAAACAGATTTGTTAACTATTGTGAACGAACTTTGTAAAGATGCAAAAAACGTTGCAAATATAGTAAAAAATGTAAGAAATACAACTTCAATTAGGAAAATGAATTCAGAAGAAGCTTTAGGGTATTTGCTGGATCATAATATGTCGAAACGTGATTATCAGAGTATACGATTACTCGTTAAGGCGAGAGGTGCAGATATATTTCCAATATACAATGATGTATTAGTTGCAAAGTCGAAGTGTAGACCAAACTCAAAATATGTAACGATTAGTGAAACTTCGGCTGAAGTTTCATTACAGGGTTTGCTCGATCACACAACAGAAAGAATTTTACAACTGCAGAACACACCTATACTGCAATTTATTGAACAAAGTAACGCAAAACATATTGAAGCTGTTCTAATATGTTCTTGGGGTTTTGACGGCAGCTCAGGACATTCAGCCTATAAACAAAACTTCAGCAACAAGGATGCGATCATTAATGATGAAACTATATTTGCAACTTCGTTGGTGCCATTACGCGTTTGTACTTCTAATAATATTATCTTATGGTCTAATAGAGCTTCTCAATCTTCTAGATTTTGCCGCCCGATAAAATTGGAATTTAAGAAAGAATCGGTTGAAGTTATTCTAGCCCAAAAACGTTCAATAGAAGATCAAATAGATAATTTACAATACTTTCAAACAATAATTAAAGAATGCACTGTGAAAATACATTTTTCATTATTTCTTACTCTTATAGATGGAAAAGTCTTAAACGCAATTACTGGCACAAAGTCCACGCAGACTTGTTCGATGTGCAAAGCGAAACCCACGGAATTTAATAGAATTTCAAATAAGTTTACACCTGATCCCAAATCTTTGCAATATGGCTTGAGTCCATTGCATTCATGGATTAGATTTTTAGAGTGTAGCCTTCATTTATCGTACAAACTTCATATTAAAGTTTGGCAAGTGAGAAAACCCGAACACAAAATTGCACTTGCTGAACGAAAAAAGAAAATTCAGAATACTCTTTGGGAAAAGCTAGAACTCATTGTGGATAAACCGAAAACGGGTGGGAGTGGTAACACAAATGATGGAAACACGGCATGCCGAGCTTTCGCGAAACCGAATGAATTGAGTGAGTACCTTGGCCTTGATAAACAATTGATAAGGAATTTTAAAACAATATTAATTGCACTTTCTTGTCATCTTCCTATCGATCCGTCACGCTTTGATGAACTTTGTAAATCCACAGCAAACATTTTAATTAACACTTATCCATGGTTTAACATGCCTGTTTCAGTGCACAAAATTTTAATGCATGGTGCAGATGTAATTACAAATACCATTCTGCCGATTGGGATGATGGGAGAAGAAGCTTCGGAGACACGAAATAAAGATTACCGAAAGTTTAGAGCCGATCATAGCAGGAAACATTGCCGGATTGTGAATCTGGAGGATGTTTTTTATAGATTGATGGATACATCGGATCCGTTAATATCCAGCACCAATTTAGATACGAAAATTCGCAATGTAGCAAAAATGCCGCTTCCTCCAGAAGTCCAAGATTTACTTACACTTCCTGAAGAGATCAAATTTAATATCGACTCAGACCTAGATTCAGAGGATATTGATGCCAATGGGCTTCAAGAAGTTGAAAACCTCTTAGACAAAATTGAACTCTCTGACGAAGAAGGAGATTTATTCTAAGAAATATAATCAAGCACCCCGAGTAGTGAGAGGCGAGAGGACTCACTAAAATCAAGCACCCCGAATAGTGAGAGGCGAGGGGACTCACTAAAATCAAGTACCCCGAATAGTTAGAGGCAAGGTGACTCACTATAATCAAGCACCCCGGAAAATGTGTTATTATTATGCGCAACCTAAAATGAATATTTTAATGTAAATCCGACTAAATTTCGACCGTCATATTGGATTCGCCATTTTGAATTTTCGATTTTCAGTATTACATTCGGAATCAGCGACCCTAAAAACCCCGAAGGGGTTTATGCTAATCCCATAAAATTTAACAATTTCGATCGCCATATTGAATCCGCCATTTTGAATTTTTTTTTATTTTCAATATTAAATTCGAAATTAGCGATTTCGAAAACCCTCATATGTTAAATTGTATAAAAATCAAACAAAATCTTGAATTTTGGCCACTTTTCCTGGTTTCCTGGATCACTGTGCAATGAGAGGAAAGAGGAAAGATCATACATCTATCCTACTCGTATCATGAACAATCGAAGCGGCAACATTGCACGCACAAGCGTGCAATGTATACATGCTTGAGCTAGGATCAATAATATAGGAAATTTTTATACCATATTTTAGATTATTGACCGCGATCAAGTTTGGCCGTCACTCCAGCATTCCCTTAAAGTAAAAACTTTAAGCTTAAAAATGCATGTTTAATTTCTTGAGACGTTCTTTATTCATTTACTATAGTAGAACAGATCAATTCCCTTGGTTTTCAACAATTTAGATTAGATCAGCAATCAAAGTCAAAATAACCAATTTGTCTTCAAATAACTTTAATAACTCTGTTAAAAAAAAATCTCACTGCTATCAGCAAACTGTTAAATTAAAGGTAAGAGATCCGCTACAAGACGCAGGTAACAAAAAGTCTCTACGATTTTTTCTACGTCAGATGTAATGCAGCAAATTCATATTAAAAATTTGTATTTCGATAGTTCAAGAATCCCGTGGGTTGAGCTGCCTATCGGAAGCATCTCCGGGTGGCGGATAGGAGGACGTCCAGGGCCCTCCGGGTCTAGCGAGCCGGCTCGTGAGACTTCGGGATAGGACCTGGATAGTGGTGTGCTATAAACGGCTCCGCGGACGTAAAATCCCAAACAGTGGGCTGAGAAAGCCTCGCCGCTGACAACTCGCCAAGCCAAGCTGGGAGCGATCGTGGTGATGGCTGCATCGCACTGGAGGAGCAATGTCCCGAACGATGCCTCTGTGCAACTGCTAGATGGTAGCCTGGCCTGGAGAACGATACTTTATCTCCTGGAAACTAACTTTCTTGATTTCGAGAGAACCCAAGGGGAGACATCAGTAACGGATGCACCGAGATTCTTAACAAAAGCTCGGAGGGAGGACTGGGCACTAGCGGCAAGTATTATCAGACCTAATAGAGTTAGGTGAGTCATTGGGCCCTTTAAGCCATTCAAGGCAGCGGGATCCGATGGTCTTTTCCCAGCACTCTTGCAGGAGGGGCTCGATCAGATTATTGGCCCCCTCGCGCGAACGCTAAGGGCGTGTTTGGCTTTAAGCTACACGCCTAAGACCTGGAGACTAGAGAGAGTGGCATTCATTCCCAAGATCGGTAGGATTTGCTGTATCTCCGCCAATGATTTCAAACCAATCAGCTTGATATCCTTCCTTTTGAAAACGTTGGGAAGGCTGGTTGATTCGTACATGAGGGATGTCATTCTGGTGCAGCATCCGCTGCACGAGAATCAGTTTGCATTCAGGGTGAAGCTCTCGACGGAAACGGCACTCCACTCGCTGGTGGCTCTTATTGAAGAGCAGCTGCGGGATGGCTACGCGTTGGGAACCTTCCTGGACATTGAGAGTGCCTTTAATAATGTGGCACATGAAGTGTGTAGAGAGGCTTCTCGAAAAGGCGTCCCGGACAGAGTAATAGGCTGGATTAAAAGCATGCTCCAGCGACAAGTCGTCACCACTCTAGGTAACACCAGTGGGGAGTGGTTCACTTAGACACCGTTCAAATAGACACGGTGCTGAAGGACACAGAGATATTAGACACGATATTTTGCGCACGATTCAATTGGACACGGAAAAGATGCACACGAGAAGAAACGCACCGTGTATTTGCACACCAAAAGAAGGACACCGTGCATTTGCGCACGGAAAAGATGCACACGAAAAGATGCGCACCGTGCATTTGCACACTGAAAGAAGGACACAGAGATGTGCCACGGGAACCAACCGGTTCGGCGGCACCGGGGCACACGTTGGGACTGTGCCAGGTGACCCCCGTCAATCGGGGTGTCCAGGTCGCAAAGACCGCGACGTAGGGATCCGCCACGAGAACCATCGGGTTCGGCGGCACCGGGGCACATGTAGGTACCGTGCCAGATGACCCCCGTCAACCGGGATGTCCAGGTCGCAAAGATCGCGACGTAGGGATCCGCCACGAGAACCAACGGGTTCAGCAGCACCGGGGCATACGTAGGGACCGTGCTAGGTGACCCCCGTCAACCAGGGTGTCCAGGTCGCGAAGATCACGACACAGAGGTGCGCCACGAGAACCAACGGGTTCTGCGACACCGGGGCACGCGTAGGGACCATGCCAGGCGACCCCCGTTGGTTCTCGTGGCGCACCTCTGTGTCGTGATCTTTGCGACCTGGACACCCCGGTTGATGGAGGTCACTTGGCATGGTCTCTACGTGTTCACCGGTGCCGCTGAACCCGTTGGTTCTCGTGGCGAATCCCTACGTCGCGATCTTTGCAACCTGGACACCCCGGTTGACGGGGGTCACCTGGCACGGTCCCTACGTGTGCCCTGGTGCCGCCAAACCCGTTGGTTCTCGTGGCGGATCCCTACGTCGCGATCTTTGCGACCTGGACACCCCGGTTGACGGGGGTCACCTGGCACGGTCCCTACGCGTGCCCCGATGCCGCCGAACCCTTCGGTTCTCGTGGCGGATCCCTATGTTGCGATCTTTGCGACCTGGACACCCCGGTTGACGGGGGTCACGTAGCACGGTCCCAACGCGTGCCCCGGTGCCGCCGAACCGATTGGTTCTCGTGGCACATCTCTGTGTCCTTCTTTCGGTGTGCAAATGCACGGTGCGCATCTTTTCGTGTGCATCTTTTCCGTGCGCAAATGCACGGTGTCCTTCTTTCAGGGTGCAAATGCACGGTGCGCATCTTTTCGTGTGCATCTTTTCCGTGCGCAAATGCACGGTGTCCTTCTTTCGTGTGCATCTTTTCCGTGCGCAAATGCACGGTGCGTTTCTTCTCGTGTGCATCTTTTCCGTGTCCAATTGAACCGTGCGCAAAATATCGTGTCTAATATCTCTGTGTCCTTCAGCACCGTGTCTATTTGAACGGTGTCCAAGTGAATGCCACTCACACCAGTGTGGGTGGCTGGGTTAGCAGAGGCTGCCCTCAAGGGAGGGGTGCTATCCCCACTTCTTTGGTGCCTGGTGGCCAACGGTCTTCTAAGAAGCTTCAACAGCAGGAGCTTTTACGCGCAGGGATATGCAGACGATTCTGGTGCGAGGCCTCTTCTTGGATACGCTCATGGGACCCTGGAGTTTGTGAAGGAGTGGTGTGGGAACTCTGACCTTTTGGTAAACCCCCGGAAGACTGAGCTCGTCATATTCACTCGCAAGTACAAGATAGGCTCTGTAACAGGGCCTGTCCTGGATGGTGCCAGGTTGGCGCCTGCCGCATCCGTGACGTATCTAGGAGTCATTCTGGATAGGAAGCTGATGTGGAAGGAGCATCTTGAGGGTCGGTACAAAAGTGTCATCTCGTACTTTTGGATGTGTAGAAGGACCTTCGACCAGACGTGGGGGATTAGTCCAGGGATGATGTATTGGATCTCTGCCATTCTTCGGCTCAGGCTAACCTACGCCGCGGTGGTGTGGTGGCCTAGGGTCATGATGTCAACGGCGAGGGGGCTTTTGGAGCGGATCAGAGCCCTGGTTCTTAGAGTGTCCCTGTGAGTCATAAGAACCACTCCCGTGGCAGCTATGGGGTTTCTGCTGGGGATTGGGCCTCTGCACCTGGCGGTTGTGGCTGCGGCGGCATCTGCTTAAGGGAGAGATTGCGAGGGATTGGAAGCCCGGTACCAGACATACCAAATTCCCTGAGGCCCTCTCGATGGTGTACCAACTTGCCATAATGAGAGAGCTCACATGTCTCAGCTCTGAGGGCGGGGACATGTGCAAAGAGTACACCGGAAGTGCATTCACTCGAAATGCACTCCCTGATGATAGAGGGGTGGTGCTGAGCCCTGTGGGGGCTGCGGTCACGTCCCGAAGTTGGGTGTATACACTCATCAGTAGGGACGGGGGGCAGAGATGCCCTTAAGCCGTGGTCTTTGCCGGGGACCGGTGGCCGGCCTGAAGTCATCACGCGAGGGTAGTAGTCCACCCGCCCGAGTTTGCACCGGGAGGGCTCATTGACGGGAGGAGGGATCTTAAATCCCAAATCTCATTAATGGGTCAGCCTCCGTCTCTGGACGGAGGAAATGGGGATGGTTTCTTGGGGATGAAGTGGCCTCCACTTATAACTCTCCCGGGACGACCGCTGCCCCTAGGGGCGCAGGAGGGGTTCCCCTTGCCTGGGACGAAAGGAAAGCTGCTCGGGCTCCTCCTGAAGCTCCAGGACTGGGCTCCTTAATAGGGACAGATTTATCCTCACGATGGAGGATCGGGTAGGTAATTGCACCCTTGGGGTCTGCCTGGAGATCACAAGGGGCCAGAGAATGCAGGAGTGTCTAACTGCAAAAATCGATGTCACACGCGGCGCATTAGCTCGGGAGACGGTTGAGGTGTCCCTCAAGTCTTCGCGCCTTGGGACTGTCCGTCTCCCGTCTCCGGAGTGAACAAGGGTCCGCCTTTCCCTGTTAAAAAACTCGAAGGTGGGACATGGGTAGTTGGGGATGGATGGCTGAGGGATCTTTGGATCGTGATGCCAAACATCTCACCAACAGGGCCGGGAATACTTCCCCTCGTATAAAAACACGTAGGCATCCGGGCCGGGAATACTTGTGCATGACAAATATCCCCGGGGGTACACGAGACCCAAACAGGGGCCTCCTGCTTACCCTCTATGAATAACCGGATGCAGTAGGGATATAGCTACCCCTCATGCATAGAAGATCCAGGTAGGGGATGGTCTGGAAGCGTGGACGCCTCTCTCTCTGGAAGCGTGAGGGGGGGGGGAGGGCATTCGCGTGAACAGACCGTCAAAGCGGGCTTCGCGTGAAGGCGAGGTGTCGCGCGGGAGTCTCTGAGACCCTGTCTCGAGCACTCAGCCGTGACACACCGCCAGACGTCCAGGGATGCGGGAGCCTTCCCCTGTAAAAACACGAAGGTTAGGCCACGGGTAGGTGGATAATGAATGATCAAGAGAGTTCAGGAACTTCCGAGGTCACGCATCATACCAACAGATGTGCGCCTTCCTCCTCGTATAAAAACACGAAGTGCGTGGGGAGGATGTATCAGCATGGATACATCCCCTTAAGGTGGTGCGGCCGGGTTGGGGGACTGGGATTAACGACCCTAGTTTAAAACCTACCATTTCGCTCGTTAATCGTCCACCTGGTGGAGTTGTCGGCTCACCCACCCAAAATAAGCGGAGTCGGCACACGGACGGTGGCCGTCCCCATACGCCGCTAGAGAGAGGACGGTGGCGGGTGTGGCCATTGAGTCGCGGACCCGTGTAGGGTCAGGGATTGTGCATCGGCAACACCCTTTTTCCCTCTCGATTATGGACCACCTTGCCGTGGTGAGAGGGCTCATCTGCTTCCTTGGGAGCTGGTGCCAAGAGTCCACACTGCCTCCCGGTAGGGAGGCGCCTGGCGTTCGGCGCGCCGATAGAAGCTTACCTCACTACCGATAGGGGTGGCGGCCCTGATTCCAATCGCCGGTGGCCTGGCACCGACAGGAGGCGTTTAGTTCCCGCCCAGGAGCAGGAGGACGAGTCCCTAGGGACTCGGGCGCTCCTTGATGGGAGTTGGGCCGGCGGGCGCGGGCTTCGGCCTGGCCGCCGATATCCTTCCCAGACGGGGGCTGCGGAGGGATCTTTGTACCCAATGAGGGGTCGTCGGTTCTGACCGGGGCTCTTGGTGAGTGGTGCGGGTGCCGGTCACTCCGTACCCGAGTTTTGTCCCAGGGCGGATGACGCGGTGTCCCGCGGAGGGAGGTGACGCCTGTCCGGGCCGCTCGGACGTATTCCGAGGTCGGGGCCGGGCAGGTGGGGCCGTCGGAGCCGTCAGAACGTATTCCTGGGCCGGGGTCCGGCGGCCGGGGGATGTAGTAACTCAATGTCTTGCGACCGTGTCCCGTTCCGAAGCGGGACACCGAGTAGATGTTGCCTGGAAGAGGGAGTCGGAGTCACCTCACCAGGCGTGCTGGTCGCTACGGCGGGCAAGGCGATGGAGGGGGTGCGGCTTCCTTCGCCCCAACCGTCCGTGGGACCCCCCGGGTGGCGCCAACCGACACGGTACCCCCGCAGTCGGAGGCGGACCCCTGAAAGCCGCGGGAGTCTAGGGCTCAGCCCCGCTCGCGGTCAGTAGGGGGCTGGAGCCCAGTTCCCCGGTTGGTAATTCCCGGGGCCAGAGGCATATGCCGGCTCCCCGACGGAACTTGGGGACCCGCCCGGTTGGTAGCCGGGCGGTGGGGGTATACCCCGGCGGCGCAGCCGTGTCGGGCAGCGGGATCTTTCTAAGATCTGAGACTGACGAATATAAGACAAACACGATGGGAGAGGAAACCAGTGGGAGGACACCGCTGTCACTGTCTGGTGAACCATCCAGCACTGGTCCGATTGGGACGCTGGAGTCAGTAAAAAACACAAGGAGTGCAGAGGAGCTTAGAGATAAGCCAGGCCCAGTCTCTTCTAAACGAGGCTTCAAGAAGAAGGAGACGGACATCCAATCCGAAGCACAGGATGTGTCGGAATCACAACCAAGTTCTGGTCCGGAAGAACGGGGAGGAGGAAAAGGCTTCTATGGATTGGAGCAAAGTGGGCCCACCGCCCGAGGATGAATTCCCGAAGCCGCGGAGGATCACTAGGCGAATTAAGAGGAGGGCCAAAGAGTCTCCCACAATTATCTCTAGTGAGGATAACGCGTGCGAGATCGGTAATAGGAAGTTTGCGAAAAGAAAGCGCGCGAAGTCGAAATCGAAAATAATCATTGGCAATGATGATTCAAGATCAGAGACTCTTGTTCATGCAACATCGATGGACACGTTGAACGAGTGCTCCGACCGAGCCAATCTGGAAGGGAAGAATAAGATAATTACGAGGACAAAGAAGGCTAACGCTGGGACAACGGAATCCTTGGTGTTGACGTCACTGGAGGTTGCCAACCAAGCGTTCGACAGCCTGCAAGAGATTGATACCTAGAGAGCAAAATCTGGTAATCTGCAAGGTCAGATCAGTGGAAGGATGAAGACCCAAATCAGACGCGGTTAGAGACGCAATTGCAACACTCATGCAACGAGCGGATGCAAGTGGAGATATAGCGTTCCTGAAAATGAGAAACACGGAACTAACAATTCAGCTTAACACGGCTAAGCAGGAGTCTCTGAGGCTTAAAAACGAGTTGGCCTCATCGCAGAAATTAATCAATAACCTGCAGACTGAGGTCCGGCGGGTTAGCATGGGATATTCCCTCAAAAAGAGAAGAAAGGAAATACCAGGGTGGCATGAGGGTCGTAGTCAAGTCTCCGGATAACAGGAAAAGGGATCCTTCTTACATGCAGGATACGGATTCGGACGGTGATCTGGAGGTCGCTCAGGCTGCGGCACCCCGAAGAGAAGATGAAGCCGGAAGGCGGTCCTTCGCTAAAAAGACCGTTAGAGCCATTCGGATCTAGGTCTAATCAGGAGGCTAGCAGCTACAACAAAGGCCAAAAGCCGGGATCAACGGCCTGCAATGGCAAGAGGCTGGAGGAAGCAAAGGCTTGCGAGGAGATCTCCAGACAAATAGAAACCCTGAAAAGGCTGAGGAGGAAACTGCGCTCTTCGACTCTAGCAGTGGGGGGAGGGACGGGCGCACCAGGTGCTCACAACGAGGCGGGTAATAAAGTCCCAGGCTCGAACAAGCCTCGGATCATTAGTAACGTGCAGATTGTCCCAACTAGGAAACCTGCTGGGAGCCCCATTGTAGAGGGAGGAGAAACCTGGTCGACGGCTGTAGGAAGGAAGAGCAGAAGCCGCCAAGACGGGAAGACCCGTTCAGCCTCCAACAACAGAGGGCAAGCTGGCAATAGTAACGCAACCAAGAGTGAGCAAAAGGACAAGTCGGCTAGAAGGCGACCAACGAGGACAGCGGCTGTTTCTATCAAAAACACTTCGGCGGAACTGACCTACGCAGAGATCTTGCGTAAAGCAAGGATGGGCATCTCCCTTGGAGACATAGGCATAGACAAGCCGAAAATTAGAAAAGCTGCCAATGGGGGAATCCTCATCGAAGGGCCAGAGAAGCTTGTCAAA
Organism: Tetramorium bicarinatum; assembly: GCA_928718305.1. Taxonomy (NCBI): domain Eukaryota; kingdom Metazoa; phylum Arthropoda; class Insecta; order Hymenoptera; family Formicidae; genus Tetramorium; species Tetramorium bicarinatum. The sequence goes on from OV788323.1 coordinate 2,187,809, forward strand.
GCCGATACGCTAGCTGACAAGCTTAGGGAGGTTTTGCAAAGCGATGCACAAATTACGCGACCCTCGATCAAAGGCGAGCTTCGTATCGGGTTAGATGACTCGGTGACAGTCGAGATCTCTGGGGTGATCGCGGAAGCAGGAGGATGCGCCAGTCACGAGATCAAGATCGGGCAAATCCAGCCCATGTTCAATGGGCTAGGAATGGTGTGGGTCCAGTGCCCATTACAAGTGGCATGTCGAATTGCTGGCAAACGCCACCTGAGACTGGGGTGGACCTCAGTGCGGGTGGAGCTACTGAATGCAAGGCAAACCCAGTGCTTTAGGAGTTGGACTGCTAGGTTTCCAAACTCCCAGTGCTGGGAGTTTGGAAACCTAGCAGCCAACTGCAGGTCGGCGAGGAATCTTACTGGGGTATGTTATCGATGCGGACAGCAGGGGCATGTTGCTAGAGACTGCGCTGAAGATACTAGATGCGTCGTCTGCGCAGAGAAGAAGTTGGATGACCACCATAGAGTGGGCTTGGCTAAGTTCACAAAAACTCCATAAAACCGGAAGCAGGTGGCAAAAAAGGGTTAAAGCTTTGGAGCTTTATAACTCGAAAAGTGCTTCACGAAAAGACATTTGCCTATAGTGTTTCAAATAGCTGTCGAGGTAAGCTATAAGAATATACAATAAAAAATAGGGATTGCAATTTTAAAAAATTGAAATGACCTTCACGTAACTTTCAAATGACTCTTCAGTGTCAAACCAATTCTTATGGTCCATTCGAAACCATAAAACTTTTATCTGAACCATTTTTCTCTAAAATGCTTTGTTTCCGAAATAATTGCGTGCGTTAATTAAAATGGCTCACCCTGTATGTCACACTGTGACTGAAAGGGTTAAGTAGGCGGGAGGCCAGACTAGCAACACGAGTTCGCACTGGTCATGGCACTCTCAACTACCATCTGCACAAAATGGGTCTTAGCAAGGTCCAATTGCTGACGTTGTGAGGCCCCGGAGGAGACAAGCCTCCATATTCTTGGGGAATACTATCCGGCTTATGCCAGGACAAGACATAGGTTGCTGGGCTCTGTATTCTTCGAGCCGCAGGAGATAAGGGACTTCTCGGTCGAGAGTTTCTTCTCTTCTGGAGAAGTATTGGCCTCGACTAAGAAGGGCTGTGCTAGGGAGACGCAATGGACAGGGTCTGCGTGTCGTAGGAAGGACTTCCTGGTAGGGATCCTCTCCCGATTGTTTCCTATACTATTATTATTATTAGTTCAAGAATTATTATTATTGTGGCGTTTTGTAAAGGAAAGAGCTAATTAAAATCTAAAAAGAATTTGAAAGAAAAAGTTTCAAGCTTCAAAATGATTTTTGGATTTTGTCTCTGTGATGATTCTTCGCCGAGTTACAGCGGTTCAAAAATAGCCAAAATTCTTAGCATGCAAAAAGTGTTCCCTTAATCTTTTTGAGTAGTGCATATTGAAAAATACGGAAAATATTTAAAAATTCAGACAAAGTTGTATGGTTTCAAGGGGGACATAAGGTCCCTGATCTTCAAACCTCGTAACTTGAAAAGTACGTAATGAAAAAAAAATTTATTATAGCGTTTTGAGAAGCTCTCAAGATAAGCTATAAGAATATACAATGTAAAATGGAGATTCCATTTAAGAAATTAAGAATAACTTTTATGTAACCTTCAGACATTATTCAAATCAGTAGAATCATCTTATGTCCCCCTCGAAACCGTACAACTTTTGTCTGAAACATTTTTTTCATATTTTCCATATTTTTTGAGATATTTTCCAGGGGCAATTAAAATAAAACACACGGTATATGTTCTCAAAGGTTTAACCCTTACAGGCATACATTTTTTTTCTGAACGAATTTTTATAAAAGTTGATATATGGGGATTATTTGAGTCGCTCATTACGAATATGAGATCAGAATTTCAAAATTCAGCTTCCAAAATAGCGGGTAAAAAATGTAAAATCTCGATAGAAATTGACTGAAAATATGTACTCAAAAATTTTTGTGGTCGCTGATTGCGCTAGAAATTTTATGTAATCCAAAATAACGGATTTAACATGGTCAATTCAGGACATACAAAGACTCAGTATTTTAAATTTCAAATGGAATTGATAGTTCAAAAAGAAATATGAATTTAGTGTATTATTTGGTAATAAAATTTATAATCAGCGACCTAAAAATCCCCCGAAAATCCAATTTTCAACCATTTTTCTAAAAATTTCGCATTTTTAATTCGACATTTTTTCCGCCATTTTGAATTTTGAAATTCTGACATCAGATTCGTAATCAATGACCCCAACCATTCTTATATAGGAAATTTTAGGTAAAAATGTTTGTATGGTTATTGAAAAATGAATTTTTCCTGAAAAAATTGGCATTTTTCATACTTTGCTTAGTTATAATAATTTTGCAATTCATGAAACATAGTTTTATACCATTTTTTTATGTTCTTCTATTTTATAGATACCTAAAGAATGCAGAAAACTTGAACCAAATACATAAAGTAAAAGACAATCCATGAAAATGTGAAAAAAGAAAGGTGGTGAGTATACTTAACGCTGTGCTTGTAAGGGTTAATATTCTCGATATTTAACAATTGTACCAAAATTTATATTATTTTGTTGAATTACTGTATAGACTATGCGTATAAAACTAAATCAATAAATGGATAAAAAGCTGAATATATAAAATATATGTATATAAGTTAATTAATTACCTCTCCGGACGTAAGGCAGAGCTTTTTGTTATCGTCGAGCACTGTATTCAGACTTTCAATCCATATGGCATCTATAGGTCCATCAAAGATAATCCACTTTTTTTCAAATGAGTCATCTGAAGCAAACCGACGAAAAGCAGAAGCGCAGATTCCATCAGTCCATTCGGACGATACTGGATCGAAATAACCGAATAATTGATTTAGAGTAATGGCCTTGGGATTTAGAATAAAGTATTCAGTCGTCCAGCCATTCTCGTTTCCTCGATTATACATCAATGTCAAAGCGTCAGCCAAAGTACGAAGAACAGATGTCTTTCCACCAAATGGTTTTCCAACCAACATGTTTAAAATTTTCATTATTTAATTTGTATACACAATTAATATATGTAATTTATATACAACATGATTCGTATAAAGTGACCGATTTAAATATTGTCCGACAGCATTTTTGTAACATGAAGATGAATAGTCATTTCCAACGTATTTTTGCCTGTTGAACAGGAATCCATTATCCAAATTTGGCTATCACGTCACAATTTTGAGAAAAATGAACGTCAAAGTGGCGAAAAACGACAATTTCCAGAGTATTTATGACGTTATAGTATCGATACCAAATTTTTTTATCAAATTTTGTTTGTATTATTCGAAAGTATCAACTTTTAGCTTTAAAATGCATTTTGTTTCGTTTCGATATAGTTTTTCATTATCGAGACGTGGCGAGATTCCAGTTCCATTTAAAAAAATTTTTATTTTCTTTAATTTTTAATTTTTTTGCATTTTTAATGTTTTATCTTTTTCCTTTATTAATTGTTTACTACTCAGACATAAGCTGTGACATATTCTGTTACTTCGTCCACAGCTTATGTCTAAGTAGTAAACAATTAATACTGGAAAAAAATAAAACATTAAAAATGCAAAAAAATTCAAAACAAATAAAAAATAGAACTGGAATCTTGCCACGTCCCCGCTGTCAGTTCTGGATACTTCCAAGAACGAAACTAATAATTATGACTAATATATTGCATTTTACGTCCGCCATATTGCACCCGCCATTATGAATTTTGAAAATTCGAAAACGGATTCGTAATCAGTGATCCAAAAAACTCCTAAATGCAAACTTTTACGGAAATTAGTTGAATTTTAAATTTTACGTCCGCCATTTTGAATTTTGAAAATTTTATAACGGATTCGTAATCAGCGCCCTAAAAAATCCCCGGATGCAAAACTTCATAAAAATTCGTAATGAAGAATAATTTGCAACTCAAAGGTTTAAAACGTGATTTTTTGCAGAAAAAATGCATTTTCACAAACTTCCCCAAACTTTGGACAATTCTAAATGTCATATTCGCGCTTAGTAGGTCAAAAAATATAAAGACAGACTAATCTCATGGACGTCGTTCTTTGGATAACGGATTTGTGTTCAGCGGACAAAAATTCGTTGAAAATGACTATTCACACTTATGTTAAAAAAAAGTCAAATTTTGTTACAAAGACAGTGTTACAGCAAAATTTGAAGGTATTTGAAAATTAGTATGTATATATCGATATGTTCAGTACAAAGAGTGACATTGTATAATGGAAACGATTATTTCATGGGTGGAACCATTGAAGAAATTTCAAATTTATTTTTTAAGGAAATTCTTCAAGGAAAGCTATATTTTTAATTTTACTAGAACAAAACTGCGCATGCTATGCGTACGCTATTTATTGTTTTAATATATAATATTTATAAAAAAAAGACATTAAATCAAATTTTATTTACCAATTTTCCGCTGATTGGCTTCTCTTATTTACCTCACTTTGCGTTAACATTGTGATGTACAGACTATACTAAAGCATTGTATGCAATTACTCATGAAAAGATAGAACGTTGGAGCGCAAAAATGAAATTTGAAATATATGTATAAGTTTTAACATAAAAAGGCTAAACTAAATTCTACTTTTTTAAAAATATTCTTTGACTTGTTCATTCAAATAAAAACGGACTTTAGGCGAAAGCGAACAGTGCGACTGCTAGCGGCATGAACGAAACTTATTCTCTGCTGTAATCTCTTCTTATTCTCTTTCATTTTTCCTTCCGTTCTTTCTCTGTTTTTTATTCTTTTCATTCTTTTCTATTCTCTCTCTCATTTCTTCCCTCTTCTTTTTCTTGTTTCTGCGCTTCTCTTTAGCATGCTCTCTCTCTCTCTTTCTCTCTCTCTCTCTCTCTCTCTCTCTATTTCTTTTCCGTTTTCTCCATTATTCTACCTCTTATTCTGGCATTCTAACACTTCTTCTTTAACTCTCTTTCTGTTTTTTCTTTTTCTTTTTTTCATTCTCGTGCTCTCTCCAATATCGCCCTCTGCTTTAACCTACTCTCATTCTCTCTTTCACTTTTCCTCCCATTCTGTCTCTCATTTTCTTTCTGTTTTACATTCTTTTCACACCTTCTCTCATTCCTTCGCTCTTGCTATTGTTTCTGCGCTCTCTTTGGCGTACTTTTTTTCTCCCATTCCTTTCTCCCATTCCCTTTTTCATCTTCTTTCTTATTCTACGTCTCATTTCACGTTCTCTCACTTTCTTTTTAACTTTTTTTTCATTTTTTTCGATTTCTTTACCTTATTCGTCTACTCTCTTTAACTTTGTTTTCTGCTCTAACTTCCTATCATTTTCTCTTCAATTTTCCTACTTCTTTTTTACTTTGTTTTTCTTATAAGGAGACCTCGCATATTCTGACTCACCAATTTTGATAAAAAAATTCCTATGAGTAGTTGTCACCAAATAAAGTTCTCGTGCAAATTCGATGTATTTCTCGCAATTAGCAGAGAAAAAAATATATAAAGTTTATCACAAATATGCGTACTTTAGTAGTATTAGTACTCGTATCGTAGAGATTAAGTTCAACAGTTTGAGATGGCACATCTGGCAAGCGCTTGTACTTTCACGGTGAAGACTTCGGGTTCAAGTCCCGTAGGCTTAACTTTTTTTATAAATAAAAGTGTTAAATATATTTTATTAATACAAAAATTGTTTAATTGCTAATATTTTTTTATGTAAAAATTTGTTTTACAAGAGAAACAAAAGAGATAACTTGTTTAATAATTAATGGTTGATGTTATAAAAATATTACATTTTATTATAAAATGTAAAATCCTTGTTTTTAGAAAATTAAATTTTTTAAAATAATATTTTTTGTGAAAATTTCGTGAAGACTTCGTGAAGAAAGGAATAACTTATTTAATAATTAACAGTTATACAAGTAAACAGTTTAAAACATTATTTATTAAAAATAATATGTAGCAATAACATTAACATTAACAAAACATTGTTATAAAAATTTATGCATTTATTTATGCATTTATTTATGCATTATTTAAAAATAAGTTTATTAAACAAATTAATATAAGTAATATTAAAATAAGTTTATTAAAAATAAGTTATATTAAACATAAAAATAATATATTTTATTATTTATAAAAACATCGCAATTTTTAGGATGACATTTATTAAAGTAGCATACAAAATATAAGTCCTGTTCACACTATGCATAATAACGAATTTTTACATAAAAAAAAGTAATAACAATTAAACAATTTGTGTATTAATAAAATATATTTAACACTTTTATTTATAAAAAAAAATTGAGCCAACGGGACTTGAACCCGAAGTCTTCAGCGAGAGAGTACAAACGCTCGCCAGATGCGTCATCTCAAACTATTGAATTTAACCTCTACGATACGGGTATTAGTAGTAAATATTTGTGATAAACATTATATATTTTTTTTCTCTACAAATTGCGAGAAGTGCATCGAATGTCTGCAAGAGAACTTTATTTGGTGACAACTCATAGGAATTTTTTTATCAAAATCAATGCGTCAAAGTACGTGAGGTCTCCTTGTCAGTTACTTCTTTTCTTGCTCTCCCTTAAATCCTTTTGATCTTTCTTCTTTTTTTCACATTCTTTCACTTGCGCTTTCCTTATTTTGCTCTCTCTTATCTATATTTTATTCCATTTTTTCTCGCTCTCGCTCTCATTTTCTATATCTTTATTACACTTTTCTTCTCCTTTCTCTCTCTCTCTCTCTCTCTCTCTCTCTCATTCTCCTTCTCGTTTCTTATTTCTTTGCATTTATCCGTATTTTTTTTCATTATTCTTCTTAATATTACTCTCACATTTTCTTTACTCTTTTACTCTTAGTCTCTTTCTTCCCCTTTGTCTTCCTTTCTCTTTATCTCTCTTTCACTTGTGTCTCTCATATTTTTGCGTTCTTCTTTACTTTTATTTTTCTTTGTTGCTTTTTCTTTTGCTTTCCCTCAAATTCTCTGTTTCTCTCCTCTTTTCCTCTTATACTTTTTCTTCTTGTGCGTTCTCTATGTTGCTCTCTCTCTCTCTCTCTCTCTCTCTCTCTCTCTCTCTCTCTCTCTCTCTCTCTCTCTCTCTCTCTCTCTCTCTCTCTCTCCCCCTCTCTCCTCTCCCTCTCCCTCTCCCTCTCCCTCTCCCTCCCCCTCCCTCTCCCTCTCCCTCTCCCTCTCTCCTCTCTCCCCCTCTCTCCCTCTCCCTCTCCCTCTCTCTCCTCTCTCCTCTCCCTCTCCCTCTCCCTCTCTCTCCCTCTCCCTCTCCCTCTCTCCTCCCCCTCCCTCTCTCTCTCTCTCTCTCTCCCTCTCCCTACTGCGTGCGTGCGTGCGATATAATATTTATTTATGAAATATTTATAATATCATTAGGCGATATTCATAGTCTGATCTTATCTTTAAGATCGTTTTGAGTTCATCTTCAAATGCTTCGTAATCAATGAAATAATTAGTATCTGAAAATAAACTCAATTTTATGTATAAAATCAGACTATTGAACACTGACCAAAAAGTACTAGTGAAGAAATAAGTGTTTTAGTTTAAGTAACTATGCATTTTTATAGTTGGGGCGCACTTTCTTGATATCACATTTTTTTAAGAATTTTTTTTAGGCGTTTTTTGGGCGCGTATACTTGGCGCATTTTTGTACCTTTTTGTACCTTTTTTTGAAAAGGTAATTTTGTTAGGATATCTTTATATGTCACATCACATTTTTCCAAAAAACTTTTAAATTTGCGATAAAGTAGGAATTTGTTGCAACTCTTAATCGCACTATTGCTGTTACTGTTTGCAGTACATTGAGAAAAAAATATAGTTACTTTTGGTTTCAACCACAATTTTATATTTTTAACGATAATAAAAGTGCTGAATGATACAACAAAATAAAGAAAATTTTAAATTTCTTTGCTTTAATTGTTATAAAAGTTTTGATCCTATCTTAGACTTCGCACCATCTCTACTATACACGAACTTTTCGAAAAATCATAATTAAATTTTTTAAGAGTGCTCTCAAGGACTTTGTAAATATCGATACTGGTTGTTGTAATGAGACAAAATCTAATAACTTCTCGGTGCATGAAAAATTATCTTGCACAAATCGCGCAAAAGTTTTATTTGATTTACGTGTCGAACATCCGTACTCTCGTCGAAACACAATGAAAAATAAGCGCATGTTGCTAATAACAATTTGAGTTTTTCTTCAATCTATTCTAGCACAATCTATTCTAATAATTCTTGATCTCATCGTGTCACGAGAAAGTGGAATATTATTAAGTCCTCAGAATTATAATATTTCCAAATGCTATTACTGTTGTGCGGATACAATCTTTTATAAAGACCATCGTAAATGGTCTTGAGTATTTCACAATGAGATAAGAAATAGCATACAAAGCACATTTTAGTCTTCATTATCATGAATGTCCAATTTTACATCAAAACATTGTTGATAAACTAATTTGCTGCAATCAAAGTAGACTTTTCATATATCTCAGAGATAATTTTTTGAATGTTTATATTTGTAGTGTCTATAAATTACATATTTTTTTCATATTGGTAAGTTCGAATCCAGATGAAAGATTAACTGTCCGTTTTGTAATATGTGCGAAGAAACTGTCTTCTCATTTTTTATCTGCTTTATCAAAAATGCCTTATAATTCTTCTTAGTACTCATTTTTCAGATTTTTCATATTTATATAAAAAAAATTAATACCCTGGCGATCAAAATTAACGCATAGGCAATTCCATGCCAAAATTTCGCATGATTTCAAATAAGCGTAACTCCGTCAAAAGTGGTCGTATCCTAAAAAATTTTTTTGTTTTGAAGCTTAAAGTCTCTACTTTAAAAACCAATAAAGACATTTTGATTTCATCTTTCTCCCTTCGAGCCATCTCTTCATAAGTAAGGACGTGTTTTATTTCCCAAAATTTGCATAGTTTGACGTACTCCACGTGCTCGAATAAATTTTTTCCGCAAATGTTATTACAATTATCAAAAAATTTGGACTTTCCGCGTAAATTAAAAAAAAATGAATGTCGTACGATTTTTTTTCACGGATTTATGGCGTTTTAAAGTTACAGTAACATTTTTGTGCAATTATCGGCAGCATTACCATTACCTGATGTGCGCAACAAAAGGTTACTGATCGGATTTGGCATGTCGTGTGCGTGTGCGTGGAAAACTTTACATTTAAAAATGCTTATTCCCGACTCGTCTTTGAATGATTGCGTTTCAGAAAGTGTGTCCTACAAAGTTTTGTAGCCCTCTTGTAATTTTTAACATGTGATTGATATGATTGTGATTGAACATGTGTGGGACATAATGAGCAGGAGATTACAAAATTTACAGAGATTGCCAACTAATTTTCAACAATTAGAGGCAGCGCTCTAACAAATCTGGCATAAAATTCCTCAGGACATTATTAGAACCTGCATTAATATGCGTGATCGTCTACAAGAGATCATTCAAAGACGAGATGGGAATACGTATTTTCAAATGCAAAGGTTTTCACACACATGCGCCAAATCCGACCAATCTCCTCGTGGTAAGCATCAGATAATGATCATGCTGACGGTAATTGCACAAAAATGTATGGGTAACTTCAAAGCGACATAACTCCGTGAAAAAAATCGTGCGACATTCAATTTTTTTTTAATTTACGCGAAAAAGTCCAAATTTTTTGACAGTTGTAATAACATTTGCGAAAAAAATTTATTCGAGCACGTGGAGCGCGTCAAACTATGCAAATTTTGGAAAATAAAACACGTTCTTACTTATAAAGAGATGACTCGAAAGGACAAAGATAAAGTCAAAATGTCTTAGCTGCTTTTTAAAGTAGAGACTTTAAGCTTCAAAACAAAAAAATTTTTAAGATACGACCACTTTTGACGGAGTTACACTTATTTGAAATCATGTGAAATTTTGGCATGGAATTATCTATGCGTTAATTTTGATTGCCAGTCTATTATAACATTTGAGAAGCGCTTGGAGATAAAACACAATTGATCAAATATCAATATTGCAATCTGCATATCGTGTAATTGTACGTAGACATATTATATTTCACCAATTATGAAAAATTAATACTGAAAAAAATTATAAGCCAACTTTTGATAAAGCATGGGAAGATTATTTTTTCGCATATATTGCAAACCGGACAGTTTGTTTTTTTATGTAGATCGAACCTCTTTGAAATCACTTTGAAAAAATATGTCATTCATAGACACTACGAATGTAAATATTCAAAGGACTATTTACTCTATGAAGGACATGAAAAGTTTGCTTTGATTGCAGCATTACAATTGGTTTATCAAGAATACTTTGATATCGGACGTCCATGATAATGAAGATAAAATTCAAGATAAAACAATTCGTGCTTCATATGTGTTTGCGCGGCCATCGCGCAACTCGGCTTGTAAGACCGGCGTGTGCCTTGTACGTGATCGCGTTGGGTGGCGAAAGGATGAGGGAGGTTCGCGCTCCGAATGGTGTGCTGAAGTAATCGTGATTAGAGACAGTTTCGGATCAAATAACTCGAGGAGGCAAATATGTGACAGACTCAGTACAATGAAATCTTTATTTTTGAACACCACACAGATCATAGTTTACTAGCTTCGCATTTATACAAGTCATTCGCGAACACAAGCTTGAGTCGCACGCGAACAATGTGAGGTATGGTATGGTTAAGATGGCCGAGCACGGCGCTCACGCAGTAATGCGTGTGAACTTGTTTGTTTGGTGGTCGAACACGGCGCTCACGCAGGAATGCGTGTGAACTTGAGACGTCCTTGATAGGACACGAAGGTCTGACGAGGCGCGCACGCTGTACGAGCGTGTTATCGATGAGATCGTGTAACAACGGGCATTAGAACTGTTATTACAGTTGCGAATGTCTAAGTTATGTTAAATTCGTTGATCGGAAATCTTGAGGCGCGAGCGGACACTTTGATGCGCGAGCGGATATCTTACAGTTCGAGCGGATATCTTGCTGCGCTAGCGGAGATCTTGCTGCGCGGGCACTATTAACGACACGGGCTAGAGTTCGACAACATGAGCATTAACGACATGACCATTGTACGACAAGAGCACGTATTCACTGCACAAGCGTGGTATTAATCGCGCCAGTGTCCCAAGCGTGACTTCCGCCATTTTCGTTACGACGAGATAAAGATCCCTTAGACGTGACCCGTGGATTCAGGGAGCGTCGAGAGCGATACACACACTATTCGTCACTTCACTCGCGACTTGGTCCGCGTGAAGGCCCGAGATAATGAAACCGTCCCGAAGTGTCGGGAGCACGTTCGATCGGTTCGACGTCCTGACCACGAGAGCGATATCTTGATCGTGAACAATGTGCTTGAGATATTATAATGCGCAGACGCGTCATCGATCGACGCATATATTTCGATAATAATTTGTCTCATTACGCGCACGCGTCGCGATCACCCCATCGGGGGGTGCTGCCACCGCGGTGGTATGTCGAACGCTCACACTAACCGGGTGTACTTAACTTACGCTCGCGGATCCTAAGCTGATCCGCAATATGCCACTTCCTACCTCATTGCGAAACACTCAAAAGCTTTTACCGATGGTATCTTCATAAAAGATTGTATCCGTGCAACAGTGACAGCATTTGAAAATACTGTGACATCTGAGGATATTAATAATATTCCACTTTCTCGAGATACGGTAAAATCAAAAATTATTACAATAGGCTGTGCTATTGAAGAAAAATTGAAATTATTATTAGCAACGTGCAGTTATTTTTTATTGTGCCTTGGCGAAAGTACGGATATTTGACACGTATGTTAACTAAGCAGTTGTTAAATTTCGTGCCATTACATGGTACAACAACCGGCATTGATATTTACAAAGCACTTGAGAACACACTTAAAAAATTTAATTGCGATTTTTCAAAATGTTCATGCATAATAACAGTTGGTGCAAAGTCTATGGTAGGATCGAAAATTGGACTTTTAGGACAATTAAAGCAGAGAAATTTAAAACTTCCTCTGCTTCATTGTATTATTCATCAGAAAGTTTTATGCGGGAAAAATCTCAAATTATTTACTGCTATGCAGACAATAACAACAATAATAAATGCAATTAAATATGGCAACAAATTCCTGCTTCATCATAAATTTAAAAGTTTTTTGGAAGCGTACAATGCAGCGTATAAAGATGTGCTTCTTTATTATGAAGTCCGATGGATGAGTGCCGGAAAGACTGTACAACAATTTTTTGCTGTGCGAAAGGAAATTTATCTTCTGAATTTTATATATGAATTTATATGAATAGAAATTTATATTCTTACAAGAAATGTACATTTCAAAATTGGATACGTTCAAATCATTTTTTAAAGACATCGAGTCTCTTTGCGAATTAGCATTTATAACAGATTTGACTTGTCACTTAAATAGTTTAAACTTGAAGCTCTAACGAACAATATCCGAGTTAGTGAGTCACGTCAATTCATTCCGTGCAAAATTAAAATTATTTTTAAACCATTTGGAAAGCAATAATTTATTTTTCTTCCCTTTATGCAGAGTTCTTGTTGCAGAACATGGCACGAAATGCGAATTTAAAATATATGCACATCTTACTGAAGAATTAATTAAACAATTTGATTAACGATTTCGCGATTTTGAAACGTTAAGACAGGATCTTATTCTTCTTAAAACTCCTCGAACTGTTTCCATAGTTGAACAAACTATTAATCTCCAATTAGACTTGTGCGATTTACAAAATGATATTTTGCTGAAATCGCGACTAGAAACAGGTATAGAATTTTTTAAAATTTTGAAGAAAGCCAAATTTTCACAATTACACGATTTTGAAATTAAAATTTTTTCAATGTTTGGATCCACGTACTTATGCGAATTCTCATTTTCTGAAGCATCAAATCAGGAATACGATCCTCTTTAAGCGATGCATCGTTACCCTCATTGATGCGAGTAAATTTATCTAAGATTGATGTGGATATTTTGTTTCTCAAGCTAAAAAAGTATTAATACATTACAATTTTAGTTGAATAGGTCTACTGGGGAAACCACTTTTTAAAAAACGCATCGACAATAGTACCTCCAAGGTGATGTGGAAAACTATTGATGTCAAATATTAATTAATTAAATTAATTAAATATTAATATTAACACCATCCGCGCGTTTTATATTACACAGTATACATAGTAATAATTAATAACAGTATTAGTTATATATATATATAATGAATGCAATCCATTTTATTGAAATTTTTATCTCTATTAAATGCTCTTATGAAAACAATCAACAGAGCGTGGGGCAACACACGTCAAAGCGTCCATACCTTTTACAACTAATATCGCTCATGTGCGTCTTTCGTCTCCGCGAGCAGCCTACAAACTACGAAATGAGAGGAGTGAAGATGGCAGCAGGAAAAATCATCCAAAAAGTGTAAACCGGCCGCAGGCCTATAGTATAGTATGGAAAAATAGATGTTTATAAGGAAATTTTATTTCATTAAAAGGAAATAAAAATATTTTAAATATTTTTATTTTTTTTAAACATAAGTAACATTTCAAAATGAAGAAACTTTATTTGTTTTGCTATATTTTATGTTTACTATCTATACGCTTTGATACGCATGTGTAAGATTGTAATGGGTATATTCTGAACGATAACAATTTGGCTTATTTTTGTTTCTTGATATTGGTAGCTACTTAACTAAATTGAGTAGTGTTCCGAACCCGTCATAACCTGCAAATAGTTCAACAATTTAAAGTGGTATGCCTTATATCTACAGACCAAAGCATGTTAAACCCAAAAAAGATTTAAAGTTTAACCAAATCGACATTAAAATTAACAAAATGTGAGATGAAATGTTTAATTTAGATATTCGGAATCATAACAATAAGATATATAATTTCTTAGTAACAAAAGTTATTTAAGATTTAACGCATAATGATAAGTACTGTAATGTTATTGTAGTAGTAAAGAGTTTGATATAATTAAAATTTTCAGACTGATCATACGCACAAAGATTTTTTTATCATGCAAAAACAAAAATATCTTGAACTATTTAAAGACTGGAATCCTGCAATAAGTGAAATAAACGATAAAAAATTATTAAAATGGTAATTATTTAGTATAGGGGAGCCACCTCCAATGACTTTGACCTTGACATATGTTGTCAAGCTAACCCTCCTGAGTAACCCTTAGAAAGTTTTAGCTGTCGCTCGTTTCTTATTAAAAAGTTATTAACAAAAAAAGTTTAGAAAATATAACAGTTATTTTGAATATCAAAAAGCATAAAAGACTAATATTTATATGGAAATAATACAGGTATAAACGAAAATAAATCATCTAAAGCAGTGAATCATTAATATATAGAATAGTTTTTTATTATAAATACACAAATTTTGAATTTTATTCATTATCATTATTTGTTATTGAATTACTAATAGGATACATTGTAGCCATTATTTCAAAAAATTTATCAATACGTTTATGATATCCAAATTTACGTTTAAAAATAAATTTTGCCAAATAATAAATGTATTGATTTCTTTTAATTCCATATCGTATACCACTTCGAATATCACGCCAAAGACGTTCAATGTTTTGCGTGTGAACTCCCGTTTGCGGATTTACAAAGTTTTCTGTAGTTTACTGTATAATGTGTGTAATTATAATTTGTTAGTTGACTGTACGCTCGCCAACAATCACTATATATAATAGTATCCGGTAAAATATGCTGACGTATTATTGGTATCAAAGTTTCTGCAGAACGATTTTCTACTGGGATGATAAAAAATCGGTTCGTATTTCGTTCGACAGCGCCTAATAACCACTGACCAGTTACAAAACGTTCACGATGATATTTGCGTCTTCCAAATTTAGCTTCATCTACTTCCACAATTATATTTGGACCATCAATTTGTTCATTATTATTTGTCAACCATTGTGCTGTAAGCTGTACAATAATTATTAAAAAATAAAAAATATTTATAAAATATCAAATAAATATAAATAAATTATAATAAAACGTATAAAAATTACCTCGCAACAAAAATTGATCTAATCGACGACTGTAACAGATGACATAGATAATTCTGCTTCCAAAAATAATTGACGTGGAGAATTTTGTAACATGGAATAACAAATTAAACGACATATTTTTGGTAAATCCAAAGTGGCTCGTGAAAACCATGTTCCAGATAAAGCACTCATTTTAAAATTACATGTTTTTAGCACTCGTTTCTTTCCACGAACTTGTTTGTAATGTCTACCGCAGCAAATAACAAGAGACTGCTCTACGCTTAGATCTATAACTATATTACATCGTGGACATTTGATTTTATTACGAATAACCTTCTTTTCAGACAAATACTTTATTAATTCCACATAATTATGTGTTAAATGAAGAAACTCGTGATATATGATTCTGTACGAATCTAAGAAAGTAGCGTTTACGTCGATTTACAATCTACAACTGAAAGGTCATCCTTAGCTTACTGTTATTTGAATACTATGTTATTTGAATACTATTTACAATGAAACTATACAATCTTTGACATAACTTCGTTCTTAAAGCAGAGGAGAGAGTGGGGTAGAAATCTTCGCCCAAGCGTTATTATTCAATCACACAATTTCCACATAGGTTTACAACAAAAATATTGCATCTAATTAGGCGTTTGGTTACTTAATTCGTTATCTAATTAAGGGGTTAGGTTAGGTTGGGTTAGGATAAGCGGGGACCCTCTCGATGGTGTACCACCTTGCCGTGGTGAGAGAACTCACATGTCTCTGCTCTGAGAGCTGGGACATGTGCTAAGAGTACACCGGGAGTCCATTCACTCGTGAATGCACTCCCTGATGATGGAGGGGTGGTGCTGGTCCCTGTGGGGACTGCGGTCACGTCCCGAAGTTTGGGTGCTGCACCCATTAGTAGGGACGGGGGCAGAGATGCCCTTAAGCCGTGGTCTCTGCCGGGGGCCGGCGGCCGGCCTGAAGTCATCACGCGAGGGTGGCAGTTCACCCGCCTGGGTTTGCACCGGGAGGGCTCATTGATGGGAGGAGGGATTTTAGATCCCAAATCTCATTAATAGGCCAGCCTCCGTCTCTGGACGGAGGAAAGGGGAACGGTTTCTCGGGGATGAAGTGGTCCTCCACTTATGACTTCCCGGGACGACCGCTTCTCCTAGGGGCGCAGGAGGGGTCTTCCTTGCCTGGGGCAAAAGGAAAGCTGCTCGGGATCCTCCTGAAACTACGGGACTGCGCTCCTTAATAGGGACAGATTTATCCTTACAATGGAAGATTGGGTAGGTAATTGCACCCTTGGGGTCTCCTTTGAGATTACAAGGGGGCCAGAGAATGCAGGAGTGTCTAACTGCTAAAATCGATGGCACACGTGGCGCGATAGTCCCGGAAACGGTGGAGGGGTCCCTCGAGTCTTCGCGCCTTGGGACTGTCCATCTCCCGACTTCGGGGCGAGCAGGAGTCCGCCTTTTCCTGTTAAAAAACTCGAAGGCGGGGACACGGGTAGGAGGGGGATGGATGGTGGAGGGATCCTCGGATCCTGATGCCAAACATCTCATCAACAGGGGCCGGCCTTCCCCTCGTATAAAAATTATAAGGCCTATAAAAATTCGTAGGCATCCGGGCCGGGGATACTTGTGCATAACAAATATCCCTGGGGGTACACGAGACCCAAACAGGGGCCCACCTCATCCTGTATAAATAATCGGAGGTAGTAGGGACGTAGCTACTCCTCATGTATAGAAGATACGGGTAGGGGATGGTCTGAAAGCGTGAACACCTCCCTCCGTGGGGGGAGTCCCCGTGGACAGACCGTCAAAGCGGGCTTCGCGAGAGGGCGAGGTGTCGCGTGGGAGTCTCCGAGACCCTGTCTCGGGCATTCAGCCGTGACACACAGCCAGACGACCAGGGGTTCGGGAGCCTTCCCCTAGGATAAAAACTCGAAGATAAGGCCACGGGTAGGTGGATGATGAATGATCAAGGGAGTTCAGGAACTCCCGAGGTCACGCATCATACCAACAGGGGTGCGCCTTCCCCCTCGTATAAAAACTCGAAGTGCGCGCGGGGGGAGGATGTATCAGCATGGATACATTCCCTTAAGGCGGTGCTGCGACCGATGCCTGGGACCTGGGATTAACGACTCCAGTGGCTTCGGCTCTAATAATCACCCGGTCGTTAAGCGTCCGCCTGGTGGGATTATCGGCTTACTCACCCAAAATAAGCGGAGTCGACACTGGGATGGTGGCCGCCCCCATATGTCGCCGGGTGGAGGACGGTGGCGGGGGTGATCTTCATTGCAAAGATCCGTGTAGGGTCAGTGGATGATGCTTCGGCAACACCCTTTTTCTACCCACTTTAGTGGGAAAGATGGTGCAAGGGGAAGAGGCTTGGACCGCAATGGTTCGGTTCTCTGAAAAAGTCCTGCGTCGAAAGAAAGAGGCGGAGAGAATACGCAGAAGAGAAATCCCCGGCAACGTCGCGCAGAGAGAGAAGCGGAATCCTGCCGGTAGGCAGCGTGGGAGAAGGACGAATCATCCCTCTAGAGAGAAATGACTTGGGTAGGAGGGGGAATCAAGGTTTTATCCTGCTCCCCCTCCGCCTAACCCCCCCTTAGAGGAAAAGACACTCTGATGTTAAAAGGCAGAGTGCATTCCTAGGAGGGAATGGAGGACAAAATTCTACTACGTACACGTCGTTGTTCCTGTATAGCACTAAAAGTAGAATAATCTGAATTTTTGTAAACATGTATAACTGCAGAGATTTGGGTGAAAATTTTATTTTTGAATGATCTTTGAATTATACCTAAGGATCAACTTGACTCCATAACATGACTGCATACAAGATATTTTGTATTTTATGTCAAAGTAATGCGAAGGACTGTTTTGGAGCCTCATAACTCGAAAATTACTCAATGAAAAGTTATTTTATTATAGAGTTTTGGAAAGCTCTCGAGATAACCTACAAGAATATGTAACCAGAAATAGTAGGTTCCATTTAAGAAATTAAAGATAACCTTCATGTGACCTTAAAATTACTCTTCAAGGTACCATTTTATGTTTTCCTCGGAACCATACAACTTTTGTCAGAAACATTTTTGTCTGCTGGGCTCAGTTTTTGAGATATTTTACTGTCCAAGTTAAAATGGGACACCCTGTATAGAAAAAATAATCTGCTATAAAACTATACAAATATAAAATATAAAGGGTGGGTGTGGGTGGGTGGGTGGGTCGGTGTCTTGGGTGTGTGTGCGTGAGCGTGTGCGCGTGCGCATGCGCGTTGCGTGTGAGTGCGTGTGAGTGTGTGTGAGTGTGTACGCGCACATGCATGTACGTATTGATAATGTGACAAATGAATAGCTAGCGTCCGCGACTGTGATCTAAGTACACATTTCAGCTTTACACGCACGCATGCACGCACGCACGCACGCACGCACCCACGCACGCACACACTCACGCACGCACGCACGCACGCACGCATGCGAACTCACACACATTCCCATATACGCCCCTATTACTCTGCTGCGTATGTTCAAGATCTCTAACTTCAAATATCTGTTGCTTGGAAAATATAATTTTTCATTGCCTGTGCCCATGAATATTTTTTATCTTTGTATCAAGAACTAACATTTAGCAAAGTTTCAGCCAAATTGACTGAAACTTAATTTCTATATACTTTCTGCAGGGTCATTCGCGTCAATTTTCATTATCATATTCATAATCAGCGCGTCAAAATATGTAAGTATACGTACTCCCCAAAAAATTGGAGGTATAGGCTTTTCAGAAATTTATCTTAAAAATCATTTTCCAATATTATTAGAAGATGTCGATATACTTACTCAATAATTGTGGTTTTAACAAGAAGAAATATATTACATATATTACATATTAATTAATTATTACACAATGTCATCTGTATATCAAGTCCAAAGTCAAAGTTTTTTACATTTATTATAAAATGGAAAAATATATTTAAACTTTATTTTAATATGTATTTGTGACTATAATTTCGAATGACATTATATAATATATTATTTGTCTTAGAATTTGTCTTAGAAAGAGCTATCATACTATAAAACAAAAAACATAGTATTCTATTTCAAAAAAATTAATGTTGACCTTGAAATCTTCTCAATACTTCTACTCATAAAGTAATTGTTTTCATTATATAATATCCCTCTTTGTACTGAACATGTCAGTATAAATTATTTTTCATATGTCTTCAAATTTCACTAGTAATTAAATCGGTAACAATACACAAGGTAAACTACATATACAGGAAGGTTCTAAAATAATCGGATACTTAGGACTGATATATCGTACAGTGACGATACCATTGCACATTGGACTCATTTTAGATGTTTTAGATATAATTCTGCATCTTTAGCTTATTTATTTCTATTAATTTTCTATATATAAAGATTAATAACAGTATAAAGTGTAACGGAATATCAATTAATATGTACACCGACCGGCAGGAATGGTATCTCTTAGCAGCTGGTATAGGTGTGTGACAGCCAAACGCGGCGAACGCACACACAAAGTGAGGGGAGACATGTATAGAGACACCGTGGTGTCTCTATAACTATTTCACATGCACGCCCTGCCTTCAAACGGCGAGAGTGCGACTGCTGTAACGACACTGTCAACCGCCAGTATGTCTTGCATTGCTTTCTCTTTCGATTGTGCATCTTGCGATAAAGATGCGATATCAAACGGCCTCCCACTACTTTTTCCCTTCGTTCCTCGATCCGCGCGTCTAGAGACACACGTATGTATGCGCTTCAGTGTGTGCGTTCGTCGCATTCGGCTGTCACACACCCATATTAGTCACTGAGGGACACCATTCCTGCTGGTAAATGTACACCTATGTAGTTTCAAAATTATGAACCATTTGTTATGTTTTAAACTACATTAAAAATGGTATTAAAATTGTTTTGAAACCAAGGATATAAGCATAACAAGTACATAAAATACACTGATATAGCTCCTACGCAGTCTGTCCACACAGAACTACATTGGTATGCCACGAAAACTCAATCAGTTCTACAGAGTACTGAATAAGTACTAAAGAAAATATTGGATGAGTACTGAGAAGAATATTGGATGAGAATTAAGGAGAATACTGAATAAGTACTGAGAGGAACACTGAAGATTACATGCGGCGTTAATCCTTAAACACAGCTGTAGAGTGTATGACACCCCACAAAAACAAATTTTTTTGGTTAAAGTAAACCATCTGCTAAGTATATCCGTACAAGGATATTTTTAAAACATCAAAAATGGAAAAAATGTCATTTTTTAGTATACATAAATTAATTTCTTTACTATATTAAATTTGAAATTACTTTTTGAAAACTATTTGATTATTTTTTTAAAGTTTCAAAATATATTCAAAAATTTTTTCGAATTTTAAAACGTCATAGTTTACACAAAAAAAATACGCTGGGTACACCCCAGCGTATTTTTTTTGTGTAAACTATGAACAACGTAATTTTTAAGAAGTGCTGTGTTTAAGAGTTAATACTTTGAAGCAGTATGATCGAAATTAATATTGATCTGAATACTCATGAGTCCAATTTCCATAAATACTCCAGTACTATTGAGCAGTACTATTTTTTCGTAACCCGTTGAGCTGCCTATTGGGAGCGTCTCCGGATGGCGGATAGGAGGACGTCCAGGGCCCTCCGGGTCTAGCGAGCCGGCTCGTGGGACTTTGGGGTAGGACCTGGATAATGCTATAGCCGGTTATAGTGGTGTGCTATAACCGGCTCCGCGAGTTAACCTCGGTAAAACCCCAAACAGTGGGCCGGGAAAGCCCCGCCGCTGACCAACTCCCTAAGCCCAGCTGGGAGCGATCGTGGTGATGGCTGCATGGCACTGGGGGAGCAGTGTCTCGAACGATGCCTCTGGGGCACCGGGCAACACCCCAGAGTATTTAGCCTTGACCGGGCAAGGCGAGGCTCTGCTCGGGTTGACCATTGTTCCCCGCGACTCATGAGAACAAAATGGAAATGGAAAGGAAAATATGGAAATAACAATTCGGAGGATAAGGATGAGGGCTCGCAAGGGCTCACATCCTTGGGGGCATCGGTGTCGATTCCGGTGGTAAGCTTCACCTAGATTAACCTGCAAAGGCGCCTCGGCAGTTTTAGCCAGGAGCATGGCTGTGGTGGCACACAGGTATATGCCTTATACAGGAACCATGGGTCTACAAGGACTGCATCAGAGGGATCGCGGTGTGCGGCAGACTCTTCAGGACTCCCACGGAGCCCAGACTTAGGGCCGTAATTACGGTCAAAGGCATGGAGGCAGAACTAATGCCGGAATTTTGTTCCAGGGACGTTGCGGCGGTGAGCTCACTGGAGCGGATACCGGCGTGAGAAGGAGGCTGGTGGTGCGCTCTGCGTACTTTTCGCACGAGAAGGACTCATTCCCTCCGGTTCCAGTAGTGAAGCTGATGAATCACTGTCGAAAGGAGAAGCTGCCGCTGATAGTGGGGTGTAACGCGAATGCGCACGACACGGTCTGGGGCAGCACCAACATCAACGAGCGGGGAGGAAGGCTGCTGGAGTATCTGGTGACCACTGACTTGCAGATCCTAAACAGGGGAAACGAGCCAACTTTCCATACGGCGACCAGAAATGAGGTTCTTGATCTCACCCTGTGTTCCAGGAACGTGTTGGATAACATTAAGCGATAAAAGGTTTCTAGTGAACCTCACGGACCATAATCAGATAGTCTTCGGAATCACGAACGTGAGGCCGGAGACTGTCAAGCGAAGGAACCCAAGGAAGACGAACCGGATCTCTTTTCAAAGGGACCTTGAATTCGAACTTGGGAGCTTTCCCAAGAAGCACGGAATGGGCGAAGAGATCGAGCGCTGCGTAGAACACCTACGAGGGGCTCTGGTCGACAGCTACGAAAAGAACTGTCCCGAAAGGACAGTTAGATCGAACAGAAACGTCCAGTGGTGGGGACCGGCTCTGCAAGGGCTCAGGACGGAGTCTCGGCTCATGGAACAGAGCCAGAAGCACGGGACTCCCTACTGACTGGGACACCTACCGGGTCTCTTAATAAAAGTTCGGGGAGAGGACTGGGCACTAACGGCAAGTATTATCATACCTAATAGAGTCAGGTGGGCCATTGGGACCTTTAAGCCATTCAAGGCAGCGGGGCCCGATGGTATTTTCCCGGCACTCTTACAGAAAGGGCTCGATCAGATTATCGGACCCCTCACGCAAATACTAAGTGCGTGTTTGACCTTAAGCTACATGCCTAAGACCTGGAGACTGGCGAGAGTGGTATTCATTCCCAAGATCGGTAGGATTTGCTGTATCTCTGCCAAGGATTTCAGACCAATTAGCTTGACATCCGTCCTTTTGAAAACGTTAGAAAAGCTGGTTGATGCGTACCTGAAGGATGTCATTCTGGTGCGGCATCTGCTGCATGAGAATCAGTTTGCATAGGGTGGGGCTCTCGACGGAAACGGCACTCCACTCGGCTCTTATTGAAGAGCAGCTGCGGGATTAGGGCTACGCGTTGAGAACCTTTCTGGACATTGAGAGTGCCTTTAATAATGTGGCGCATGAAGTCGTGTGTAGGAAGGCTTCTCGAAGAGGCGTCCCGGACAGAGTAATAGGCTGGATTAAAAGCATGCTCCAGCGACAAGTCGTCACCACCCTAGGTAACACCAGTGTGTGTGTGGCTGGGTCAGCAGAGACTGCCCTCAAGGGAGGGGTGCTATCCCCACTTCTTTGGTGCCTGGTGGCCGACGGGCTTCTAAGAAGCCTTAACAGCAGGGACTTTTACGCGCAGGGATATGCCGACGATCTGGCGATCCTATTGCGAGGCCCCTTCTTGGATACGCTCATGGAGCTTACACAAGGGGCTCTGGAGATTGTGGAGGAGTGGTGTGGGAACTCTGGCCTTTCGATAAACCCCCCGGATGACTGAGCTCGTCATATTCACTCGCAAGTACAAGATAGGCTCTGTAACAGGGCCTGTCCTGGGTGGTATCAGGTTGGAGCCGGCCGCATCAGTGAAGTATCTAGGAATCATTCTGGATAGGAAGTTGATGTGGAAGGAGCATCTTGAGAGTCGGTACAAAGTGTCATCTCGTACTTCTGGATGTGTAGAAAGACCTTCGGCCAGACTTGGAGGATTAGCCCAGTGAGAGAGGGTTCCGAAAGCGCACGGTGCGATAGCACACATCCCGGTAGTACACATAAAATTTAACTCATTTCCCGATAGCTCACATCCCGATAGCACACGTCCCGATATCGCACAAGATAAAAAACACATTTCCCGATAGCGCATAAAGAAAGAAACATGTTATCGCGATAGCACACATTCCCGAATACCCTTTATCCCGATAGCGCACGTCCCGATAGCGCACATCCCGATAGGGACCATGCCAGGCGACACCCGTCAACCGCCGGGTGTCCAGGTCGCAAAGGTCGAGACGTAGGGATCCGCCACGAGAACCAACAGGCTCGGCAGCACCGGGGCACGCGTAGGGACCATGCTAGGCGATTCCCGTCAACCGGGATGTCCGGGTCGCGAAGATCACAACACAGAGGTGCGCCACGAGAACTAACAGGTTCGGCGGCACCGGGGCACGCGTAGGGACCGTGCCAGGTGACCCCCGTCAACCGGGATGTTCGGGTCGCGAAGATCACGACACAGAGGTGCTCCACGAGAACCAACGGGCTCGGCAGCACCGGGGCACGCGTAGGGACCATGCTAGGCGATACCCGTCCACAAGATACGATTTTCGGAGCGAGAAGAATGGCTGGACTCGCAGGACTCGGTGCTGGGCAGTGGGCTTATTCTCTTCACAGACGGCTCCAAGACCAACTCGGGATCCGGGGCTGGCATCTACTGTCGAAGGAAAGGGATCAGGGAATTGGTCCCACTCGGCAGTTATGCCACCGTTTTTCAATCGGAGGTTATTGCAATTTATTGGGTGCGCAGACGCTCCTCTCCGAGGGAGAGAGAGAGGGAAGCGCATCAGTATCTGCTCGGACAGTCAGGCGGCCCTTAAACGATTTCATCCAAGCTGGTTAGGGACTGTAGGCAGGCTCTGGAGGACCTGGCAGTTGGCAACGAGGTGACTCTGGTATGGGTGCCGGGGCACTCGGGAGTCCAAGGCAATGAAAATGCCGACAGACTCGCAGGAGAGGATGCAGAGATGAGAATGATAGGTCCGGAGCCGTCGGTGGAGGTCTCCTGCTGTCTTGGCAGAGGAGGAATCACCTGCTGGCTGCGGGACCAATACCTGCTCTCATGGAAAAGTGTGGCCAGGTGTAGGCTGTCTAGGGTCCTGCTGGCGGATGCGCCCACGGAGGATCTCGCTGCCTGTATCAGGGG
Source organism: Tetramorium bicarinatum (assembly GCA_928718305.1). NCBI lineage: Eukaryota > Metazoa > Arthropoda > Insecta > Hymenoptera > Formicidae > Tetramorium > Tetramorium bicarinatum. The sequence goes on from OV788323.1 coordinate 2,212,250, forward strand.
TCTAAGTAGGCGGAAGACCAGGCTAGCAACACAAATTCTCACTGGTCATGGCACTCTCAACTACCAGCTGCACAAAATGGATCTTAGCGACAGACCCAATTGCAGACATTGTGAGGCACCGAACGAGACAAGCCTCGATATCCTTAGAGGCTGTCCGGCTTATGCTAGGACAAGACATAGGCTGCTGGGCTCTGTACTTCTCGAGCCGCAGGAGATAAGGGACTTCTCGATCGAAAGTCTTCTCTTCTGGAGAAGTATTGGCCTCGACTGAGGAAGACTTTGCTAGAGAGACATAATGGACAGGGTCTGCATGTCGTAGGGGGGACTCCCTAGTAAGAGTCCTCCCCCCGGCCTACTGTTTCCTATCGTATCGTATCGTATTTTTTCGTAAGAGTACAGAAATGTTTAAGAGAGAAATGTTACATTTAAGTTTTGGCCATGAAAGGAAGTACAGTATAAGTGTGATTCTTGATAATATCAAAATATTTGTATGTAATTTGTGAACATGAAAATTGTAGTATAATATTTTTTTCGCGCTGATAACGTAGGTCCACAAAAAAAAGTACCGTGGGCTGGGGTGGAGACCTAGCTATTCTTGTGTATTTTGGGTCGCTAAATGCGAATCTAACGTCAAAATAGGACCATCCAGGGCAAATTTTCAATCTAGAACGAATAAATGGGTCAAAAACCTCAAAATTCCAACTTTTATTGATATGTTTCAAGACCGCTAGCAAAACTTAAATATAGGTTTCTTGAATCGAGAAATATTTATCTGACGTCAAGAAATACTGTACAAATACCCTGGAATATTAATATGTCATTACAAAACTCATAAACCTTGATATCTCAATTGACGGATAAGATGGCAACAAACGCCGTATCTACGTCCCTTACACCTCTTGCATAACTTCTAGCGATGAACTCTAAGTGCCTCACATTACAAACAGAGGTTAAACGCAATAAATTAGAGTACTCAATAAACCCAATAACTCCGAGAAGTTACACCACAGACAAGCTAAAATTGAATCCAATAATTCCCGAGGAGTTACACCATAAACAGACAAACTTTTAGGCCAAGCAGCTATCAGACACAATAACTGCTTATACATTATATCTCTACCGTTGCACTTGTAAAAAATACACTGGCGCAAAAAAAACGGGACAAAAATTTTGACCGAATTTTTAAGCAATTTTCAAAGTGACATAACTTTACAGAACGTTTATTCGTTCTGTTAAAAATCTGTGAAAAATCATCCAAATTGCATGAATTTTTTTAAAATTAAAGATTAAAATCTCAGCTTTAAATTGATATATATGTATTTTTTATTAAAGACATTGATGCAATAGAATTCCCTTTTAAAGGGAATTAAAGGGCATGTTTGAGATTTTAAAATTAGCCAAGTTTGGAAGTGTGCACGGACTTGGATAATTTTTTTTCGAGTATATGTATAAGTGATCAAATGAAAGCCTAATTCTTTTCCTCTAATTTGAGTGATTGCTGATCGTTGTGCGATTTTTTTGACTGAGTTATCAAGGTTTGAAGAAGAAATAGTCATTTTGACTTTGATCACTTATTACTCGTAAACAAATCAACATACAGTACTCCGCGAAAAAGCATTAAAAAGCTGAAAGTCAGCACTTTCAAACGCTGTTATTGTTTTCTTCTTAGCCTTATTTTTTTTAACCAAAAATTAAGTTCAATTGTCATGTAAAAAGATCACATATTTTACGTTTCTTCTTTAATTCCATATATTGTCTCATGAAAAAAAATCCAACCAAATCACTAAAGCAAAGTTTTGTAGTTTCAGTATACCATAATAAAAAACAATAACGTTTATCAGCTAAAACTTTTTTATTCCATATGTCCATCATTCTTGAAATTATCTAAATTGCTAAAAACTAAAAACTATCGATATTGCGTTAAATTTAAAATTTCATGCTTGAAAAATGCATGTTTAATTTCTTGAGCCGTTCTTTATTCATTTACTATGGTAAAGCAGATCGATTCTCTTAATTTTCAACAATTTAGATTAGATCTGCGATCAAAGTCAAAATGACCACTTCTTCTTCAAACCTTGATAACTCGATAAAAAAAATCGCACAGCGATCAGCTACCACTCAAATTAAAGGAGAAGAATTAGGCTTTCATTTGATGTATATCACATGCTGGAAAAAAAAACTATCCAAATCCGTGCACACTTCCAAACTTGGCTAATTTTAAAATCTCAAACATGCCCTTTAATCTAAGGGGTTTCTGTCGCATCAATGTCTCTAATAAAAAAAATATATATACCATTTTAAACTGAGATTTTAACCTTTAATTTTAAAAAATTTCATGCAATTTGGATGATTTTTCGTAAAGTTATGTTATTTTGAAAATTGCCTAAAAATTCGATCAAAATTTTTGTCCCATTTTTTTTTTGCACCAGTGTATTTGAAAAAGATTCAGTTTATGTTCGTGCGCGCTTTCGCACCCTTTCGTCTTCAATTGATCTGTGTAATGGATTCCTCTTGCGCTTGTTTTTTTCCGCCGACATTTCTCTCTTCAATGTCCAATAAAAGTCAGCCATCATATTGATGATCTTTTTTGGTATTGCCTTTTCATTTCTTTTGTCTTAATGGAATCATTCACCTTGTTCTTCACTAAAGTTCCCAAGATTTTCGGGAAAGTAGTCAATGTGTGAATGGAGGAAATGTATTTTCAGATTTATGAAACAACTTAATTTGCGGAAATTTTCTATCGTATTAACCAAGATGTTTTTGTAGTTTTCGCTTTTCTTATTACCTAAAAATTTTTCTACAACTTCTTTGTTCGAGATTTTATTAAGCTATACACAGATGTTATTTTCTACGATGGACGGTAGTTCTGAAAATACTCAACTAATTGCCGGTTTTTTTGTATGCAGTAAAATTTTCTGTATGCAGTAAAAACTTAAATCTGCTGCATCTAGGTGAAGACAAAACCTGTTTGGATGTTTCAAAATGGAAATTAAAGGGCAAAACTTGTACTTTACGGTATTTTGTTTAGTTTTTGTCGATAAAATTCTCTGCAACTAGGAATGAACTCCAATAATACTCTAAAACAGCCATTTTTGCACTTTTAAGTTAGAATATCTCAAAATCCTGACATGATGGCGCCATTCTGAGGCCAGATTTGAATTCAGCGCACCAAATTTCTTCGGAAATAAATATAAAGTTTCATGTGATAGTAAATACCCTTTAATTTGTAGATTTGTAATTGTAATTAACGATAGTCACTAACGTTCGAGCAGACGTTTGATATGAGTGTACCGTGTCGAGAAAGTACATTGGTCTCTGAATCACCACGAGCAATCGGCGGCCACGCGTGTAACGTGCGTGCCGTGTGGCTGTATCTGCAAACTATTAAAATTATTGTCTTTTCACTGACAAGGGAAGGTCACGATGTCCGGGTCACCGATTTGGATAAAATTTTGTGAGCGTGTAGTACTCGGTACCAAACTTAACTGTGTGAAGCAGTAGGGCTAGATGGCCAGGCGTTTTCGAGAAAAATATTTTTAAAGTTTCGCGAGGTCATTATAAGGAGTTTGAATACCATTGAAATCACGAACCGAGCGTAGCTTGGTGAGTAAGGCGCTAGCGTGCGAAGCGCTGGGTCTGTGGTTCGATTTCTGACTTTTACATTTTTTTGTATTTTAATTATTTTTTTATTATTATTAAACACTGAAAAATGAGAAAAATTAAATAAAAATTAAATTTAAAACACAAATTATATTAAAAACTGTATTTTTTCAAAATGTTAAAGTTTATTAGAAATACTGATATAATTTATTAAAAATATATTGAAATAAATTACATTAATTTTTACAAATTTATCTTACAATTAGAACATACATTTAGGTGATATTTATCGTAAAAGTCTACAAAACATGTGTCTAGCGCATCGGATAAAGATTGATTTTAAACCCTTGTGTCCACGATGCTAGAATTCGATCCGAGACTTCGGTCCGAGAAACGTGTATAGCCAATAAAATTGCTACTTTTCCGTAAAAGTTGCAAATTCGGTTAGCTACAAATTTCTTAGACCGAATTCTACCATCGTGGACACAAGAGTTTAAAATCAATCTTTATCCGATGCGCTAGACACATGTTTTGTAGGCTTTTATGACAAATATCATCTAAATGTATGTTCTAATTGTAAGATAAATTTGTAAAAATTAATGTAATTTATTTCAATATATTTTTAATAAATTACACTGGCGATCAAAATTATCGCATAGATAATTCCATGCCAAAATTTCGCATGATTTCAAATAAGCGACGGTAACTCCGTCAAAAGTGGTCATATCCTAAAATTTTTTTGTTTTGAAGCTTAAAGTCTCTACTTTAAAAACCAATAAAGACATTTTGATTTCATCTTTCTCCCTTCGAGCCATCTCTTCGTAAGTAAGGACGTGTTTTATTTCCCAAAATTTGCATAGTTTGACGTACTCCACGTGCTCGAATAAATTTTTTCCGCAAATGTTATTACAATTATCGAAAAATTTGGACTTTCCGCGTAAATTAAAAAAAAATAAATGTCGTACGACTTTTTTTCACGGATTTATGGCGTTTTAAAGTTACAGTAACATTTTTGTGCAATTATCGGCAGCATTACCATTACCTGATGTGCGCAACAAAAGGTTACTGATCGGATTTGGCATGTCGTGTGCGTGTGCGTGGAAAACTTTACATTTAAAAATGCTTATTCCCGACTCGTCTTTGAATGACTGCGTTTCAGAAAGTGTGTCCTACAAAGTTTTGTAGCCCTCTTGTAATTTTTAACATATGATTGATATGATTGTGATTGAACATGTGTGGGACATAATGAGTAGGAGATTACAAAATTTACAGAGATTGCCAACTAATTTTCAACAATTAGAGGCAGCGCTCTAACAAATCTGGCATAAAATTCTTCAGGACATTATTAGAACCTGCATTAATATGCGTGATCGTCTACAAGAGATCATTCAAAGACGAGACGGGAATACGCATTTTCAAATGCAAAGGTTTTTACACACACGATGCGCCAAATTCGACCAATCTCTTCGTGGTGTGCATCGGATAATGATCATGCTGATGGTAATTGCACAAAAATATATGGATAACTTCAAAACGACATAACTCCGTGAAAAAAAATCGTACGACATTCAATTTTTTTTAAATTTACGCGGAAAAGTCCAAATTTTTAGATAGTTGTAATAACATTTGCAAAAAAAATATATTCAACCACGTGGAGTGCGTCAAACTATGCAAATTTTGGGAAATAAAACACGTCCTTACTTATGAAGAGATGGCCTCGAAGGGACAAAGATAAAGTCAAAATGTTTTAACTGCATTTTAAAGTAGATTTTAAGCTTTAAAACAAAAAATTTTTTAGGATACGACCACTTTTGACGGAGTTACGCTTATTTGAAATCATGCGAAATTTTGGCATGAAATTACCTATGCGATAATTTTGATCGCCAGTGTATATTAGTATTTGTAATAAACTTTAACATTTCGAAAAATTACAGTTTTAATACAGTTTTAATATAACTTGTGTTTTAAATTTAATTTTTATTTAATTTTTCTCATTTTTCAGCATTTAATAATAATAGAAAAATAACTGAAATACAAAAAAAATGGTAAAAAAAATGTAAAAGTCAGGAAACGAACCACAGACCCAGCGCTTCGCACGCTAGTGCCTTACTCACCAAGCTACGCTCGGTTCGTGATTTCAATGGTATTCGAACTCCTTATAACGACCTCGCGAAACTTTAAAAATTTTTTTCTCGAAAACGCCTGGCCATTTGGCCCTACTGCTTTACACAGTTAAGTTTGGTACTACACGCTCACAAAATTTTATCCAAATCGGTGACCCGGACGTCGTGACCTTCCCTTGTGAGTACAAATTCAAGAGACGATTCGATGAAATGCACTGAGCTGACTTTAATTATTGACAAGAGCAATAACCGTAAAGCACAACCGTACTCGCAAGCACAACGAATGGCTGTGGAGCTCCCTATATGCGACCTACTGCTACAAAGTCCCGAATGAGAAGACCGAAAAGCGAAAGCCGGCCGGCCCACGAGCGCCGCAAACGGGGCCGCCTACCAGCATTCATGTGCCGAGAAGTGCTGTCATCTCGCGGGTTCACGCAGCACTCGCGTACAATCGTGTATGACGGAAGGCGCGCGTTTTGACCACAGGCGCACCCACGATCTTTCACGTACATTCTTTGAAGCTAAGCCATGCTGCCTTCTCGATGTCAGTCATCTTAGTAACAAAAGTTTCATCTTTCAACAATGTACAAATTTGTGGTCCGTCAAAAATTTCCTCTTTCAACTTAGTTTCAGATACTTGGCTGAACGTTTGTCAAAGCATCATATGTTCAAAGCATCGTCCTTCTTTGTCAAAAGCTTTGACGAATTGTTTCATCAAGTCTAATTTAATATGAAGCGAGAGAGAAGAATTTTTGAGGGTTCAATTAAGGTTGGTTTGGGATCCTAAATGGAAAAGACGGTACTAAAGAAGATGGTACATCAGTATGGCTGATGACTGACTTAAGTTGGACATTGAAGAGAGAAATGCCGAATTTTTTTCAAATATTTTTTACAGGTGCAACGGTAGAGATATAATGTATAGGCAGTTATTGTGTCTAATGGCTGCTTGACCTAAAAGTTTGTCTGTTTGTGGTGTTATTGGGAGTTATTCAACCTTAGCTTATCTGTAGTGTAACTTCTCGGTGTTATTGAGTTTATTTACTCTAATTTATTGGATTTAACTTTTGTAATGTGAGGCATTCAGAGTTCATTGCTAGAGGTTATGCAAGAGGTGTAAGGGACGTAGATACAATTTGTTGCCATCTTGTCTGTCAATTGAGATATCAAGGTTCATGAGTTTTGTATGGCATATTAATATTTTAAGGTATTTGTACAGTATTTCTTGACATCAGATAAATATTTCTCTACTTAAGAAACCTATATTTAGGTTTTGCTAGCGGTCTTGGAATATATCAATAAAAGTTGGAATTTTGAGGTTTTTGACTCATTTATTCGCTCTAAATTGAAAATTTGCCCTAGATGGTCCTATTTTGACGTCAAATTCGCATTCAGCGACCCAAAATACATAAGAATAACTAGATCTCCACCCCAGCCCACAGTACTTTTTTTTGTGAGTCTATGTAATATTTTGAGTATTACTTTGATTCAAAATAAAATAAAATACTTATATTTTAAAAGGTTATACCTAATCAGCAGGCCGAGATCTTTGAAATTTTTTTTAAACTGTTAGGTATTTTTATTTGATTGATTCTCTATCATAATATACATCTATCAGAGAAGTCTTCATAATTTTTTCAATTCAAAATATCAAGGAATATAGGCAAATCCGAAAAAACAGCTATTGTGCTTATATTTCTCGATATTTTGTATTGAAAAAAATTATAAGAACTTCTTTGATAGATGTATGTTATGATAGAAAATCGATGAAATAAACATACCTAACAGTTTTTTTTAATTCTCAAAGAAATACGTTTTTTTCGGCCTGCTGACTAGGTATAACCCCTTAAAGCACTGTTGAGTACTAATATTTCTAGTATTGTATACACTGCGCAGAGTACTGACCATTCTGTAATAATCATAAGTATTGACATACTACTATTCCCAATACTACGAATATTAATCATTTTGTACTGACTTGTAAATACAGATTGCTAGTATTATTTTTTCGTAAGGGAAGTCATAGACTCGGAATTATCTACATGCCACAGTGACAAATAATGATCAAAAAGACATCGAATTCGACGTCAAATTGATGCTTTTTTGATGCAAAAGGCATTGAATCGATATCGATTCGACATCAATTTGACCAACCATTTCTCACTGGGACCTAGTTAAACGAAAAAATATATAGTTCCATTTAAAAAATTAAAAATCAATTTGAAATCTCAGAAGCATCTCCATCCATATGAGACTTGTATCCATAATAATAAAACGTTTCTTTCGAAATAGAATAAGTTCTATTTGAAACATTTTTTTTTGAACAATGAATAAATTTGTGAGATAATTACATAGAAAGATCATGAGACACTTTGTATATATATTGATTTGTATTTTGTATCTTGTTACCTGGTATTGCGCTTTGCTGCGCAAATCAAATAGCAGTTGCCATGAAGAATAAACAACAAGCCTGTGGCAGATTCAAGACGAACTCGAAATGATTAAAATGATATATTTGAGATTTGCCTCGGTCTCGAAAATTTATTTATTGAGTTTTTGTATCGAGTTAAGAGAATAAAGTTTGGTTTTTACGTTTTACTAAACAAAGTATATTCTTCTTTATTTTGTACGAAAGTGTCGAGAAGAACGTAACAATATATTTTTGCAAATATAAGGATAATATTGAAAATGGAATAAACAAGTAAATATATAGTTAGAAAGCAATGATCGTTCGAAATTTGCATAATTAAATATGCATTGTTCACTCTGATTTGCAGAAAGACTACATGTTTAACATTTTTTACGCACTTACAATAAGACATATCCGGAAATAATTTTGTATCTCATGTAAGAAACAATCTGTTTTTATTTAAAACAAAAATAAAAATTGATATTGTAGCCATTTTTATGTACATGTATCCTTTTAGTTTAGACAATCCATTTTATATTTTATTATAACAAAGCTAATTACTCACTAACATAAACCCATGTCGGACCATCATCATTTCATAAGTCTGTACAATCTTTAATAGGAACATTTTCACCGTTTGTAGATTTCGTTTTCGTGCTACGTCGTTTACAGCTGCTAAAAGTGTTTCATAGCTTGGCGATGGTAGAATTAATCCCGGGAAAAGATCGGATATTATACCCTGAAAAGAAAATTTAGATTTGAAAATAATTGCTTGATTTTATACAGCAATCTCTGCTGAATAAAAATCATAAAATTATATTAATCAGTAAAGACTCCTGATCTTATTATTTTTATTTTTTGTATCTTAACTCTTTAAGTCCTACATTTTTCTATCAGATTTTTTTAAATGTCTATCTTAAGAAGTTTTTCGGGTCGGCTGATTATGAATCTGAAATCAAATTTTCAAAATTCAAAATGGCCGATCCAATATGGTGGATTGAGAATTCAAAAAATTTCTAATTTTTGTGTAAATTGCTCCCGAAGGATTTTTCGGGTCGCTAATTACGAATCTGAAATCAGACTTTTAAAATTCAAAATAACCGATCTAATATAGCGGAGAGAAAAAATTTTTTAATTTTTGTGAAAATTATTACCTAGGAGTTTTTCGGATTGCTGATTACGCTGATTTCAAGACTTTTCATTCATGAATATGTAAAAGCTTCAAAAAGACAAAAGTCACAAAAATTGATAATATTGTAAAATATTAAAAATAAGAAAGACAAAAGCAAAAAAATAAAAAATATAAAATTAGGAGAAATTAAAAAACAAAGACAAATAAATAAAAAAATTATGAAATGGGACTATAAACTCGCTACGTCGTTAGTTCCAAGTAATGCTAAGAGCGAGTTATATGTATTACTATTTCCAGAAAACTGATAATCTATATAATATTTTACTTACTATTTTACATATAACATATTTCTGTTCAAATTTGGAATCAGCAATATCAAAAACCCTTTAATAGTAAGTTCGTTGTAAATTTTTTTGTTTTTTTTTAATTATTTTGATCTGCCATCTTGAATACGTCATTTTGAATTTTGTAATTATGATTCCATATTCGTAATCACCTTGAAAACCCAAATGGCTAAATCTTTATTTTATTATTTGTAATAACTAATGAACAATTACATTTTTTTCAAGAGAAGTAACATTTTTCGTAATTTGTGGTATTGTTTCTGTTCAGTTCTTCAATGTTCTTTATGTGTTTTTCGTCGATGCCGCGTTTTCGTAGATTGTGAAAGACGTCATTCAGCCTCACTCTATCAAAAGCTTGCTTAAGGTCGACGGAAGGAAGCATAGGAATAGGGGCTTGCTAAACTCTATTGCTTTTTTGATTCATTGTCTTAAGATAAATATAGCATCTAAGGTCGATCGGTTATGCCAGAAGCCCTGTTGTTTTTCACATATAATATTACTTTTATTTGTCATTTTTTCTGCTAAGATCTTCGTTACGGAGCTAAGTAGCGTTATCCCTCTATAGTTGCTTGGGTCTTTCTTTGATCCTCTTTTAAATATTGGTACCATTATGGATGTTTTCAACTCTCGCGGTATCAATCCATCCTTCATGATTTTATTGAATAGGTTTGTAATCTCTTGCTAAATTTTTTAATGAATAGGTTTGTAATCTCTTGCTAAATATTTGGTCCTCCGTATTTTAGCATTTCATTTGTTATGCTATCCAGACTGGATGCTTTCTGTTCTTTGAGTTCATTATTGCCTTCTTGACCTCGCTCAGTGTTATGTCTTCCCTATTGTCTTTTCGTCTTCCCCTATTGTTGTATTTAGGTTGTTTCTAGGTCGTCCTTCATCTTTAGTGTGTTTGATATAGTTTTTTAAAGTGAGTAATCCATGTTTCTGGGCTGATCGTATTTATTTATATCTCCTCGTTGATTGGTTTCTTTCTGTTTCGAAGCATCTTCCAGATCTTCTTTTGGCCTCCATATAGATCGTGCTCCATGTCGCTTGATTTTCCCCCATCCTTTTTTCGTACTTTTCTCCCATTCTTTTTTCATACTTTTTATCTTGTTGTTGACTCTTATGACGCGTATTATATTTTGATTTAGGTATTCTATCTCGTCTATTATGTTTTCAAATTTCTTGTGGGTTTCCTTTTCCTTTCTTTTTTGTTTCAGAAAGTGCACATATGTCTATATTGTACACGTTCATTTCTATGATGGTCTTCTTGGTCTTTGTTACACCGAGAGGTTGTTCCAACATTCTAGACGAAGTCCGTTTGATTTCCATATTCGTTTTTTCCTTGTTCTTGCCTTTCTTAATAGCATTAATTTATATATTTTTCTTACAAACCTCATTATTCTCTTTCTTTTCTTTCTCTGTATGTTATGTCTTTTCATATGTTCATCTCTTTGCTTATCTCGAATTCTTCTACCTTGAATTCTTCTTTGAATTCTTCTACCTTCGATACATTACGTCTCTTCTTTTCTCTATCTCTATCCAGGGACATGTGTCTTGAATTGTTATTATCGTTCCTATTTCTTCTGGGAACCTCTTCTTGACTAATACCTCTTCTATGTTCATACTTTGTTTTCTCCTTCCTCCTAAGTTCGGGCCAGTCCAGTGGTTTCTGCCCATGCATTGGAAAGTTCTTCTTTCTTTTCTCTAAATATCTGCTTTGCCTCATATATATATTTTTTTTTCTGCTACCACTTTCATTGTTTCCTTGTTGTTCATGCAGTATTCGCATTTTTTATCGTTTACTTTGTGGTTGCCCTCACATAGCGTTTTCGACTGGCCAAAGGTTAATCGCACCGGGATCGATTGAACCCAATTTACTAGGAACGTATGTTTGACCAAAAATGTATTATGAACTTGAATTAATTTCTTATAAAGGATAACAAGGATAATATCGTACATGATTATCTCTTGCTCTTAGTTTTTGTTTCCGTCGATAGTTCTGACGACAATATAATGAAATAAAAGCAAAAGTTATCGTTTAGTGACCCAAGATAGAACTTATTATTAGACGTCATTAACCGCTCCCGGAGTGATTAACTAAGGACCAATCAAAAACGCTAACAGTTACACTTGAGATTCCTGTCACAAAAACCATGAAAGTTTTCTCCACATGCTACGCATTTCTTCTTCTTGTCTTTACACTTCGCCTTAATCCAAATTTATAACAGTTATAGCACTATTGGTACATAAGGCCTTATCCTTAATCTAACCAATCCACCAAATATAGTGATCTGTTGCGGGATTATTTTGCTCTTGAACTTAATCAAGGTGTTTCTCCTTGCCGCCACTTTCTATCCAATCTTTATCATGAGGACCATATTTCTTGTAATACATTCTTTCTAGGCTCGAGTAGGAGGGTTAGGCCCAGTTTCGACCCAGTTTCGACCCAGTTTCGACCCAGGGGCTCCGAGGGGGGATCGGGGCGGGGGATACCCCGCGGGGCGAGAGGGGTATGACGTCACGGGGGGTATGACGTCACATAGAGGGGATGACCTTGAAATATGATACCGCGGGGACGGAATGACCTTGAAATATGATACCGCGAGGAAGGTCCTACGAAAAATGGAATCGCGAGGGAGGGGGTCCTACGATCGCGAGTACTATGGCGTGGGGAGTGGCAATTCGCTCGCATTAACATTCTCTATCGCCCTCACTACTATTCGCATTAGCGTTCTCTCTCTCTCCCATCACTCGCTCACGGTAGCGTTTGCACGCTCCTGTTCGCGTTTTCTCTCGCTCCCACTATTGTTCTCTCTCTCTCGCTCCCGTTCGCGCCTCTATCTTCGCTCGCGTTCTCTCTCTCTCTCTCTCTCTCTCTCTCTCTCTCTCTCTCTCTCTCTCTCTCTCTCTCCCTCCCACCCTCGCGTTCTCTCGCGCGCCTTCAGCTTCGCTCGCGTTATCTCTCTGTTCCACCCATATGTCTGTGGCCCCACCCGTTCGTGATCTCGTAATCCAGCGCCTCGTGTATTTTATCAATACTGTTCGCGAAAGATTGTGTGCGCCAGCGGTGAAAAAGCGTGCTTTCCGTCGGGTGCGATTGTACTCGAATCTTAAGTGAACCCGCGGGGTGGCAGCACCTCGCGGCGCATGAATATTCATACGCGGCCCCGCTTGCGGGGCTTTTGGGCCAGCTTCCTTCTTCTTGCTCGAGTATTTGTAGCGTGCGGTTCGGTTTTCGGGAGCTCTCAGCTTGCGTTTATTTTATCTCTTTGTTATAGCGATTGTGTTTGAGTTTTGGAAGTAGTGCGCGTTGCATTACATTGCTCGACTCAGTGAACGTTGTCTCATCGGGTCCCGTGGATAATTTTCAACAAAGACTTCTAACGTTTACGGATACAGCTTCACGGCACGTGTGGCTCGCCGCGCGTTCGCCAAGTGTTCACTTCGATTCCGGGACCGCGTTATATCATTATATTATTCAAGATACAGCCTCATGTGACTTGCTCGATCGCAGTTAATATCGGGCATTGCGATTACTGCTCAATTTTACTTTCTGTTATTTCGTTCTCAGCTAATCTCTGTTATTGCTTTGCGCTATCTTTGACTGGCTTTGCACGTGGCCGTGCTTGCTTTTTGTACAACAACCCTTTGGTACATTGCGCATTCCGACCAATTGGCTGCCTTCTTATTCACGATTAAACATCATCGGCAATTAAATCGAGTGTGTGATCAAACTATTTTCCATCCTTTAAATCACTACAGTAAAATCTCGAACAAATACTTATCGATTTTTATTAAAATAAGTATTTTATTTTATGAGTCGCATCTTCGGAGAGGAATGGGATTAAGAATGAAAAAAACAGAATAAAGAATATTTTTAAATTAATATATTTTTCATTATGTTAACGCATCATTGATAAAAAATTAACAGCAAGCGTATCAAAACAACGTTTTGAAAAATTATATTAAATCTATTGCTGCGACAAGCATATATGTGAGAATCTTATAGAACTTACAATTAAAATGAGTTTTTCAGTAGGAGAAATAAAAAAATCGACGATATATCTACAGATAATATACGTTTATTTTTTATGGTAGTGCCACCAATTGAACAGTTTGAATACATTTTGCAAAGCACAATTCGATACATGTTTTTGACAACGTAAAATATGTGTAGCGTTCAACTTCTGCAGAGATTCCATGCACGTTTTCGTAATGCACGTCGATGCTCTCGACGTAGACATCTTCTCGCGCATTGTCTAGGAGCAAATTCTGCAACCATTCTCGTTTTTCGTGTCTCTTTACGTACACGATAGGCAATATTTCATTTTCCGTCGCACTCGTCACCGCCTTTGAAATCAAGTCTCTAGCCACCGCTGTACCGAATCGTTCCATCATCCCATTGCAATCCGTGATGTTTCGTCGTCCACCAGGATGCCCGTTGTTTGTTCGGATTGCTGAAAAAATACCATGGTTCGGGACTTTCGAAAATATAATGAGAGAGAATATATCCCTCTCTGAGAGCGGCAAACTCCTTCACGACGAAGGAATTTCTGCCAACGATGAAACCTTGTAGATCCACGAACGTTGGAGCGGACATGACTTTCGGCATGTTGAGAAGTGAACTGTGGGAGGATCGCGACACATGAATCTTATATTGGAATATTGCTGACATTGCAATTTACATGACCTTGCGCACTACATTGGACAATGAGCAGTATTCGATGACGCGATCGTGCAGGATGAGACAGTAGGCAGTAGTATTTGCCGGTACATTCTCTTTGCAATCAAATTCTATGCGCACATCCACAGTGGCACTCTTGACTCGTTCTGTCGCGCGCAATCGATGACTACAAAAGGTCCATTTGCCAAAAATGTGCTTACGTTGCGAAACGTTTCATAGCAGTCGTATCCATAATAAGCTTTACGAAAACGTGTATACATGTCAAAAAATATAGCGTATCTATTTTTGGTAAAGTCTAAATTCAGGTCATCATATGGATAAAATTCAGAGTTTAGATAAAGTTTCACGTTGGTCAGATTGCAATCGTCGAATATGCTCGCATCTTGAGACATGATATTTTTTCGGCCAGTTTGCAGAGATAACGTATCGCGGTTTCTCTAACTGACAAGGGAACGGTCGCAGGTGTCCCTCACCGATTTCAACGAGCTTTGGATATGTTGTAAAGCATCAAAAAATATTAGAAAAAATATTTTTTTTAGCGGCGTATAGGGGTTGAAACACCCCCTCGAAGATAATTGTTTTTTTCGTTTTTTACGAATATCTTGGAAAATATGAGGAATATGAAAAAATGTTTTATACAAAAAGTTTTACAGTATTTGTTATTAATAAAAGTTAATAACAAATACTTGTTCAAATGACAGTACACAACATACTTTTTAGATTACTACTAATTTACGAGATGGAAAGACGGACGTTTATAACGACAGACGTCTGTTACGGACGCTTATATCTGATTATAACTTTGCACACGACACGAGTGAATTCTATTCTTAGATGCCTGGATGAAGTTATACAACGCAAAATATTATGCGTGCGAAGTCCGAACCGTTTTCCTTGACCTATTGATTTCCTTGATGCGCTTTGATCTGGTTGTGCATATTGCATATTGCGAATGGAAATCAATCACATTATATCATTAGACTTAATCCATTTTTATGTTATATAAGAAGATATTGTACAAGAGGCAGTTGTTAAATGTGGCGCAACTAAAAATAAATAATGCAATACTATTTACAGCGCGGCGCCTATAGCACGAGAATATCATCTCGTTTTTTGAAAAATTGAATCGCGGAACCCATACATTAATATATACGGATGGATTTGGCTCTCAATAATCTATAATTTTTGTTCTTACAAAATTTTTTAATTTTGCAAAATAAGAAGTAGGGCTGGGGGTAAATAAAAAATTTAACATTTTTGAAAAATGTAAGTACACAGTTGTAAAGAGTATAAAATACTGTAAAACTTTTGTATAAAACATTTTTTCATATTCCTCATATTTTCCAAGATATTCGTAAAAAACGAAAAAAACAATTATCTTCGAGGGGTTGTTTCAACCCCTAAACGTCGAGATACGCCGCTAAAAAAAATATTTTTTCTAATATTTTTTGATGCTCTACAACATATCCAAAGCTCGTTGAAATCGGTGAGGGACACCTGCGACCGTTCCCTTGTGAGTCGCAGTTTTGATAGCCCACGAATGCTTGGTCATGCTCTGCAATAGGGGATACTCGTACAATTCCCATGATCGGAAACTCATACTCAGATATCGTCCGCTTTCCAAAGCTCGCAGCAGGGACAGTTTATTAACCTCATTCAACATAACGTGAGGCATTCGCCACTGTACTTTGAATAGCTCAATTTCTGGTTCCGTCTTCGAATCTCCATTGATACAATTGTTGTCGTTGCGCGCTCGTATCAAAATCAGTTCATGACGAGCGTTAACAACCACGCGTTTGTAATCCTCGCAAAAGCCCAAAAGCATGTTGAGCGGTATGCAAAAATTAAAGTATCCTTCCGGTATGGTAGATGTAGTGTCCCATCCTGCATTCCACAAGATCAGCGCTTTGTCATACGATAGCGATACATAGTTCTTGATAGTACTGGTTATTCCAGCGTTTCTGATGCGGTCAATCTCCACGTCGTTGAGTTCGTATAGAATTTCGTCAAACATAAATGCCACGCAATTATTTGCAAGAAAATTCTCCGCATCATCGTTCTTCTTCTTCAATTTTCCTTCGATGTAGAGTAAGCTTTCACACGGCAACGTATACAAATCCTGCTGTTGTATGGGTATTCTTATCTCATCGCTATGTCCAAACGTCGTATTGGCATACGGATTGTATGTATGAGTTTCAATTTTGACAATGCTATCGTCAAAAATTGACGTCCAATATTCAAGATATCAGCCATTTTGTACAATGAAACCCAATGATCTCAAAAATTCAATGTTCGACGCAGTGAGTTTCTTTTTATTGGGCGATGGGATTTGTTTTCCTTTGATAAAACTTTCATTTCGTTCAACACTAGCATCTCCCGTTATCGCTGTCTTCTCCGCACATGCAATCTGACGGTGATCTCTTCTCCGCGAAAATCGAGCAGTTGGCTGTCCTGATCTATGATACGAATCGTTAGATCCGTAATGTTCCATAGAATAATCGGAAGATAAATGATCTATATTTCTGATATCTTATATCTTGGTAGAACGCTCGGTGAAAACTCGTGTATTGTATGCACGCACTTGTCATTGCTGTATGCACCCGCGATCACATTGCATTCTATACGAATAATATTTACGTTAATGATATTTATCGATACATCCGATTCATGCCACTGTCGCGGCTGTAGCACACGTTTCGTCAAAAATCCCAACAGCGATCCAATATTGTTAGGTTTTGTAAAATTTATCCTGTGAGCACACTTGATTTCACTTTTCATCGTATTGTTGTTAGCTCGAATCGTCAGCGGGTACTCGTCATCATCTTCCCCGATGTCTTTTTTTCTCATATCTTTGGAATGAGAATGTAAAAGCGTGCGTTTCAGATACGTGTCAATGTCGCGCAGTTCGTATGATCTTTCGGGAATGACAATCTCCTTGTCGTCAAAGTAGAATTTATTGTTCGATGAATTTACATTCGGGACAATGTAATAGGTTTCAAAATCCGTCAGACCGAGTTCGTAATCCCCATCGCCCAAATCCACAGCTGGAAAGTAACTTACCGAGAGAATGCTACTCTTGCCGGTGAGTGTAAACGTCAGTGACATGTTTGATACTGTGAATTTCAATGGTGCAACGTCAGCCTTTAAACTGATCATCGACCTTTTGTAGAAACTGTAAACAAAGTTCACAATTGCTCTGATCGTAACGCTGATAAGACGTCTGCTAGCCCCCCCACTTGATCAAAATGTTACGACTAAATTATATAATAATGCGCTATTTATGTGCTCTTCAAATCTGCAAGAAAAGAATTTTGCGCTCCTTTCGTTTAGAAAAAAAATTTTTTTTTAAATGGGGGCTCAGTAGGCTCAGTGAGCCCCCCCCCCCCCACGTGTTAATCGCAAGCAATTAAAAAAAACAAATATGCGCTAATTATGCGCTTTCATATAGGGGTAATTTCGATTTTTGCACCGCATCCCTTAAAGGACTTCCCTCTTGCAGCAAAGGGTGAAATTTTAATATAACATGTTAAAAATTAAAGAATTGGAGAAATTAACTGTACACAATAAATCTTCGATTTATGCGCTATTATATAGAGGTAATTTTGATTTTTGCGCTGCAACCCTTAAGGGACTTCCCTCTTGAAGCAAAAGACGAAATTCTTACATAACACGTTAAAAATTGAAGAACTGGAAAAATTTTTTATATACGGTAAACCTTTGATTTATGTGTTATTACTTGTGTGTTATTATTAAGATAAATTCGAATTTTGCGGTGCAACCCTTAAGGGACTTTCCTCTTGAGGCAAAGGGCAAAATTCTCATATACCATGTTAAAAATTAAAGAACTAGAGAAATTAATTATACTTGATTAATCTTTGATTTATATGTTAGTATTTTGAGACATAATAAACAAGATATAATGGCCTAATTCAAAATTATAAAATTCGATTAATTAAATATACATAATACCGATAATATTATTTGTTCTATATAATAATGAAATTAAAACGTGATATTATAAAACTTATTTGGGCTTGATAAGTGTAAGGCAGAAAGATAATGTAAATATTTTTACATATATTTTTATTACATATATATATACATACTATATATATATATATATACATATTTTCTTATTAAATGCTATAAATCGCGATTTGTACATCCGCTTTATAATTTGCTGGAAGCCTCTTCGGTTTGTCTTGGCAGTCATCGTACTCTAACCATAAATACTTTTGGAAACTAACTGCTGTGAAATGCCCAATTACATTTTTCCCTCGCGGTAATACGTTTTCGCGCTTTCTCGGCGAGTATATTATCGGCAATGTGTCGTTCTGCGATATCGTTGCTATGCGAATAGGCTATATCGTGTTCGCGACACGCTGCATCCAGCGGGTTAATACCTTGATCACCTCTCGCCAAACGTTTTTCCAAGTGAGTTCCCAGACCACAAAACTGGTAACCGGGAATATGTAATTCGATCAGAAGTGCGTTTATTGCACGATTTAACAAGCCTCTTCCAATCTTCGTTGGCATTCGCTGCAATTTTTTATCAACGGCGGCGGACCGTTGATATGCGTTCGATGGCACGGTAGATTATAATGCTCCAG
The DNA here is from genome assembly GCA_928718305.1 of Tetramorium bicarinatum. Lineage (NCBI taxonomy): Eukaryota > Metazoa > Arthropoda > Insecta > Hymenoptera > Formicidae > Tetramorium > Tetramorium bicarinatum. Next base: position 2,231,150 of record OV788323.1, read on the forward strand.
GCAACGACGATACTGCTGAACTTCTGCTTTGATAGGGTCGGGAAGTCTATCCCACACATAATCTATACAATTATAAAACTTTTGCAATAGAATAATCTTTGGTACATACTTCAACTGCTCGATGATTAAATCGTATATATCACGGTTACCCAACAGAAACATTTCTGAGCGTTTCGGCGGAATGCTCTGCTATAAATAGGTCCAGCTCTCTCGATACCGATTCATTTTTTCGGAGATAACATGCGGTTCGTGCGACAATCGCTGCCAATCGCGGTGACTAATTTCTCCGATATTGAAATGTTGTCTTTTGTGGAGCTCAAATCGAAGCTCGAGTCGCGCTTCGGGGAAAGCCAGCTCTCTCAGACGTATTATAGGCAATTTACAAATCGCCGGCAGAAATTCGGTGAAGAATTGTCTGCCCTGAGCGCGGATATTGAGCGTTTATCACGCCTCACTTATCCGGAGTGCGCCGTGGAGATTCGCGAAAAAATCGCGTGCGCGCAATTTATTAATGCGCTATCAGATAATTACATTAGGCGCACTTTACAATTAGAAGGCGTGAACTCCTTGAAATTTGCTCTTGAAAGAACAAAAGTTATTAAAGCCATCCAAGAAAATAACCGCGCGAATAATTTCTGTCAGCAAGAAAATAAGAATAATTTCAGGAGTAGAAATTGGAATGTCGACAAAAAAAAGAAAGAGGGCGTTAATAAGAAAGACGAAGGAAAATCTAAAACTAAAAATGGGGGAAAATCGAATAATAAAAAAGAGTGCTGGCTTTGTGGGAAAGTTGGGCATTTTCGCGCGGACTGTCCCACGACAAGGGATGAAAGCGCGGGAAACTAGATTTAGTCGAATTAAGGGGGGCGAGTTCGACTTCTACCAAAAGCGCCCCGATCAAGGAAAAGGATTTTTCGTTTAATAAAATAGGCAAAGATTGTAAAGAATTTTTATATCGCGGAAAAGTCGATGGACAATTTTGTTTTTGCAAGATCGATACAAGCTCGGAAGTTTCGCTCATAAATAAGAGACTAGTTTTAAATAAACAGGAGGAGGTTTCTCTGAAAGTTTTCTAAAGGTTTCTGAAGGTTTTCTAAAATATCCTACTGGGGAAAGAGTTTCGATTAAATCCAAGAAAAAGGTCCGCTAGATAGACTTGGGGAAATTTTCGGAAGAGATTTTTGCAATTCCGACTGAAATTTCAGAGGACTGTATTTTAGGAGCAGATTTTATTAGCAAAGTTGGTCTAGGGGAGATATTTGACTCTTACTTCTCTGAGAGAGAGAAGGATGGAGATGAACAGTCTTCAAGGGAGTTCTCTTGTTCGGCCGTGGAAATGCGAGGTAATGAACTCCCTCTCGAATTAGAGGAACTGTTTGAAAGTAATACGCGCAATCTTGATAAGGCGCAAAGAGAATTTTTACACAATTTTTGATTGAATTTCAGGATGTATTTTCAGGAAATATTGTTGCAGGGAACTGTGATTTGGTGGAACACGAAATTATTCTTTCGGACTCTTCTCATCCGATTAAACAAGTTCCACGACGAATTCCTCTGCATCTACGTTCCGAAGTGGAAACAGTCGTAGAGGAAATGAAAAGTCAAGGAGTAATCGAAAAATCTCACAGTCCTTGGCTGTCCCCCGTAGTTATGGTGAGGAAAAAAAATGGCTCATTGCGTTTCTGCGTGGATTTTAGGAAACTTAACGCAATTACGGTAAAAGACTCTTACCCTTTATCGAGGATTGACGATATACTCGATCGTTTGGCAGGTAATACTTGGTTCTCGACCCTCGATTTAAAAAGTGGTTATTGGCAAGTGAAAATTCGCCCACAGGACAAAGAAAAGACAGCCTTTTCTTATGGAAATGGTCTGTGGCAATTTACAGTTATGCCTTTTGGGCTCTGTAACACGCCAGCTACGTTTGAAAGGCTGGAACAGGTATTACAGGAATATTTGTCGAGCATTTGTTTAGTATACCTGGATGATGTCGTTGTATATGGGAAGACTTTTGGGGAAATAATGTCTAACCTAAGGAAAATTTTTCTTTGTCTTCGGGCAGCGGGCTTGAAAGTCAATCCCAAGAAATGTGTCCTATTAAGTACGCAGGTAAAATATTTGGGGCACATAATTTTCGAAAAGGGGATAACCACTGACCCTGAAAAGATTAGAGCCGTTTCGGATTGGCCGATTCCTCAAACCAAGAAGCAAGTACGAAGCTTTCTTGGTCTAAGCTCATATTATCGGAAATTTGTCAAGGGATTTTCTTTAATTGCGAAACCACTCTTTTCTCTTACGGAGAATCAGACCAAATTCTTTTGGGATCACCGGTGTCAGGAGGCCTTCGACAGATTGAAACAGACTCTGATCTCTTCGCCGGTGCTTTCCTTTCCTTTAAAAGAAGGAAAATTTATTCTGGACACTGATGCCTCTAATCATGGAATTGGGGCAGTTCTGTCTCAGATACAGGGCGATACTGAGAAAGTAATCGCCTATCAGTCGCGTTTTGAGTAAAACAGAGAGGAATTATTGCGTCACTCGTCGCGAACTTTTAGCTATTGTTGACGCGGTGAAATCTTTTCAACATTATCTAGCAGGGGGCAAATTCACGATCCGGACAGATCATATCTCTTTACGTTGGCTAATGTCCTTTAAAGAATTAGAAGGACAGTTGGCTCGTTGGCTAGAAAGGCTACAACGGTTTAATTTCGAGATTATTTATCAAAATGGAAAATCTCATGGCAATGCCGACGGACTTTCCAGGCGCCCTTGTGCGAGAGACCTTTGCCATTTTTGTGAGAAGGTAGAAACAAAAAATGAAGAGGCTTTGACGACAGACATCGTAAGACGCATAATTTTTGGAGAGGACGAATTCGAGAATTGGAGAAAGGAACAACTTGAGGACTCTGTGGTTTCTTCTCTTTTGCTGGGTAAGGAAACGGGACAACGGCCCTCCTGGCAGGAGATGATTGCGAATGGTCCCGCAGGAAGAATTTATTGGAATCTATGAGATGCATTGCTCTATGAGATGCTTTCTAATGAAGTCCTTTACAAGAGATGGGAATCACCCTTTTTAAAGAAGCAAGTTCTTCAAAGAATTGTACCTCAGGGAAGAGTTAATTCTATTCTGCAAGAAGCACATGACTCTCCCGCTGGTGGACATTTTGGGGTAAACAAAATTTTGGCGAAGATCCGCCAGGGATATTATTGGGCCACCTGTAAGAGGGATGTCGAGGATTGGTGTCGCTCCTGTGAGGTTTGTATAGCAAAAGCGGGTCCTTCCGGAAAAGAAAAGTCCTCTTTACAAATTTTCAACGTGGGGGCACCTTTCGACAGAATCCAAATGGACATACTCGGCCCACTTCCAAGAACGCTATCTGGGAATAAATATCTCCTGGTAATCACAGATTGTTTTTCAAAATGGGTGGAGACCGCGCCTTTAAAGAGAATTACAGCCGCTTCGGTGGCGGAGGCTCTTGTTGGTCAAGTGATTTCTAGGCATGGAGTTTTACTTGAGATACATACGGATCAAAGAAGATGTTTTGAATCCCAAATGTTCCGCGAGTTAGCAATTCTTTTGGGGATTAAAAAAACAAGGACGACAGCTCTTCATCCACAGTCACATGGCCAAGTAGAAAGGCAACAACGAACAATCTTGAATTATTTAACAAAATTCATTTCCTCACATCAAAAGGACTGGGACCGCTGGGTGCAGATGTTTCTACTGGCTTATCACTCCTCCAAACACTCTGGGAGTTACTCTTGGGGAAATTTGTTTTGCGCGAAATTTGCGCTTACCCCTAGACCTTCTACAAGGAATCCCTCCAGGGGATGAACAACGGTGGACCTCGGAGGGTTATGTTTTTCATTTAAGAAAGGAACTTGTCGCTCTTCATGAAGCTACGCGGCAGACTTTTAAGGTAAAGTCGGAAAAGGTCAAGTCTGCTCATGACCGAAAAGCCAGAAATATTAATTTTTCGGTAGACCAAAAAGTTTGGCTATATAATCCTCAACGGAAAAAGGGCAGAGCTCCCAAATTGCAAAGCCACTGGGAAGGGCCCTTCCGGATTGTTGCAAAACTCAGTCAGATAGTTTATTGTATTCAGAAATCTTCTTGACATAAAAAGAAGGTAGTGCATGCTGATAGGCTTGCGCCCTATTTTGAAAGGAGTAGGGATGTTTAATTTTGCCTCGAGAGCGAAACTTCTGAAACCTGTCGGAGCATATTTGTTAATTTATTTCAAAGATAATTCTTGCGTTTAATTTTCTTTGTTTGCAGAAAATACTCCGAAGCGCAGAGATTTCCACGCCGCTAGATTTGTTAAGAAGAGTTTCTTCTAAGAAGCTTTGTCTAAGAAGACTGTCTCGCTCATGGTTTTTGTGACCGAGGTTTTTCCATGAGACTTAGGGCAAATGCCGAGACAGGGGCTCGGGAGTCCTACTGGACGTAGGGTCCTCGGAAGTTTACCCCCTCGAGTCTGAAGATCAAGAGAGAAGGGCGCAAAACGTGAAGAGATAGAAGATCTCTGAGAGGGTACTCCAAGTGTCTGACTTCAAGGGATTCTGCGTCTTCAGCGAAGACCTCTGGGGAATTGACCACTCCCTAGTTGAACTGAGCGAGGAAGATCTCTGAAGAAAGAAGTGAAATGTTGGGGTCCGCTATGGTGTGCACGGTAACTCGGAGCAGCAACTCGAGGTAGTGCAAGAAAAACCAAGACTCCTGAAACATTGGAACTGGAGCATCCCTCCATCCTCCCCTGATTGTCGGGACGACAATCTTGAAGAAAGGGGGGAGCAGTGTTGCGCCCGATAGAGCTGCTTGACCGGATCGATATATTGATTTCTCGGAAGAAGCGACATTCGGCGTGTGTCAACGAGGGAAACAAGCCGGAGACCGTCAGATTTTGACAGGACTCGGTCCTTGTCACACGTGTACGCGCGCGTATCTGTATCTTACTGCAGATTTCCGTACGCTCAGCTGTATTTTACAGTTCTGTAATTAAAGTTCTTGTGTTCTTGTCAATCCTGTGTTGTGTCCTTTATTTTTCCGTGTGCGCAATTACGCGAGTGACGCGCGAGGCGCAACAATATATTGACATCGATAGAAGAAATTGATTACTTTAAATTTTCGAATAACAGTGACGTCATCTTGCCGAGCGAGGCACGTCCAAACTCGATCTTTGTTTTTGATGACGTGACATGTGACAAGCAGGATACTATAAGAGAATACTTTGCGATGGGCAGACACGCGGACGTCGATTGCTTCTATCTTTGTCAGACGTATGCAAAGGTATCGAAGCATCTTATACGCGACAACGCGAACTTGCTGATCCTGTTCAAACAAGATGGTACCAACCTAAAGCACATATACACCGATCACGTAAACACCGATATGTTTTATGAAGATTTTTATAAATTGTGTCACATCTGTTAGCAAAAGTATGGATTTGTAGTGATAGACAAGGATAGCGCGATTTCGAATGGTCGTTATAGGAAAGGATTTAACGGCTTTGTGATATCATAACGCTATTAGTTGTCATCGATACATCAATTAGACAATATGAATAGTAACAAGGAGATTAGAGATCGCGAGAAGTTAGCAAAACAGATTGCGAAAACAAATGATTCGATTCGCAAAAAATATCGCGCGTTGAAAATTGATAAGATAGAGAAAGATATGGCATTGGAGAGGCACTTTAAGCCCGTTGTTGAACCTTTAAAGCAAATTGTCGAAAACACAGTTGGCGAAGAATCTAATTTCATCTAGAGTGAAACATTATTTTCGGGAGAGAGGGGGTATGCGAAACCTAAGCTTAAACGAAAACAATCAAACGCTTCGTTTGAAACATTATCCTCGGGAGAGGAAGAGGATGTAAAACCAAATTCTAAACGAAAACGATCAAGCACTTCGTTTAGCAATTCTCTCATGGCTTCAACACCGATAAAAACAATATTAAGACGATCGAGCATCGTTCCAGCTACTTTGAATAAAACAGCCAAAATTTTACAACCGCGCGAATTATCGTACGAACACCCGCACGCGCTCTCCGTCGAAGAAGTTTTCGAAATCGCTAACGAACCTCTTGTGACGTCCGTTCGAGACCTATTACACACGTCCGAGGGGCGAAAAATTTTAGAAACAAACTACGGTCCATTGGGGCAAGAGTATTTAGGAGCTGTCTTAAGAGGTAAAAAAACGGTCAACATAGATAAGGTTTACGGAGTTTATTTCATCAACGGTGGAACGATGATTGATAACAAACGTATCGAGCAAGAATGATGATATATTCATTGATGAAAAAAGGTATCCAGGTACACGAGGTCTTTACGAACTGATTTTCAAAAAATTTCCAGAGGAAAATAATTACACGAATTCTGATAAACGCAACTACAAAAGTATACTCTTGGCAACAAACGCACATAGGCGTAATCACAACGCGTATAATGCTGTAAAGAGTAACAAAGGACACAAGTATAAAAATATAATTGTACCCTTGCTAACAGGTGTTGGAGAAGGTATGCCGTGTGCCGTGACATTAAACAACAACAAGATAGATTACATTCATTGGGATGATCCCAACGAGCTTGTAGATCGTTTTCGATTGCTTGAGGCATCACACCAAGCAGGTCACAATGCTCACGATAACGAAAGCATGTCGATCATCGAGGAACTCCGCGAGGCTGGACTTATTATAAATTAAACTGCGCGTGAGTTATTCAACCAATTGACATCGAAATGCCGATCAACAAGTTTGGAATATCGCTCGGAAGAAGCGGAACAGATCCGTATCAATGTAGCGGATTAATTAGAAACTACGTTCGGGATAACGCTCTTTGTATGGTCGCCACAGATTTTGACGCAAAGTCACACAAGATTCGACGCGTAGCACTACCTATGGATGATGGCGATGCGGTCAACAAATGGTACGTTCAACAAAACATGCAAATCTTGAAAGATCGGCAGGATGAAATGGAGAGTAAGATATTAACGTATCAAAATAGGATATAGATTATGATAAACGACCTTCACGAGATGATTCAGCATATGACTCATCACGCCGAGTAAAATCTCTCCGTTACGTGACACCGTTGCGTTCCCGATCGGCGCCCGTTCAACGAACGTACGTTTTCGTTGCGTTCCTGTTCAACGAACGTGCGTTCTTGTTGCGTTCCCGTTCAACGAACGTGCGTTCCCGTTGCGTTCCCATTCGACATACAATCGCTCCCCGTTGCGTTCCATTAACATCATAAATTCATTCGCTCAGCAGCATGGCTGAGAAGAAAACCTGTGAGAAGCGACAGTTAGTGAAAGAACTGCACGCTCCGGCGAGAAGAAATTTTCCGCGAAGACGTATCATAGTGCGTGGGTACGACGACCTATGGCAAGCTGATGTTGTCGAGATGCGTCCTTACACGCGATTCAACAGAGGCAACCACTACACACTTACTGTTATCGATGTGTTGAGCAAGCTTGCATGGGCCGTACCGCTCAAGGCCAAGAGCGGATGTGAAGTTACTGCGGCAATCGCAAAGATAATTCGAATCGATGGAAGATGTCCGAAAAATTTACAAACCGACAAGGGAAAGGAATTTTATAATGCGAATGTGCAAAAATTCTTGAAAAAACACAATATTAACCATTATTCTATCTATTCCGTGATAAAGGCATCTGTCGTCGAACGATTCAATCGCACGCTAAAGAACGAAATGTGGAAACTGTTTACGCTCAACGGAAACTATAGATGGATCGACGCGCTGCCGCGTCTCGTATCAGATTACAACGCGCGAAAGCATCGAACTATCGGTATGCGGCCCGTCGACGTCACGCCCACGATCGCTGATAAACTCTTAACGACGGTGTACAACCGCATAAAGATTGCTGCACCCGCGCGATTCAGATTGGGTGACCCCGTACGCGTGAGTAAATTTGAGACCGTCTTTGAAAAAGGTTACACGCCAAATTGGTCGACGGAGGTTTAAAATCGTCAAAGTGCAGAAAACCAATCCCGTGACGTATATACTTGAGGATTCCTGTGGAAAACCCATCGCTGGAGGATTTTATGAACATGAGTTGCATCGCGTAGCTAATCCCGATGTGTATCTCGTTGAGAAAGTGTTACGGAAAAGAGAAAATGAAGTTCAAAATGGTTGGGACTCGATAAGTCGCACAATTCATGGATACACAAGGACAATGTTTTGTAAACATACATTTATTATAACATCTATGTTGATTACATGTCTTACAAATAAAAAACATACATTTATTACAATGTCTATGATGATTACACGTCATACAAATAAAAGAAATTTATAAAATATTTACAATGGTATCTTATGTCCCCATGGCAGCGTTTCAGTAGAATCGAACACAATGTATCGCTTGTCATCGTACGGACTCAGAGCGATTTTCTTTTCGGCTACGGTGTATCTCGTGCAGTTTTGATCTTATACAAGTCTGTCTTGTAGCGTCATTTCAATCTCATCGTTGAGACACCGCGTGTAATCGTCAAACGTTATCGTTCGCGCTACGACGTTACTCTTTACACCTTTCGCCTTTTTAGTTTCCCTCTTACCGTCTACCCTCAACGCGTACATCTTCGCTCTGAGCCTGACGAATTCCATCATTATCGCACCATTATTTTCATCCTTCATTAAACCCGGCACTTTTTTATTAACGAGCGGAATACCGTACGTGTTATCTGCAGGATAATCGCTCATGTCAAATCTACGAATATCGCGTTTCATCGTCTCATACACATCTTCACACTTGATGTGGTATATGAGACTGTGTCGGTGTACATAATCTTACATCTGTCGCGATATAAAGGTAGCATGTACTTGTGTTGAAATTCGTACAAGCAGACCTTGGATATGTCGAGAATGCACATACCTACTTAGATCGATTTGTCAAATTTCACTTCGAGTTTGCGCAGTTCAACGGCTATCAGATTTTTCGAAAAGATGCTTCGGCTGTGGAAATTTGGTTTCGCGATCATTGCCTCCGCGCCGTGTCGTCCTTCCGATTTGGTTATTAATTTTACATCGACGTGATTTCGTACATTTTCCATAGTTTTGCCAAATACCGCGTTGTTCATCAATTTGTATAAATTTTTTTCGAAATCGTTCTTGGTAAACGTTCTAAATTGTGTATTTAGTTCAATGTAATCGCCGCGCGATTGCGCAAATTGCAATACGCGATGTATCTTTGTGACGCGAAGACCGTGACATGTGCATTGCTGCAGATTGCGGTAATAGATGACGTAATGCTTCTTATCATATAGAGTCGCCAGAAGTTTAGCCTGCCGCTTACTGGACGGTTTATCGCGCGTCGGACAGAACGGTAGGTCAGTGTGCTCGTCGTGTATACTTTGCGGATATTCGAGATCGTCCTCGAAAATATAACCTGTGGGCGAGTCCGAGGCGATCGCGCCTAAAGTCAAAATCCGCGGCATTGTCGACCCATCGAAATTCGGCGTATGGCAACGGTTAACACATTGCCCATCCGTATAGATTATTTACGTCAAATTACATCAAATAGGAGGAAGCTTTCGAGGGATTGTACGACTGCATATACTTGTTATTGGCTTGCACATATCTGCCGGAGTATTGACTCGGACCGCTGCGTATACCGCGCTCGATAAACATGACATATCAATGTCCGTAAGCAATTCGAATTTTATACGCGTATGTTTAAGCATGGCGTCCCACGTGAATCATGGTAATGTATAATAATACGCGGGATCGAGACCTTGACTCTCGAAACATTTGTCGCGGAAAGTTTCAAAAATGTCCGCCAACAGCAAGACATCCGTTTTTAGATACAGATCGCTGTACTCGCCTAAGGATTGAATGGAGAACCGCCGTCAAACGTTCGCTGCGTGCGCGTAATCGCTCTCGGATACTGTGTCACCAGTCAAAGAACTGTAAAATGATTCGCGCGGTGGTAAACACGCGTCCTCCAACTTTTCGACGCAATCAACGTACTCATAAGGAAAGAAACCTTTTCGCGTCAATAATTTAAAATCTTAGATCGATAAATTTGAAAAATTTGAACGTACAATTTTCAACTCATCCCTGCTGAGAAGAGACGCCAATTTATCAAGACTAGCACTTAAAAATTTATACGAATCGATAAACCGCAATTTCATACTTTCGCGAATATGATTTTTTGGCAGTGTCTTGGACATGTTTTATGAAGGAAATGTATTTCTCCTTCGTTATTGGCAGCAATTCTACATGTCCTTCATACGCTGCGGCTATTTCTTTGATAATGAAATGTGAATTATAACCGGATAAATTGTGAAAGACCACAGGAATGAAACACGGATCTTTATAATTTAAGTTGCAATTCGAATGCGCGGGACCTCTGTTCTCCCAAACAAATGGCAATGATCGCGTACTCTATCGTCACCTGGTGCAAACGGTTTTTGGCATATGTGGCAGTGCGTCGCGCTACGGTATGCCTCCCACTTCGACAAATTTTCCATGGGGACATTAGCGGATAATACACCTTTTACGCGATATGATAGCGCTTTGAGTTGCTCGGCGAACCATGCGACGCAATCTTTATCGCGACAAGATCGGTACGCGGACAATGAATCATCGTAGGAGCAACGCTCGTAGTATCCGACACTGAATACCTGATGATGTTGGGATGCATATGTGGTTGTTTCCGGGTCCTTATTCGTCTTCTCCAGTGTACACTCCAAGTCAACGTATACGACAAACGGCACCCGGTTCTTCCTGTTGTAATTTTTGAAGGTCAGCCACTTGTCGTTATCGCTCGGTAATCGGATCGTATAGTCATTCATCTCTCCACAGTCCACAATGTGAGCTTCCAACCTTTGACTGGAACTGAAGTAATGCAAGCATCTGGAAAATTTTTTATATTATTTATATATAGGCATAAATTATTACGTAATTATAAATTATGTAATTATAAAATTATACATACCGGTCGCAAAAGTATTTCCTGTGGTCTTTTTGTTGAGTTGCAAGCTCACGAGACGGGACATATTTTTTATCCATGTGAAATGTCCTATGTTGTTGTCACCTTACAAGTACAACAAGTTGACATGCTTTTCCCTCTTCCGGGTGATAAGTTGTATCGGCAGGATTTCCTTATTTTCAATGCAATACACATTGATTGAGATATCGTTAGAAGATTCAAACTTTTTAATCTGATTAAGTGTCACAGGAAACTCAATGTCTTGTACATTTAATACCGTATCGTATAATCAGGGTATGATGATTCTCGATCCGCATTCCTTTCGGGCGGATGCAGAGCAGCCACCACTGAACACGCGAAACATGCATTGTCTTTAGATTTAACACTGATAATCGCTCCTTTAAATTTGATCTCTCACGGTAACTCGACGTAACACCCTGCATGCAACGGATTATATTTGTTTACATTGACGATTAAATTGAGTATACGCGACAACATCCACCCACTGTCGCGTTCCTGAAACTCTTCGAGAGACGCAAGGGTAGGCTCGATGACGCGTTGCTCGTACCACTCGTGCAAATCTGTCGTACGAAAAAGTTCGCAGTTTCGTGTGTTGATACTTTTATTCGCGCGTTTATCACCCGTCACAAATTCGCCGTTGAATATGGTATTCACTTTTACGCTGTTGCGTTTTCTTAGAACGTCTTGCACTCGTTCGAGCACTACGTCGCAAGCGTCTTCCAAAAATTGTCGCGGCTCGATATAGTCTGTGTTAATCACTGCACCAGTCAAAATATGATTTTCGAACGCGGTATCGATCTCTCGCCAAATTAGTCTCTCCGCGCCACAGCCCGCATAGCCACCGCCGATATGTATAAAGCGTCTCTCCAACAGAGTCTTTGCACCCACAAGTCGCGCGATGCTTGCCACCACAGATTGTCTATTTCCGATCGAGAGTCGCGGACGCTTAATTCGACTCAAGCCGTTCCACACACTCGTCACATCGTTGCACCTACGCGAAATATTCGCCCAAGGTAGTGATTCGCCTGGATTGCTCCAGCAGGTCGCGTTCGATTTGTTCCATGTCTTATATCACGTCACACTTTTCTATGAGACACTTGCACATAACTCGTTCGCATGATTTGCAATAACGTTCTGTGTCCTGAATGATGCTTCCTTGTTTTTTCTCTCTCTCTCTCTAACTATGCAATCATTGATACTTTCAACATTGAAGAAAAAAATATCATCCTAATGTTGCATCGTTTTGGTACATGCAGTATTTTTTCGCAAATGTTGCATTTTTACATGTGTTCGATGATCTCACGGTTCCGAGATGGCATTTTTGACACGTTCGACGATTTTATCTCGATTATCCTTGAGAAATGGTATCATTGACTTATACATAATAATCTTTATCACCGCAGCTGTACATCGAAGCTATTTATACTTGCAAGATTTGTATTTCTCGAAATTATTTTTCATTTTATATCATCCTAATATTGCATCGTTTTGATACATACTACATTTTTTTGCCAAATGCTGCATTTTTACACGTGTTCGATGATCTCATCGCGACTGTTTTAAGATTGCATTTTTCCGAGATGGTATTTTTGACACGTTCGGCGATTTGATCCCGATTGCCCTTGAGATCCAGGAGTCATAGCAGCCGAATATCGGCGCTATTCAAAATTGCAAAATTTGCATTTTTCTGAAATAAAGAGGCGGGGATATCCGTATTTAAACAAGATTTGATATATAAAATGTATCAGTCGCTTTCAATCTGTCATAAACACTGTTGGCACTAGCAAAATGACTTACTACCTTGCAAATGATCAAAAAGAAGTATGCAAGAAGCAGCATAATGAGTAAGTATTAATAAATCTTTTATATGTTTTATACTTAATTACATTTTTTCTATAGTTATTTGTATTTTTTCTAGTTTTGCTAAACCTCGCTATACGCCTCGTATCCTAGGACGCAGATTTGAGCTGACTGCTACTACCCATAAATATTTGGATACTGGAATCAGCGTGGGACTGATATCACATGTGGAAATCATTCTTGGTGATAACCGAGGAAATCAAGTAATATTGCCTCATGCAACGTGGACAGCGTTCATCGAAAAACGCGAGGTTGTGAAACGATTTCTACAGTCGAGTATTGCCTCATCGCTGTCGATTCGTGAGTTAATGATTGAGCGCGTTACGATGTATGATACTGACATTGTAAAATTAATATTACACGATAGATGTATATACCTGCAACCTTTATTGTTTTTATTTCAAATTGAAACATGTATAGAGCATGTATATTTCCAATTATGTCAGATTACGCAAAACGTTAGTGAAAAATATAAAAATTTTGTAAATATTATAAAATCTAATTGTATTATTGATAAATGTGATGCAGCTGCAATCTTGCATAAAGTTTCAGACAAAACTTCGCTCATTGATTGCGAATTATTAACATATGCGATAAATAATATTTTATATGATGCTTTAACATAACGAAAAATGCGATAAATAATATTTTATGTGATGTGTTAAATTAATAAGAAATATATTAATTTAAAAAGGTTTTTTATTCTGTTTTTTTTTTCATTCTTAATTCCATTCTTCTCCGAAGATGCGACTCATAAAATAAAATACTTACTTTAATAAAAATCGATAAGTATTGATAAAATACGCGAGGCGCTGGATTACGAGATCACGAACGGGTGGGGCCATAGACATATGGGTGGGACAGAGAGATAACGTGAGCGAAGATGGAGACGCGAACGACCGATAACGCGAGCAAAGATAAAGGCGCGCGAGAGAACGCGAGGGTGGGAGAGAGAGAGAGAACGCGAGCGAAGATGAAGGCGCGCGAGAGAACGCGAGGGTGGGAGAGATATATATATATATATATATATATATATATATATATATATATATATATAGAGAGAGAGAGAGAGAGAGAGAGAGAGAGAGAGAGAGAGAGAGAGAGAGGGAGAGGGAGGGAGGGAGAGAGGGAGAGAGAGGGAGAGGGAGAGGAGGGAGAGAGGGAGAGAGAGAGAGAGAGAGAGAGAGAGAGAGAGAGAGAGAGAGAGAGAGAGAGAGAGAGAGAGAGAGATTGATTGAATGAATTTTATTAGCTTTCTCAGCTATTATGTTACATAAATTTACAATAAAATATGCTTTTTTAACATTCGCTTAAATATATCAATTCTTTCACAACTTCTTATTTCAGCTGGTAAGGCATTGTATAATTTTACACCTTCATAGCACATGCTTTTTTGTGCACTCCTAGTTCTACAGAAATTTATTGCAATAGTCCCTTCTTGCCTAGTTTGTCTTCCACCTTCCCTTCTATTTATTTCCAATCTATCCCTGAAATTATTTGGCGCCAAGTTACGTACAATTTTAAATATAAATATACATACGTTATAGTGTAGCCTCTGTTTTATAGACATAAATTGTAACGCTTGTAACATATGTTCTATTTTAGTATATCTATTACATTGCAATATTACACGCATAGCCCGATTCTGTGCTACTTGTAACTTATTCAATTCGGTATCTCCCATATCTAATAGTATTGTTGCACAATACTCGAAGTGGGGTGCTATTATCGATTTATATATAATACATCTCGTGTATGCCGATATGTAATTTCCTATCCTATTTAAAAAACCCGTTTTCTTTCCAATTTTCTTTAGCATATAATCACAATGGTCCTTAAATCTAAGTTTATCGTCAATGATTATACCTAAGTACTTTATTATCTTTACACGTTCTATTTCCATTCCGTCTAGGCATCTCAACACAATATTTCCCTTTAATTCTTTCCTTATACTTCTCACAACCATAAATT